>VMBQ01000215.1:267186-329674 GCA_007657795.1 Dreissena rostriformis
CTACTACTACTACTACTACTACTACTACTACTACTACTACTACTACTACTACTACTACTACTACTACTACTACTACTACTACTACTACTACTACTACTACTACTACTTCTACTACTACTACTACTACTACTACTACTACTACTACTACTTCTACTACTACTACTACTACTACTACTACTACTTCTACTACTACTACAGCTTCTACTATCGCTACCAATACCACTACAAATCCCTGCACCACCACCACGTCCACCACCACCACCACAACCATCATTACCACCACCACCACCACCACACCATCCACTACCACCACCACCACTTCTACTACTACTACTTCTACTACTACTATTGGTGCTACTACTACTTCTACATCTGCTGCTGCTACTACTGCCGCTCCTTCTGAACACACTAAGGTTTCTGATATATGCACTTAAACATTAGGTTGCGTCTCATAACAATCCCTTATTAACATTCATACGCGTCACGTTACCTGTGATTTATACCTCAGCATTTGCACAAGGTAATACATGTTGTTCTCTATTGGGTTTCTTCGTATAATTTAAGACAATATAACAGGTTCTCAAGATTCCAGTGCAAATATTGTTAACACGATATCACAATCGGATGAGGATACAATGATAAATGAAACACACACGCGCCTCCTTATGTCGCGACCATTGTAAATCATTGACGTCGCCGTTCTTTCACCACTCCTGCAACACAACAACATCATCAACTGAGCCTCGTTTCGTGAAAACTAGGCTAAATGCATATGCGTACAGTGCCGTCCCATATTATATCCTGTGCAGTACGCACAGGCTCATCAGGGACGACACTTTCCGCTTTTGTGGAATTTTTCACTTAAAGGAAGTCTCTTTTTAGCGAAAATCCAGTTAAGGCAGAAAGTGTCGTCCCTGATAAGCCTGTGTGGACTGCAAATGCTAATATGTGACGACACTTAACGCACATGCATTTATCAAAAACAAAACTCAGAACAAGTCTCAACTAAAGTTTTGACAGTTACCGGGACTCCGTCACCTTCTAATTCTCCGACAATTTCTAATAATAGTACTATTACTTCTACCAATACTTCTTCTGTGGTCACTTCTACAACCGGTTCTTCTTCCACAATGGGTTACTTTTTCTTTTGCATAGTGCTACAATAGAAATACTGCTACTTAAGTCTTATCCAACCACTGATCTTGAATATAGGTACGCCGTCTTTAATTCACAAAATTCACGTACTTACCAATACGCATAACTATGCTTGCAACCACACAATTTAACGTTAGTAGCCTTATCAATCGAGGAATGTACCACACACTAAGTACACGTCTCCGTAGGGAACTTAGACGAGCCATAGGGATTTCTATTGTGATAATTTTCACTGTATTATGACCGATACACATTTAATTGATGGAAGCTAAAGGTTAAGACAGTCCACCGATTACGGTTATGACCTGTGGCTGAATTTGAGACAATTTTGAGGATGTAACTTAATATCAGATAAAGTGTGGCTTTATAGATGTTGTCGAGTTATTCATAAATGCTGAATAAAGGTGTAACGTTATTCAGTTGCTTGTTCTATGAAATCGGTAATTAAACACAATTATTTGTTTATCACTTCGCGACGAAGTACCGTTTTGCAACCTATGTGTAACACTATGTATGCGAACCACACTTATGCAGAGGACAAACGAACAAATAAAAGGATAAATTATAAACTATCTACGGACAATTGCTTTAAGTGGAGACCGTTAAATATTATAGACGATGTGGATTTAACAAGCATTGGATTACTTTACTTATTTTTATGTAAAATGATTATTTTGTATCTCTGATGTGAGGCAAGTATTACCTACCTATTATATTGATCACAAATGTGTATGATATTCTGTCGAATCGTAAACATTAGACCACATTAACATTCTAAAGAGTCAGATATTTTAATACATATCTTAAAAATGTAATATGTAAACATTCATGAAATGTACGTGATATTTTCTTAACATAACATATTTCGTGCTTTTGTGCATTAAAGTGTAGAGTAACATGCACTGCTATTGTCATATATTTTTTTATTCAATGGATCACCATTATTGTGTATCCAAATGCAGATATCGGTGGGAGCTTACGCAAGGCATATAGCTGCAACATCAATAATTACAGGAACTGGTTCATATAATTTACTCGTAAATATAAAACGCCAACTAGTTGAGCCTACAAAATAACGCATACCGCGACACTTATTTAATGAAAAGTAAGGATTCCATATACAAGTTCTTCTAAAACGTTGGTCCAATTGAAATAATGAGCGAGAAGGTACATGTCTTCATACGAAAACAAAAGCGTGGTTACATGCAAGTGCAGTTTAAACAGCTGAATACCCATTGCAGCATACGGTATTGTATATTTGTATTTGTTGAGAATTAAATATGTGTATTTTTATTGTGGTCACCGATTGTTATTTATAATAACGAATACCTTATGCAAAACGAATGTATTGCTAGCTATAGGAATAAACCAGCCACAATGTTTTGAGATTATTATGTATTGAACAAACAGCGTTTGTTTATATCTGTAGTGGTGACCTTACGTTTTCCCAATGGTTGACTATATGAATGTAACGAATTTCAAAGATGAAACAATATGCGTTTCGAGAGTATGGTTTTACCTATCGATAAAATGTCTGATCAGTATTAAGAGTTAAGAATACAGATGTTTTTGTGACTTTGTCGTGAATTTCATTTGACTCAATTACTATACGAAAGTTACTGTTTTTCTGCAGTTAGAGCTGGTTAATGATGGGAAAGTCTTCTTTCGTTCAATAAGAACTTATGCCTATATAATACTGTCGCGTGGTATTTTTGTTTTCTTGGCCCTGTTATTTGTGATTTTTGTTTTATGTTTGTACACTATAGAAAATTGCTACTCTATCGCATTAATTACCAATTGATGTGTTACCAATTTAAGCCGTGAGTACATGTTTTAATATGCTTCGTGATCGCATAATGGTCGGCATATTCCAAAGATCGCTTATTTACCACTGTTACTCTTTCTTATTAAAATACTCGATGAATGATGACACACCTATGCCGTGTATTCAAGTACTAATGTACATCGTGACTGTATTATTTCCTGGTTTCAGTGTCATTCGGTTCTTTATCAGACACATTGACTGTCTCCCCGTGCTGGTGGTAGCCGGGTGCCTGATTGGAACGCCGTTCCAAAAACTGAATCCCGGGACTTGCTGATTAATTTGAGCCTCGCTCTGTGAAAAAGGAGTTTAATTCATTTGCGTAAAGTGTCGTCCCAGATAAGCCTGTGCAGTCCTCACATGCTTATCAGGGACGACACTTTCCGCTTTCATGATATTTTTTTATGATATTTTTCGTTTAAAGAAAGTTTCTTCTTAGCAAAAATCCAGTTTAGGCGGAAAGTAACGTCCCTGAGGCTGATCGACCCACTACTTTGAATTTGTATTAAATTATTTTCGTGAATAAAGGTGATATTAAAATACTAATCACGACCTTGCTCCACATGTTTACCATATTCATAAAAATGTCAATGTTTATTGAATTGTATTGAACGGAATTTCTGGTCGCAGTTCTGTTGAAAGTTTATTGTGATATACCATTTTCTTTAGCTTTGTAAAATAATACAGCATTTGCTAGACAGATCACATGTGTCAGGTTTCATATTAGATGTTCTTTTCGGAGTGACGAACAAATTTACAACACTGAAAACTGGCGCGTCTTAAAGACGGTCTTTCTTACACTCGGTTCCTTGAACGTATTATAGAATAATTCGTAGAATCTCATGACAGATAAATTGTGTCGTGTTCTGAGAAAACTGGGCGTACTGCTTGTGCGTAAATTGTCATCCCAGATTAGCCTGTGCAGTCCGCACAGGCTAATCAGGGACGACAATTTCCGATTTTATGACATTTTTCGTTTAAATGAAGTCTCTTCTTAGTAAAATTCCAATTAAGACGGAAACAGTCGTCCCTTATTAGCCTGTGCGGACTGCACAGGCTAATCTGGGATGACAATTTACGCACAAGCATTATGCCCAGTTTTCTCAGAACACGACCCAAATTTATCTGCATCTGCTTTGTTGCCAGCAACTGCGCTTTGAAAACAACACAAAGTACTTTCTTTTTGTGATTGCACTGGTAAGAACTGTCTTGTTATCAAACCCTCATTTCTGAAATAAAAAGTCCGATCAGAATAAGATAATCTAACAAAAAACAAATGAATAGACGGGATTTGGCATGAGGTTAATGTTCTAAGTTAATCAGTTAATGTTGCAGAGCTAAATTGCACGAGAGAAGAGATCAGATATGTCAACCAATGTTCTAATGGCGGCATACTTGTTTACAATTCAAAGTGTGATTTTGAACGGGACCCAAACGTTTTATCTGTTTGGTATATAAATAATTTATTCGGGTTTTGTGAATAGTATTTTATTACATTTCATCGCGTGTAACAGACCTTTTGAACGTCCATACATCGGATGGATACAGTAACATTAATTAAACACGTTACGTATTTTGTTCTGAATGGGAAAATTCCCTTACAAAATGCATTACATATTTGTACCGTTTATATACTTTGAATGTAAATAAATGAGCCTCGCTCTGTGAAAAGGGGGTTTAATGCATGTGCGTAAAGTGTTATTAGGGACGACACTTTCCGCCTGTATTGTATTTTTTGTTTAAAGGAAGAATCTTCTTGGCGAAAATCCAGTTTAGTCGGAAAGTATCTTCCCGGATTAGCCTGTATGGACTGCACTTTACGCACATGCATTAAACCCCCTTTTCACAGAGCGAGGCTCAAATGTAATATCATGTCATGGAAAGACTATAGTCTAAAAGACAATACTTCAACAGGGTGTTTTCGATATGGTTCACTTATAAATAATTATAATATAATCACTGATTATAGAGGTCGCCGTGGCGTAGTGGATATGGTGTCTGCCTAGCGATCGGGAGGTCACGGGTTCGATCCACACAGTGGGAGCGTTCTTTAGATCTCCCCCAAATACACCAAGTACTGGTTCTAGTCCCAGGAAACGGACTCGAGAGCATTTCAATAAGCCTTAGGCTTTCGATGCAATCGAGCTAAAATAAATAGGTTTAAACTAAATAAGCGNTAATCTGGGAAGACACTTTACGCACATCATTAAACCCCCTTTTCACAGAGCGAGGCTCAAATGTAATATAATGTCATGGAAAGATTATAGTCTAAAAGACAATACTTCAACAGGGTGTTTTCGATATGGTTCACTTATACATAATTATAATATAATCACTGATTATAGAGGTCGCCGTGGCGTAGTGGATATGGTGTCTGCCTAGCGATCGGGAGGTCACGGGTTCGATCCACACAGTGGGAGCGTTCTTTAGATCTCCCCCAAATACACCAAGTACTGGTTCTAGTCCCAGGAAACGGACTCGAGAGCATTTCAATAAGCCTTAGGCTTTCGATGCAATCGAGCTAAAATAAATAGGTTTAAACTAAATAAGCGGAAGCATAAACACAACCACTGCATTGAAAAATACAAAGCAAATATCTATATATTTATAGACAATATATTTTTACGTGTGCTTCAAAAATATGTTAATTACTGAATAAATCAATTTTACATTGATGTATCTACAACGGTTAATTCGTTATAGGAATGATTTGTTCTTATTCTGCATTGTTTATATGTGCAACATGCGCATATATTTACACGCTTTACAATGTATAACTTGAGATATATACACGAGCAGTTATAATACTGTACACAATTTCAAATACCTGTATTGCAAATGCAATTAGATTTACCAAACAACTGGTTTACTTCATTAATTGTCAAACGTCAGAATGAAAGCTTAGTCATTGTTAGAACTACTTTAACCAACACTTTCAGTGCACGTACTTTAACCTACGCAGAAAAGAACCTGGTCTAGACAATGTTTATTTCACGTTTTGTTAATATAACATTGAAGCTAGGCTCCTAAAGATCAAACTTGTTTCAAAACTCTTCGATTGCTGGCTATGTAGAATGCTACAACATTTGTGGTATGGATTATTGGCTTTATTAAATTTGTTTTTGTTCTGTTTTAAATTGTACCATATATTGTTCCATGTATTTGCAAACTATGATTATGGATATTTATCATTGACTAGCTCGAATATTTTGTTCGAAATAGTTCAATGTGTATTCGGCACACATTTGACCTAATATTAATATACCAATGAAAGTATTGCTACATCAGTAACTATACAACACTCAACGTAATGTTTTTATATTCAAAACTTGTTTATATTAAAAATATTCAGCTGACTGCTAGGTGTTGTGTAAAGGTATAATTCATTGTGTTGGGTCAAGATTAATTCAGTGACGTATTATGTAGCCATAACGTTGGATTGTTAAATCAACAATCATATAAAAACAAATATGAATATTATATAGTTTATGCAATTCGTTTGTAAATGGGGTATATTTTCTTCAGCAGCTTGAAATATACTCGCTGGACTATGAGAGTATTATTAATTGTGAGCAATTGTGTTGCCAACGTATTTCCCATGTTTGACGTTTGGTTGACCAGACTTGCGTTTTTACCTAAGTATTCGTAGGTTCTTTACTTAAACAATTACAACTTGTGTTATGTCCGCATGACGTTTCATAACTTGAGCAACATTAACAACAGTAAAACGTTTTTGCAGTCAACATGGATTAATCGGTTTGCATAGCGATGTGTGTGCCTGTGCTTCATTACAAATCAGTGAAAAACATATTTTACAAATCGGCGTTAAAGTGTGTATTCGGGTTTAAATCGAATTGATCGATGCATCACTGAACATTATGTGTTTGTTAATCCGTGTGTGATTAAGAGCATTCTTACAGCTAGAATGAGACATAATACATTTCCAATGCCATATGCATGTGAAGTATGAACAACAAAATAATACAGCGACGTTACTATTGAAACGTGGTTGACCGTCCGTCCGTCTTTCACAACATGTTAAATATAAGCTGTTAATATTAACATTATTAGATATTGTATTGTTTTGTTTTTGTTATATACAAATTGTTTTGTGTTTGTGTTTAATAGCTCAATAATGTGGCGACGCTACCCTGACGCTACAGGCGCTACAGTTCTGCTTATCCGGGTACTGCTCTGGGTATTTCTCGCCAGGCTCTGTCTGCCACAGGAAGTGCCGACGAGGAACGCCGACAACGACGCGTTTGGGATCGACCCGCGCCATCTCTTTTACGACACGAACGCCATTCCGGACGGAATCGAAGTGAATCCGTATTTATTCTTCAACACGACAAAAAAGTAAGTACATTGTCGTTGTAATGGCTGTGATGATGTTTTTTTTTTCATTGACAAATTGATAGCAATGTTAGCAAAACGGTAACATTTCTTTAGGAAATTGTATACTTGATAACATGTAAATATATACATCACCTTTTGCTGTTAACATACATATTGTATAAAATATATTATTTCAAATAACAAAATAGATACTTAGGATGTGTCCCCACCTAGTTTAAAATTTGGTGTGTCCAATACATTGAGTTGGCCGTGACCACGCATGCCATACACGACACGATTATAATGACAAGTGCATAAAAAAGAAAATTGGCGTAATTGTGTAAAAAAATAATCTAGATACAATAGTAAAGCACACAATGTTTTATTTTATTGTCTTTTAATTGAATTTGCTGGCAACATAACATATCGCTTTCAAATACCAAAGATATGCAATGAAATAAATATGTTATTATTATACCATTATGTAAAATAAATGACAAATGAGTCGGTAGTCAGGCGCTAACGCCCGTCGAAACACTATATACGAGCAAACACATCAGCGACATGAATTTAGTATTTATGTTTAATTTGAATAAGATATATGTGTCGTTTTCTGAGAAAACTGGGCATTATGCATGTGCGTAAAGTGCCGTCACAGATTAGCCTGTGCAGTTCGCACAGGCTAATCCGGGACGACACTTTCCGCCTTAACTGAATTTTCGCTAAGAAGAGACATCATTTAAACGAAAAATTCCATAAAAGCGGAAATTGTCGTCCCTGATTAGCCTGTGCGGACCGCACAGGCTAATCTGGGATGACAATTGACGCACAATCATTATGCCCAGTTTTCTCATATTGCTATTCAATATCGTCTGACAACGCCCGTCGCTCATTGGTTTGTAAAACCTCCAAAATATCACACTTAGGTTATCAGGTAACACGGATTAAAAATACATAAAAGGGAAATAAATTGTAATTTATTTTAAAGCATACTTGATATACCGTGATGACATATTAAACCATTAAATCACAATGGCTGTCACGAATTTAGGGCTAAAACAAATAACACACTCATGAACATTTCTCAAGAATTCGATTTAATTACAAGTTTTAGTCCGCAAAACAGGAAAGTACTTGTCGTAATTGACAGGTGTGTCTTGCGAATTGAATTACAAAATATATGTGACGCGAAATCGAGAGCTGAAGCATGATTCGTGTTATTCGAGCGCATTCATTACGCATTGTGCAATCTTCAAGATTAAAATAACTTAACAAATAAAGCAGGTATCACGCTGAATTTATACTGAAGTATGAGCCGCGTCATGCGAAAATAGGTCTAACGCTACATGCGGCCAGCGTAGTTGCAGACCAGCATGCGCATAAACACAGTCTGGTCAGGAGCTACTCTGTCCGCTAATGAGACCACGAAACCCTGCCTGACTTTATAGCGGACAGGTAAGCTCCCGGTCTGGTCTTGAGCTACGCTGGCCGCAAATTGCATACGACTAATTTTCGAACGACGCGACTCCCATATCACGCTTAATTTATAGTGAAGTATTTTCTGGATTCAGGACATAATTAAACTGGTAATAACGTTTATTAGAATCTAATACACTTAATACCATTTCTCATTACAGTTATAAGTATATTACATTGCTCTGTAATAATACCAAAAATAACAATCTAATTTCGTTTGTGGTAGAACCCACATCGAAACATGCGACTCGAAATAAACGACTTCATCACATTAATTGCATAATTGTATAAAATGGAGAAACCTTAATGGGTTTCGAGGATTGTTTATTGCAAAAAGTGCATGGAATGAGGAGCAGCAAATTAAACGTTGCCTGAAATACCGTAAGATAATAATCATACGACGGTTGCCTGTGGTGTAGATTGCAAGTCATTAATTATATTGATGCCTGTACACGAGTTCGAAAGCGCGTGTATCGCGCCTTTGGTAACTGATAAACCCAGCCATCCTAATTCCATGGCATAGTTGCAACCTTCTGCCAGATTCGATAGGATCCACATGTCGATTTTATCCGAGCACAGCGATCATTAATCTGTTAAGAAGTAGACCGTCGCGGTTCATTTTGATACTCAAAAATACGCCGGCTAATGAAGGCGTTACTATGACAAGTAGTATTTTTTTATACGTGTGGGCTCTGTAGATTAAACGTATGTGCGTGAAGTGTCGTCCCAGATTAGCCTGTGCCGCACCAGTTTAGGCGGAAAGTTCGCCCCTGATAAGCCTGTGCGGACTGCACAGGCTAATCTGGGACGACACTTTACGCTCATGCATTACACCCCATTTTCACAGAGCGCGACTCATGTGAATTGTCAACATAGTTTTGAGCAATTTGATTTTCCTGTAATGAAGGACCAACGTATCGAATGATTTCCTTCATAATGACAAGCGGCCGAAAAGCGTTGTAAAATGAAGTTAAATTCGTAAATGGCATGAACACATTACCACTTTTAATACAAAGTTTTGAAACTTACTCAGTGTTGGGCGTTAATGCTAGTTTGATATGCTCTGCCTCTGAAATGGTATCGATCTGAGTCGGTAATTGTAGAAAGCATTAAAGTCTGAACGATTTTTGACGAACAGAACATGTTTGAGTTTCAACTACTTTTAGCGAAAAGCACCATACTCGTAAAATTGTATTAACTTAAAGAAAGTGAACTAATTATATTTTTTTATATAACGGAAATTTAACATAAGTATGATTACATATCGTTATGGTTTGGTCGAGTTCACATGATAAATAATAGAAACGTAGTTATATTGTTTTGGTCCTAAGTTTGAATGAACGATAGCATCTATACTTTGAATCATCAGAAATAGTTCTTGCAGATTAGGCATGGCCAACCACGGTCAGGGTTTTGGTGTATTCATCCAAATGTATAGAAAGTAACAGTAAATTTGTACTTTTACCGATCTAGTTATCTCGATATCAAATCGCGCCTATAGTTTCGCAGACAAATCGCTCGAAAGGGAGAACCGTTTGGCATCGAATAACTCGGAATGATTACGGAGAATATTGCCTGTGTTGCAAGATAAAACCGCAAACGTTGTTTACCGTGGCTTACCGCATGACCTTCTGTCAGTTCGAAAATAACACACTTGTCTTTTTTCACCAAAATGAAAACATCATTAACAAACTTGCAGAAATAACACAGAAAAAAAACTCTAAAGAAAACACGACAACATATTTAAGCAGACATTTTTGATGGATGAGAAAAGTACAGAAGCGAAATAGGTTAGAAGAAAATCTAGAGCGCATTGGCATGGGATGTGCACTGGTCTACACTGTTTATATAACGTTTTGGCACATGTGGAAGGGCCAGTTTGTTGCTTGCAAAACAACATTAACATAAACATTGACATAAGCTGTGCAATGGTCTACACTTAGTCTGTCAAGTCTACACTGTTTATATAACGTTTCGCATTAATGAAGGGGACAGTTTCTGGCCTGCAAAACAATAGCATTTACATTACTGCGGTATGTTGCAGAAAATTAGTATTTTTAACCTTAATGCATGGTTCATGTTCTAAGGGATATTTTTTTAGTTGTGTAAAGCCGTTAAAGCGTTTACCAAAAATGAACAATTAGTAGTGTTTTTTACGATTGGTTAATTTTGTGATGCTCCGTTCCGCGAAAAATGGTACCATGTTTTCTCGAATAAAGATGAAAAATTTAGTTGAATGTCGTTATTATTTCGTTCTTAGAACAGTTTATTGATAGCTCAAGAACAGTTTATTTTGATATAACATTCCAGAGTTCAACATCATTCAAGTGACATGAAAATACACAAGTTTTAAATAAAGCTGTTCACTATTTTGCTGTTTTAAACCGATTTAGTGCATACATGTAAATGAACGATTGCACAAATTGCTTATATCTACAATAAGCTCGCACCTTCGCACTGAAGAATTCAAGTATATGTTTGGAATGTAGACTATTTAGTTTCCCTTAAAGGTGCCATTTGGCCCCACCACATTGGGTAAACAAATAATCAAGAACCGGATAATTATTGGCATTACAGGCTACCGGGCGACGAAGCAATTTTGCACTCGAGCTGATACAAGTGTTTTGAATAATTCTAATTTAATAACTGACTATAAAAGATTAAACTTAATACCTTTCGAAAACATCAGTATTATTAAAGATAAATAGGTAATATATCTCACCCTGTTGAATGGTTCATGTATATAGTCTGGCACAAGCTCTCCCAAATAGTTTTGTTTCCTGGTGTTATTGCAACTCGCCAACATATGAAACAGATTTACCACTTCAAAAATCATCAATTGTTGCGAATATGTTGATGGCTTCTTTAATCTTATACGCCATTTGTTTCTTAGCCCGGACAAGAATCTCGCGTATTTCAAATCTCAACACAGATTGTTTGCTTAAAGGTTTTGACATACGACAATCGAATGAACATTATTGATACCAAATATGTACATGTAATTTGTACGGGTAATGTGCAACGCTTGAATATTCGTACACATTGTACATTTAAGTTATTTCGTGGCTAGCTCCAGATTTGTGCAACGTATAATTATTATCGGTTTTGATTTTATGTTTGAGTTTCTGCATAAGCCTGTCTGCATATCCGTTGTACCTAATACAAAACAAAGAAAATTTAATAATTCTTATTTTGTCTGAGATTGCTACACAGACAACATCATTCGTTTATAAGTTTCTCACTGCCTGGTGCTTAACGACGTTTTGGGGTGTAAACAATCAGTATGTGTATTTGAGTACAGCCATTGCATACTTTACAACGCTAATCAACATTGCTCCTGACAGATAATTTTCATTGTTTGCATGCGTACGCCTGCTTGGGGTATGACTAACACATTCTTAGTTCTGTTTTCGTTGTGTGTTGTATTCATTCGCACGAAAGCTATATTTAAATTACGACATTCACATTTTCAGTATGTAACCCGCGTTATTATCTTTCTATTAGGTTACCTAATAACTAGTTCGATTTAAATAATGGTTTTATAATGGTTTAATAATGGTTTATTCAATATGTACAATAGACATACAGACCATGAGTGTACATGTTTAAAACAAAGTAACATATATAAAGACATGAAGTGTGATCAGTATTGAATTTAATGAGTGGTTAAATAAAGTATAAATACATGAAAAGGTATAGGACAATTGGATTACAACATTTATAATCTTTTTAACAACACAGTGATTATATTTCAATGATAATCGGACCATAACAGTGTTTTGATTTTACTGTTTACATTCACCCAAATCCATTAAACCCAATCTATTACGCGTAGATTATAGCGCACTGAACAAAATATTTCAATTATAGACCAAGGAATTCCCAAATTCGTCTGTATTGTTTGGTCATCACTTAATCTTCAAGTATGTCACACATTCTGTTCAGTTGCCTCGATTGACCCTGTAAGACTTGAGGGTTCGCCCATTGAAGCTATTAGTCCATAGTGCATAGGGAATTATTATCAATACACGGCGATTCGGACCAGAAACTGCGGATTAATAAACGGGTAGAAAACACGGCCGTTTTGTCGAACATCTTTGTGTGGTGGAAGTTCTGCCACTTCAGTGTTGGGCCTAGTTCACTTCTTAAACTAATTAATTCTCTCTGTGATGAGCCATCAAGACAGCATACATTACATATAAATTATACGCTTTCTGTTGTCTTCGCATACCCCACAAATATTTGTATACTGATCGGATAATGTCTGAGACCAAATATTTAGTCTAGGAATGGATTGGTTTTGTGTAGCGGTTGATAACCTGTACGTTTTTCTCTTTGAAGATAAATTAAAAGGCAATAAAACAAGAAAAGCATCATTCGTTTTTAAACAACTATGGACTACTTATCGTTAAGTTAAGTATCCTTAAACAAAGTGTAGGACAAATAGGCTTTAACAGACATTGTTGATATCAAGTAGCGAACCAGCTAAAAAGCTCCATCGAATTGCGTTAACTTAAACAACATAATGGTACTGTGTTTGTTCATTTTATTGGAAAACACGTAATCGACAACATTATATGCGTATATTTATTATAGTCACTTAAACACGCTGCTAAAACTGCGGATTAAATATCAGAACAGAAAAGAACAGAACACAATTTTAATACACATACACTTTACAGTTTCGATAACAAATACACAAACACAATAATAATACAAAAATACATGAATATAGTACGTGGATTTAGCAGGAATGGTATAAAATAGTAATGGATGAACTTTACAGATATTTTAACAAAACTCGTTTTATATCACATAATAACGGTGTATCTAGATAAATAGTGAATGTATCGCCTTGGTAGCGGTCACTTTCTTGCGTAAAATTTCGATGGCATATATGTTATAGATAGGAGCAAAGAGTAAGTTCAACGAGGTACACTGTATAAGATTTATTTGACAAAAAAGACCGCATCGATGTATTGTATCATTCTTTCCTAATATAATATATTAAATAGATATTTGGTGACCAAGGAACATCGATGACACGTGACTTTTATTAAAACAAACCAAGCTGAAGCGGTATCCGTTTTGTTGTCACAAGTACGCTTTCTACAAATCGCATCGCAGTTTACTTCTTGTGAGCCGTTTATGCATAGGCCTTACAATACATTTGTGTCGCGTTCTGAGAAAACTGGTCATAATGCTTATGCGTAAAATGTCGTCCCAGATTAGCCTGTGCAGTCCGCACAGGCTAATCCGGAACGACACTTTCCGCCTAAACTGGATTTTCGCTAAGAAGAGACATTATTTAAACGAAAAATTCCATAAAAGCGGAAATTGTCGTCCCTGATTAGCCTGTGCGGACTGCACAGGCTAATCTGGGATGACAATTTACGCGCAAGCATTATGCCCAGTTTTCTCAGAACACGACACATTTATGTCTTTTGCAGATAACAAAAATATAACAAAATAGAATACGAAATTGATGATTAAATCAATTAATGGTTATGTTAAACCATTATATCTACAATCTCTAAAATCTTTATTTTGTAGTTTATTATATCAATACTTTACATTGTATACATTCTGACCGAACATTTTCTAACCCACCGAATAACATAGTCTACGACCGATACATTTTTTAGAGTAGGTCCGGTTACATGAAATAAAGAGATTTATTTAAACGCCTCAATGAAATTGCACTAGATCATTGTATGAATCTAAATCGTACAATTACCAGACAAAGTATGTTTCTTATTAATGTGGATGTCCTTTATAACATTGCTATAACTATCTACTGCCTGATGTTCTGCGTACATTTAAAACATACAATCTAGTCGTAATTTTAAATGCCTTTTTAAAAGAATATACACCACTTTGTAAAACATATAAAATAATTGAAAAACATTTACCATCGCCACACATCAGAGGGATTACTATATCATGTATTGCTTTACCTATCGTTTTACAGGTGTTTTGATTTTCTGCACTTAATTACGCGGCGGCTGGTGGGTTCGCTGTTGTACAATATTCGTCGGAAGATATACGTTATTGAATTGCAGGAAACGTAAACAAGTGTAAGGGAACATAGGTAATTGTTTAGCGCATTTTCTGTTAGTTCGGTCAAGGACAGTTTCGGATGTTCGTTAAGGTTGAAGACGATTCAGGTAATTCAAGGCTACAGAGAAGATCATGCCATTTATTGCCGTTTGGATGAAGGGTCTTGTTACAGCGTCCAGTTTCATAACCGAGCCAATACAAAACAAAAGTATTATGTATGAAAAAAGTACACGACGTTTCTTTGTCCGTACTTAGTGGAATTCTAAAACTTCACTGTGCTGAATGCATATAAAACATGCACTGTATACCATAATCCGGTACGAAAAAACTACTAGACATACACTATATGATATTTAACGTTGCTAAGGAAACTACGTTGCTTAGTCCGTACTTCGTGGAAATCGAAAACTGTATTGCATCGAATGCATTGAAAACATGCAATGTATGCCAAAACCCGGTGAGAAAACGCTACTAGAACTACACTATACGATATTTAACCAAACATCTTATATGAACTAAATGCCTTCCATCAAAGTCCGCCAGCTGACTAAACGTTCCATTAACTGCTTTTCTGAAACGAAAAGTAGATCAGTGCATGAACCAGTTTCTGGAAATTATAATATATCCATTAATTATATCAAACACCATCTGTTTCAGCAAGCATCCAGTTTTACGTAGCATTTTGCAAGAATATGTACTGCGATGTAACATAACAATGTACCCTTGCGTACGGACTGCTATATATACGGCAATGTTTATGTCTTTTTTTGCACAAATTCAATATTTGTAAACGTAAACATCATAATTAATCTTCTCTCACTACTAAGAACGAAATATGAGAAAACGAGATTTGTTGAGAGTTTGTATTACACAGACACATTGGTATTGTTAATTGAATCCAATTTGAGCCTAATCGAGTTACGCCTATTCACGTATATGCTACCCGTCTTTAATAATGACCAAAAGAACCACTTTGAAATCTGAAAGATGATATTACAGATTTCACGCGTTGAGCTATTAACCGAAATTTAACTGTTTTAGCCTTGCATGATTGACTTATGTACTGAAATTAAAAGGTCCAGACATTTCCTTTATTTTTTTGAATGGCGTTATCATACATTCCGATGCTTTATCATTTCTCCCCCGAAAACCACTTGCAATGACATCTATGAGTTTTTATTGTAGAAACATGTTTGTTTTACTATTTGTGTTTTTACTCATTTAAATTGTTTATGTTTCGTTAGACGTTTTATACCAGGCAGTGGTATTGTTATTAACCTAATTATGTAAGTTAGTCAACAAAAATTAGTGTTTATGTATTAGCTATACATCAAAACACCAATAAATAATTAATAAAGTCATATAACGAAACATTAAAATTATCTTAAAACATTATTAACAATTGCAATAATTTGTATTTGTTATTTAAAACGATTGTCCTACAAATCAGTTGGAATAGAAATACCTATTTATATGTCAAGTAAATCGTTACTTAATACGATGAACACCAGCTTTAAATTGTATCTCAGTCATCCACTGGGAAGTTCTCATGAAACATAACGTACATGTAATAATCATATATAACTGAACACAAGTCGACTGCGAGTGTCCAGTCTGTTGTATGAAACAACTCACATATATCACAATGTCAATAACAGAGATACACAATCTTACGTCGGATGATGCAAACTGGCGGCATTCCATCACAAATTAGTCTTACAGACAGATAGTTTATGCAATGTAATTTCGGCGAACGGATTATCAGACTCAAACTTTCCTGATGAAAGATTGTCTGACAGGAGTAATCAGTGATCTGACGCTTCTAGATTTGTCTCGCGGGAAGCCTTGATATTCATCATAGCATCGCAGTAAGAGCGGTCTGGCTTATGGACAGGGCCCGGTTGCTCAAAACTTTAACGGCTAGTTATGGTTACAGTCTGTAAACTTCAGACCAAAATACAATTACTTTTGAAAGCAATGTCATCATAAAAAATATGTAACAATTGTCGAGGCTACACATGTGTTAACCATAAACACATATATTGAAGGGTTAACAATTAAGTCACATAAATAACTCGATCCAAAAATAAACAACTGTTAGTTGTACCTGGTCGTTGAAGTTTCGAGCAAACAGGCCTATGTCAGATTCATAATTAGATGCATTTTAGTAACTATGTATAATTAATATAAAATAAATATAAATATCACAACAGAATACATGCATTCGACCAGTTACGGTTCAATTAATACGAATTTACATATATATTTCATATAAATAGTATTTGGTATAAATGTTGATTGTTGACAATTGCAAAACCATATTAAATGATAAGGTACTGCACGGGTTTTTTAGTTATCGGATGCTTGCGATAGTTTATACTAAACATCATTAGCTACACTTTCTTTGTACATTTAATTCAAAATGTGTTAAGCCAACACAAAGACAAAACGACAGGATGTAACCTTGAATGCATACCATTTGGGTAAAAACCACATACGCCCGCCCAATAAATATGGATATAACTGTTGTTTATAAAAGTGTAATCGTATCTACCTAGAGCAGCAGTAAAATAAGACGCTCAGTGACATGGCGAATGATTAGAATAATAAATCTGTGTTTATATAGACCACCTGATAAATTAGCAGGAGCGTGTTAGGTATGTTTGTGTAGCATTAGAGATGCCTGGTATACCGGCATACATATGTCTGAGTAAACAAAAACACGTTAACAAGCATTGTCACTATGACTATTCTCGTGTTCATGCGTATATCCAAAAAGGCCAGTATGAAATGATCAACGTTCTTTTTATTCACTGTATTCTGTTTATGTGGCTATACATTAACGCGTGATGTTCTTGTTGTTTTGTATCAACCCCTCTGCGACATGTTACACTTACGTTTTTACACATAAAAAGTAGTCAGTGCCAAATTATCAAGACATAATGAAAATCAATGGCAATTTTATCAAACCTAATCCAAATCAAAGCCAAATGTTTTAAACATAATGAAAATCCATGGCATTTTTATCAAACCTTAAGCAAACCAATGCCATTTTGTATCACACCACATCATGCAAATCAATGCCAATTTAATACAAACTTAATGCAAGGCGTTACTGAAATTTACAAGAACTCAACCAACGAGTTGTTTGTTTGCTTACCCAGACTTAAACATAAAAACCAAATAAAACGACACAACTTTGTATGTTAATGGTTCGCTCCTCTTATATATTTGCTTTACCGTACCCTAAAAAAGTACACATATAAGCGGGTTGATTTAAAAAAATTCATAGCGACATCCTGCTACACCGGCAGGATGGAAACACAATAACACATGGTCCTTTAATTTATGGCCAGTTACAAACTGATAAAAACTAACAAACTCTTATTTCGCACATTTCAGATTTTTCTACCTCCTAGATACGGCTGTTCCCAAACTGGACATCACCCTGACGCCCTGTGCCTCATCCATTCTCTGGCAGGTCACTCACAAGAGAAGGAGCAGCGATCACAGACACGGTAATGACCTGATCACACTGCATTGCCTTCACCAAAATTAGTTAGAGGTTTGATTTTTTTTAATGAGGTACATCGGAAACTTCAAGATTCTTAAACTGAACAAAAGTATGAAAACGTATTGGTTCCATCCTTAAACTTTGAATGGAAGTTAAGGCTATAAAAATAAACTACGCATTAAAAACACACAAAATAAAAACATTAAAAACAAGAAATTAAAAAATATACCCTCGATAAAACGTTCTATGATCGCCCCGATCTTTAAGAGTACATCGGATGTCCTTAATTAAAAATCGTGTACGCCTTATAACAATGACGTAATGTGTTCTCACGACCGAGAAGTGCACACTATGAACATTAATTGACGCGGTTTTACGACAAATTGTTTAATGTTTTCCGAAGATATTTCGTGTGTTTTTCTTTATAGAGGGCTAATTGCAAAAAATACTTAACTTTCTGGCACGACACTGGATTGATAACTATATTACGTGTTCTTAGGACATATAATGCTATTCCCGACATTAGTCTTTGTCACAAGCTAGTGCTTTACCTGAACTCAACGAGAGCTTAATTTCAGGAATCTCATTGATACATATTCGTCTGATTTGCATCAAGTTTGTAATTCAAATCAGTTTATATTTTGTTCATAAAAAGCAAACCAAATCCACAGACAGACATTCTGTGTCTCTAAAACAGGCGTACTAGAAAATCAGCACTTCATTTCTTTCAGTTTTATTTAAAATAGAGATAGGATATACTTTAAACATATTTTATTTCCAGATAATGACATTTATACAAATATATACATTGGTCCATACATACAAAATGGAAAAAGGGTTAGACCTGAAGTTCTTCAACATTATCGGGGGTCCTTCCCTTGCGATAGTTTTAACATGTTGTAATGGTGACAGATTTACATAAAATATTAATCATGTCATTTACACAGTATACAATTGTGAACATAAATCAGATAGGATATGGTTTACTTAAACCTACTCGTCTAATATTACTCGTAAATGGACAGAACAAATGGATTTGTTAAAATAAAGTCTCCATGGAGAATTTATTTTCCCCCAAAAAAGACGCAAACAAGAACCATTATTGGAATTTGACATAACATGGGCATTATTGCTATGAGTAATGAAGAAATCTGCGTAAAGTGTATATATATATGTGTGTATATTAACAAGATAATTGTATTTTTCTTTTTTATTATGAAAATGGACTTTTATTCGCATAATGGATTGTGAACGGATCTCTTTTCGCACAATCCCTTTCCCAAAGCTGTAAATAGCCTTTTACGGTATCATCGGACATGTAAATGGCTTGTTGTCTGTAGACAACTTGATGTCCATTTACTGTCCGGAGCATTTTCAGAATGTAATGGCGTGTGTGTTTTCTGAGACTAGCCGATGAGTCATTGCTGAAACCAGACATAACAGATCTCTACGACTTATTTAGTTATTCACCGATATTTGATGTCTGTATCCTTTTAATTCGAAGGACAGCAATTTGCATGTCTAAAACCAGAGTATAGCTTTTAGCGAAGCAGATCTAATCACATAGCGGATCTATCAAGAGACATATCGATTAATATACCGCCGTGATTATTAACATATGCTTCTTATGTCTTTATTGCAAACATTATATTTCCCCTACGTCGGCTTCCCCAATTTCTATTGACCAGACTGTATTTGAACAAGCAACTATATGTTATGTACTGTTAACACTTTATTAACTTAATGCCGGTTGTTTGTGATCCTGATTTTGAAAAACAAAAGTTATATATCACCATGAACATAACAGTCTTCATTTCATCAACATGAACACGTAAAACATATAAAGGATTTTACATACTCATTGATGTGTGATAAAAGTTTTATGTCTGCCGCGTTGATGCATTCTTAACTGTATGCCCTTGTGTTATGGTATACCGCATACGGTATGCGTTAATTATATTCCCTACATATCAAAGGACGGTGGTTATTTATTTTCATTCGTTTCTCCATGTGTCTGGAAATGAAAAATTTTGTTTTTGTAAGTTAAAAAATTGAATGGAAAAGACCACCGGGTATTGTTGATAATCTTGCTATGATTTCAGGAAATACTTTTTCTTCTGTGGAATCAGAGCTGACAAGTTTTTGTAGGTGTCGAAGTGATATGTCTTTCGTAGACCAATAAATTACGATCCCACATTGGCAAATTATATATTTCTGGAACATTCAGATAAAAATGTTTCAAGGAAGATAGATGCGTTTAGTATATGTTTATTACACATGGTGAAAACCGTATTTGAAATTGAAGCATGCATATAATATAGTTTTAGGATTATTTTAATTGACATTTAATTCATAAACACCTTTTTAGAACACTTTTTAATGTAATAGCTGCTCTTCAGCACCTTAAGCGATATAATAATTATTGATGTAATACTATATTTTCTTGAAGCGCGTTAAATGAGATATGATCGAACTGGGCGAAAACTATTTCTGTTCTGCAATTAAAATTTATAAATCCGTATTTGTAAGGAAATCTTGTTTTACACAAAGAAACCATCGGTTTTATGTTTAATGCATGCATTTCGCGATTGAACATATCAGCTTTATAATCGATATAAGTAGAAATTAAACAGACAAACAAAGAATTAAATCTTATCTCGTATTTAACAACCAATCATTATTCATAAAAAAAAAATTAAAAAAATAAATAACGGTGGTAATAGGTAGATAAGCACAGAAACTCAATTGTACGTGTTTATGGCGTATTAGTATTTATTCTTAAGTCTAAGAGAGGATTGATAAATACGAGACCAGGGATCGCCTCGTTGATACGATTGCTTCTAATTGGAACGTAGATGCATGAACAGAAATAAATATAATACAACACGATATTTCATAAGTTGCAACCCACAAACAATAATAAGTAACAGGAATTATATATTTCATCCCCAAATATCTAGACGAACATCTAGAGAAAATGCAATATCAGCGGTTTTACAATTCATTTCCGATTATTCTACTTACGAGCCAATTTGGTTTAGTACCGTTAAAATTAAGCAATTATGAACAACATATTAGACCCGCTATAACTAACACGAACTTCTTTGAAAAACACCCAACATGACGTACTCTACTATCAATTACCGTAACGTCTCATAAAATAATTGTTTTATGTCTTACCTTTTGAAACAAGTGTAGAACCACTTGTTTTCCTGTGCGATTAACATAGTCTAAAGGTAAAACGTGTTTTTCTCATTATTTCAGAACTTGGCAAGGAAGCGGATAGCGCTGTGGTAGACTTCAAACCAGTTGTTAACACCAACGATATATTGTATACCTTTCGCGGCGAGACTGCGGAAACATTACGCCTCGATCTCCCGCGGGAAGGTATCTACACTATAGAAATCACATCTCTTAACTCTGATAGCTACGTCCAAATCTTGTGCTCGTCTTCCCCAGAAATAGATCGCTTTCCCTATTTGCCAGCAGACACACACGTTCGGGAAATTGACAAAAAGAAAGACAGTTTCACGGTTGAGTGGGACTCTAGTCCTGATGAGCAACATTTTGGCGACAGTCTTGAGTATTGCATCTCCGTAAATAGGCGGCGTAGTTTTAAGACCCTGTGTTCAGTTGAATCGCATCGGAATGGGGACCCAAAGCCAACTCTTCCGCCTGGGAATGGATTTGGGTTTTCAACGGACATTTACAAAAAACGACTGCTTAAACAGAACGCACAGCCAATACAAGCGCAACGGAAAGGGTCAATATTCTTGAAATGTATTGGCCAGAATAGGAAAGCAACATTTGAAAAGGTGAAAACGCGTTATGGATATTATGTAGATGTGTTTGTGAAGCAAACGTTATCTGATGGTAGATATAGGTCAAGACAATATATTGGAACATATGTGAAAACAAATAGGAATCGGAAATTTCCCAAATTAAAAAATGGCAAGACTAGGATAGCGAAATTTACGAAACGAAGAAGAAAATTAACCTTTACGTTTTATAATAGCAAATCGACAAGAGATTTACATCTTGCATTAAGTTCGTGTTCCGGTAAAGTAAACGTAGAGATAACCGGGGTTAATGGTACATTACTAAAGGCCGGAGTAAAAGGAACAAAAGTATTAAACATAACAGACGCGCCGCAAGGACAATATTTAATAACATTACAGTTAAATTCGAGAAGGTATAAAACGAGTGTGCATGTATCGATGGTGGCGAGGAAAAGGCCATTAAAGGTACCGATCCTGCCTGAGGACAGAACGGTGAAAGTGTTTGACAATCTTTCCTCGTGTTCTAGTGTCACTGTAGCCTTCATAGGCACGAGTACGAAACAGACGTATTGCTTATACAAGACGGAGATATCAAAAGAGAATTCTACGTCCATATCTCAGAAACTAAACGAGTGTGGAGCATATAGTCGTGTCAAAACTGTATCACAGAAGATCATGTGTAAGAAATTCAAATACAGCAAGGAGAACGCAGTATTAGCCATAACTGTCACAAACTTAAAGAGTGACACATCCTACATTTTCGATGTGTTTGTAAATAGAGGGAAATATTTCACATTTTTATACAACAGTATTCGAACTAAAACGAGTCCGTCATGCTATTTACCGACGTGACACTACGACTTTTTGTATATGTATCTTGATATGTAGAAATAATATTTCAAACCGTATACAAAGTGTTCGCTGTTCGCCTATGACTAACACCTGTCCGTTAAGGTATTGTGAAAACTGCAGTGTTAAAACTAAATCGGTGAGCATTGGATTCGCCGGCAAAACACATGCAATTCGGATAAGGAATTTAATTCCATCCTTTTTGTAAAAAGCAAACGGGACTGCGATTATAACGGTCATGCTGTGAAGGGTAAAATATGTATTTATTGTTTGATAACCGTTCGACGCCAGTATGGTCAGTTGATGATCATACACACAAAACCACCAAGAGGTGTAGCGACCACGGCGTGTATATCCATGCAAAGATATGTATGTTCTTTGGTAATGAGTGGCGTATAAATAGTATTGATATCCATAACAAATATGAAGCGTTATTAGTGTTTTGTGTTTTAAACTTGGTTAAATTATTTTTATACAACACAAATGATTACGGCGTCCACATTAATGTACACATGAAATTGTAAATGTTATAAAACGAAACACGTGACTTCAATTTAAAAGTTAATTTGAGTTTAACTACGTACAATCTACGTAAACAAACACTTGGAAACTGTCGATGGTCGTGTTGTGATACTTGACATTGTTGTAAGACGTCATGTTTATTTATAATTGCACATTACACAATGCTTTGTTATTTCGTTGAACTGTTGTACCCTGTATTTATATTTCTTATAACGTTGTTACATCCTATGACATTTTAAGGGGTATGTCGAAAGTTAGTGAACGGCAACATCTTAAAAACCTGTTTTATTGAATTTGAATTAAGCATATAACCAGTATTTATATTAAACGCGATGGTCTTATGTACACAATGTTCACGCAGTTATTATTCTAGTATATAAATAAAAGACGTATTTTGGTTTAAAGTGATGCGTACATTGAAGTAGTTTAGATTGTGCTAGTACATGTACATCGTAACCGAGTATTCGTACGTTTTCTAAAACAATTCGTTTCTAGACTTCGGGCGAACAATTTTGTCATTTTAAATACGACCTCATACTAGTAGTAATTTTATACTATATTTAATAAAAAGGGTTCATATTTTTTTTTTAAATCGCGAGCCTTTGGCGATCTCGCTTATGAATTTTCTGGACGATTTAAATAAATTTATGGAATGCAATGATATATATTTTTATTTAACATATTTTTTTAACGAAAACACAAACTTTTAATTTTACTCAAACATGTGAATAAATTCTTTCAGATGTTTAGTCGAGTGATCTCATTTCAAGTTGATGACGTCATTTCACCAAAATAACAAAAAAAAATGCAATTAGCCAGGCAATGAACATGTAGCCAATATAAACATTCAAAATGTGTGTAAAAGCATGCGTAATGATTTATTACATTATTACACGGAAAACGAGGTACACATCATTAATATGTCAATTTGGTATCTGTATTAGAAAATTGAAATGTTTTTGAATATAGCATTTGAATATGATTTTAAAATGACTGAAATACACTGGACATTGCATCTCTGATAAACCTGTCGATTAGCCCCTATGAAGGATTTTACAAGCAATCTGGTTTGTATTGTAAGATGGCATATTTATTATCAATGTTACGAACAGTTAAATATATTAATTTTATTTTTGTATACAATTAGTTCAAGAAATACAACAAGTCAATAATTGAAATAGATTAAAACTTTAAAAAAAAATATGGCATTTATGGTGTACATATTATTTAATGTTGCAATGAGCATGGCTTGAAATCTATTTGGGCTGAACATAATGTACACGTACAATGTATACTTATTATTTTGTCAATCCGTCATCGTTTGTCATTATTCCTATCACTTTTTCCAGCATAAACATCATTTCAAAAATCACTCTTTAATAAGTTAAAACTAGTTAAAATAATTTATTGAAAAGTATTTTGTTACATTTTTTAATCGCATGTCACATATATTTGCTTTTTTCATAACATTTTCACAACTTAAATATAAATTTCATAGTTTTTGTTCGTGTTTGAAAGCTTTTACATATATAATGACATGTTCACAATCTGTTTTCTTGAGGCGGTTGCTATGTACAATGTATTAAGCAGCATAAAAGCATAACATTCATTAAAATCGTGCACATATACATCTGTAAAAAGGTCATCAACTAAAATTTATATCAACAGTGCGGTAAAATTCGTTTATATTACCGCAGGTCATTTTCATTGCATATGCTTGTAACATTGTCATGTTTTCGTCCTAAAAAAACACACATTTCATGCATTGATGATGTGATGATGAAACTGTTTTGTTTCATGACCACATTGCTTATATTATTTGTTTATTGTGGTCAGTATTTGCATACATTTTGTATAAAATGACTTGTAATAAATTATTTCCATTTGTTATTTTGTTTGATTGTAGATACTTCTTCTCGGCTCACAAATTATATAGATAACCGGATATAAAATTAGAGGTATCCGTGTACACTTGGGGACTTCTAACGCATCACTTTTCAAACTTCAATATCTCAGTTATGAGGAAAGATATTGATTTAAAATTTTACATACGATCATTTGACTACATTATATGCAAGCTCACGATAAAATCATTCATCCGTGACGATTGGACGCTTTAGCACGTGGGGTAATTGTGATTCCATATGTTTGCAAGTGGAAATGGTGAAACGCGATATTATTTTTGTATTATTTCATTTTCATCCTTCTGGAAGGGATCTTACACCAGAACATAAAATAAACTTAAATAAGCAATATAGCTCGGATGAATATAGAGGCGCGCAACCGCGCAATAGGCAAGGTGCAGGCCGGTCAGTCATTAAGACGTGTAAGTTAAATACTCTGTAAAATATTATGTTTAATGTTTATGCATCGTAACTAAACTTACTATAATTATACCCCCATTTCCATTGGTAATGGGGGCTATATAGGAGTCACTTTGTCGGTCGGTCTGTCTGTCTGTCTGTCGGTCTGTCTGTCTGTCTGTCCCGAACATGAGCTTGTCCGGGCCATAACTATGTCATCTATCAAGGGATTTTGAAATCATTTGGCACATATGTTCACCATCATTGGACAGTGTGTCGCGCGAAAGAATTACGTCAATATCTCCAAGGTCAAGGTCACACTTTGAGGTCAAAGGTCAAAAATGGCCATAAATGAGCTTGTCCGGGCCATAACTATGTCGTTCATCAAGGGATTTTGAAATCATTTGGCACATATGTTCACCATCATTGGACGGTGTGTCGCGCGAAAGAATTACGTCAATATCTCCAAGGTCAAGGTCACACTTTGAGGTCAAAGGTCAAAAATGGCCATAAATGAGCTTGTCCGGGCCATAACTATGTCGTTCATCAAGGGATTTTGAAATCATTTGGCACATATGTTCACCATCATTGGACGGTGTGTCGCGCGAAAGAATTACGTCAATATCTCCAAGGTCAAGGTCACACTTTGAGGTCAAAGGTCAAAAATGGCCATAAATGAGCTTGTCCGGGCCATAACTATGTCGTTCATCAAGGGATTTTGAAATCATTTGGCACATATGTTCACCATCATTGGACGGTGTGTCGCGCGAAAGAATTACGTCAATATCTCCAAGGTCAAGGTCACACTTTGAGGTCAAAGGTCAAAAATGGCCATAAATGAGCTTGTCCGGGCCATAACTATGTCGTTCATCAAGGGATTTTGAAATCATTTGGCACATATGTTCACCATCATTGGACGGTGTGTCGCGCGAAAGAATTACGTCAATATCTCCAAGGTCAAGGTCACACTTTGAGGTCAAAGGTCAAAAATGGCCATAAATGAGCTTGTCCGGGCCATAACTATGTCGTTCATCAAGGGATTTTGAAATCATTTGGCACATATGTTCACCATCATTGGACGGTGTGTCGCGCGAAAGAATTACGTCAATATCTCCAAGGTCAAGGTCACACTTTGAGGTCAAAGGTCAAAAATGGCCATAAATGAGCTTGTCCGGGCCATAACTATGTCGTTCATCAAGGGATTTTGAAATCATTTGGCACATATGTTCACCATCATTGGACGGTGTGTCGCGCGAAAGAATTACGTCAATATCTCCAAGGTCAAGGTCACACTTTGAGGTCAAAGGTCAAAAATGGCCATAAATGAGCTTGTCCGGGCCATAACTATGTCGTTCATCAAGGGATTTTGAAATCATTTGGCACATATGTTCACCATCATTGGACGGTGTGTCGCGCGAAAGAATTACGTCAATATCTCCAAGGTCAAGGTCACACTTTGAGGTCAAAGGTCAAAAATGGCCATAAATGAGCTTGTCCGGGCCATAACTATGTCGTTCATCAAGGGATTTTGAAATCATTTGGCACATATGTTCACCATCATTGGACGGTGTGTCGCGCGAAAGAATTACGTCAATATCTCCAAGGTCAAGGTCACACTTTGAGGTCAAAGGTCAAAAATGGCCATAAATGAGCTTGTCCGGGCCATAACTATGTCGTTCATCAAGGGATTTTGAAATCATTTGGCACATATGTTCACCATCATTGGACGGTGTGTCGCGCGAAAGAATTACGTCAATATCTCCAAGGTCAAGGTCACACTTTGAGGTCAAAGGTCAAAAATGGCCATAAATGAGCTTGTCCGGGCCATAACTATGTCGTTCATCAAGGGATTTTGAAATCATTTGGCACATATGTTCACCATCATTGGACGGTGTGTCGCGCGAAAGAATTACGTCAATATCTCCAAGGTCAAGGTCACACTTTGAGGTCAAAGGTCAAAAATGGCCATAAATGAGCTTGTCCGGGCCATAACTATGTCGTTCATCAAGGGATTTTGAAATCATTTGGCACATATGTTCACCATCATTGGACGGTGTGTCGCGCGAAAGAATTACGTCAATATCTCCAAGGTCAAGGTCACACTTTGAGGTCAAAGGTCAAAAATGGCCATAAATGAGC
This sequence comes from Dreissena rostriformis, assembly GCA_007657795.1. NCBI lineage: Eukaryota > Metazoa > Mollusca > Bivalvia > Myida > Dreissenidae > Dreissena > Dreissena rostriformis. The sequence continues at coordinate 295,141 of VMBQ01000215.1, forward strand.
TTGTCCGGGCCATAACTATGTCGTTCATCAAGGGATTTTGAAATCATTTGGCACATATGTTCACCATCATTGGACGGTGTGTCGCGCGAAAGAATTACGTCAATATCTCCAAGGTCAAGGTCACACTTTGAGGTCAAAGGTCAAAAATGGCCATAAATGAGCTTGTCCGGGCCATAACTATGTCGTTCATCAAGGGATTTTGAAATCATTTGGCACATATGTTCACCATCATTGGACGGTGTGTCGCGCGAAAGAATTACGTCAATATCTCCAAGGTCAAGGTCACACTTTGAGGTCAAAGGTCAAAAATGGCCATAAATGAGCTTGTCCGGGCCATAACTATGTCGTTCATCAAGGGATTTTGAAATCATTTGGCACATATGTTCACCATCATTGGACGGTGTGTCGCGCGAAAGAATTACGTCAATATCTCCAAGGTCAAGGTCACACTTTGAGGTCAAAGGTCAAAAATGGCCATAAATGAGCTTGTCCGGGCCATAACTATGTCGTTCATCAAGGGATTTTGAAATCATTTGGCACATATGTTCACCATCATTGGACGGTGTGTCGCGCGAAAGAATTACGTCAATATCTCCAAGGTCAAGGTCACACTTTGAGGTCAAAGGTCAAAAATGGCCATAAATGAGCTTGTCCGGGCCATAACTATGTCGTTCATCAAGGGATTTTGAAATCATTTGGCACATATGTTCACCATCATTGGACGGTGTGTCGCGCGAAAGAATTACGTCAATATCTCCAAGGTCAAGGTCACACTTTGAGGTCAAAGGTCAAAAATGGCCATAAATGAGCTTGTCCGGGCCATAACTATGTCGTTCATCAAGGGATTTTGAAATCATTTGGCACATATGTTCACCATCATTGGACGGTGTGTCGCGCGAAAGAATTACGTCAATATCTCCAAGGTCAAGGTCACACTTTGAGGTCAAAGGTCAAAAATGGCCATAAATGAGCTTGTCCGGGCCATAACTATGTCGTTCATCAAGGGATTTTGAAATCATTTGGCACATATGTTCACCATCATTGGACGGTGTGTCGCGCGAAAGAATTACGTCAATATCTCCAAGGTCAAGGTCACACTTTGAGGTCAAAGGTCAAAAATGGCCATAAATGAGCTTGTCCGGGCCATAACTATGTCGTTCATCAAGGGATTTTGAAATCATTTGGCACATATGTTCACCATCATTGGACGGTGTGTCGCGCGAAAGAATTACGTCAATATCTCCAAGGTCAAGGTCACACTTTGAGGTCAAAGGTCAAAAATGGCCATAAATGAGCTTGTCCGGGCCATAACTATGTCGTTCATCAAGGGATTTTGAAATCATTTGGCACATATGTTCACCATCATTGGACGGTGTGTCGCGCGAAAGAATTACGTCAATATCTCCAAGGTCAAGGTCACACTTTGAGGTCAAAGGTCAAAAATGGCCATAAATGAGCTTGTCCGGGCCATAACTATGTCGTTCATCAAGGGATTTTGAAATCATTTGGCACATATGTTCACCATCATTGGACGGTGTGTCGCGCGAAAGAATTACGTCAATATCTCCAAGGTCAAGGTCACACTTTGAGGTCAAAGGTCAAAAATGGCCANTTTATGGAAAATTTCAAAGGGCCATAACTCTGTGAAAAATCATCCGACCAGAACCCGCTGATAATATGCACATCTCCTCTTGGTAGTGAAGCTTCGCCATAAAGTTTCATTGAATTCCGGTCATTAGTTGCTGAGAAATAGCCCGGACAAAAATCCGGACGGACACACAGTCACACGGAGACACGAAGCGGCGACTATATGCTCCCCCATATATATATATATATATATATGGGGAGCATAAAAGTGTTAACCACGTCTGTATTCATATACTTTGAAAATTCAAATACATATTCAGTATTTGCACATCTCCACAACATGAAATCTTAACGCTGTTAAATATCAGCAGGAAGTTTTGCTCCCAGTTGCAATTCCGCACCTACGGACCGGCGGACGCGGCGTGGTTTTGTTGCAGAATGGATCACCTGCTCATACAGCACGCGCGACGCAGACGTTACTACAACAATAGACCGTTCGTCTGCGTCCTTTTCCTCCAAAGTCACCCGATCTTAATGTAATCGAACACCTTTGGGATGAATTGGACAGGCGGGTACATAGAAAACCAGTGTCACCACTCACTCTACGTGAATTAGAACAGGCCCTTGTGGAAGAGTGGCGCAATATCCCTCAACGTTTAATTATTAAATACGTTGCTTCCATGAGAAATAGATGTGTACACGTTGTAAGAGCCATGGGAGGACACACATAGTATCAGCCACTCGAATGTGTGACATTCGTGCTTTTCACATTGTTATTATTTTACGTTTTACGAGTGTGCGAATTTGACTTTTGTAGAAACGTTTTTAATTTGTTAAGTTTTATATTTTGTTGTTTTTGATTTCAATTAAATTTTCATGAATTATCAGATATGTGTTGAATTAGTCTTGGTCCAAATTTCAACACAATCCGTTCAAAAATAAGGAGCTATATTGATATGATTACGTGATGCGTTAGAAAAGTCTCCAAGTGTATGTATCGAATGACTCGTTGCGCCAGACATTCGACATTGAGCTTATACAACACTTCGCTCTATACAACACGCATTTCCTATTTCCAGACGCATAATCAATAACCACAGTTTTACGTTCAAATAGTAAAAGTATAATTTTGAGATACATATGTTTAAAAAAATGTGCATGTGCGCTTAAAAATTGTATTATTTAAAGTGTAACATGAACAGGAATAGATACACACATACATAAACACGCATAATTATTATTATTGAAGCTTTATTTTCTGCAAAAATCACGCACAATCATTTTGGTGATCTTGAGTATTACCTTGTTTGAAAGGCTTTTACGTGTTCATGTATTATTGCAAATATTTAGACGATTGACATTTAATAGTTATCACAGTTACACTACGTGATAGTATAAAACAACAATTATTTTTAAAATAATCTTAGTTTCCATGGTAACCTGCAGCAAGCCAACTTTCAACTCTCAATTATATTGAGATTTCCACACCCCTTACAGGGACATGCTTATAAACTGTATGTACAACAATGTACATTAATTAATTCCGGGACTAGATAAGTGATGATGACCTTCAAAATGGATCTATTGCCCATCGTAAACAGTGTGTTTTTAAGGGATTTGTTCACATTTTTCGTATAATTGAAAAATATCAATACATTAATTTAATAGCATAACTGTAATATTTGGAATATGAATAATTACAACAAAAAAGAAAATAGATGAAATAATAAAAAAATGTGCATGCCCTGAGGATCGACCCCGGGACCTCTAGAAGCAAACTCGCTACCATTACACCACGCAGGCTTTCTAAAATAAAAATAATAATTAAACACTATATCGTTAATTTTTGGCTAAATTCTCAATGAAAAGTGTTACAAACGATTTATATTTGTTATGATTCCGACATTATAAACGAACATATATCATCTTCAACATGTTTGCTTGTTTGAAGATAATGCATACAATCATTTTTGAATCTATGACGATTTTTAAAATTGTCATTTTGCCAAACCCGTGAACAAGTCCCTTTAAGAAATAACATGCAAACGAATATACTTAAAGATGAACTTTTTACGGGATAGATGACTTAATTTACGTGTTGTTCTGACATAGAGATAATTATAAAAATTATAGTTTTATTATGCTCCCCCAAAATTTTTGGGGGGAGCATATAGTCGCCGCTTCGTCTGTCCGTGCGTCCGTCCGTGCACATTTTTGTCCGGGCTATTTCTCAGCAACTAATGACCGAAATATCAATGAAACTTTATGGGAAGCTTCACTACCAAGAGGAGATGTGCATATTATCAGCGGGTTCTGGTCGGATGATTTTTTTTACAGAGTTATGGCCCTTTGAAATTTTCCATTAACTGTACATATAGTGCAATTCTTGTCCGGGCTATTTATCAGCAACTAATGACCGGAATTCAATGAAACTTTATGGGAAGCTTCACTACCAAGAGGAGATGTGCATATTATCAGCGAGTTCTGGTCGGATGATTTTTCACAGAGTTATGGCCCTTTGAAATTTTCCATTGTACATATAGTGCAATTCTTGTCCGAGCTATTTCCTAGCAACTTATAACGGGAATTCAATGAAACTTTATGGGAAGTTTCACTACCAACAGGAGATGTGCATATTATCAGCCGGTTATGGTCGGATGATTTTTCACAGAGTTATGGCCCATTGAAATTTGCCATTGTACATATAGTGCAATTCTTGTCCGAGCTATTTCTCAGCAACTTATTACGGGAATTCAATTAAACTTTATGGGAAGCTTCACTACCAATAGGAGATGTGCATATTATCAGCTGGTTATGGTCGGATCATTTTTAAAAGAGTTATGGCCCTTTGATTTTTTTTATAAACTGTACATATAGTGCGATTCTAGTCCGGGCTATTTCTCCCCAATTACTGACTGGAATTCAATGAAGCTTTATGGGAAGATTAACTACCTTGAGGAGATGCGCATGTTATTTGTGGTTTCTGCTAAGATGATTTATATAGAGAGTTATGGCCCTTTGACATTTTTAAGTTGCTAAACCATCCATCGTATTATTTTTTTCCAAAGTTATGCCCCTCAAGACGTTTCCTTTTATCTGAATATATAGTGCAATATTGTGACAAAAAAAACTTTGTGGGGCATCACCCGTCTCCGACGGTTTCTTGTTGTTCATAAGCTTGTGCTTGAACTAAACGCAAAGAAAGCTTATTTTCATGAATCTCATTGACAAATATTCGTCTGATATAATTAAATTTGTAATTCAAATGAGTATATATTTTGATAATAAAAACCGAACAAAATTCGAAGAAAAACATTATGTTTCTCTAAAACAGGCACAATAGAAAATCAGCACTTCAGTTCTTTCAGTGTTTTTCAAGAATATAGAAAAGTTGTGGTCTAAACCTACTCGTCTAATATTACTCGCAAATGGACAGGACAAATGGATTTTTTACATAGAGAGTCTCAACGGAGAAATTATTGTCCCCCAAAATGGACGAAAACAGGAATCATTAATTGGAATTTGACATAACATCAGTATTATTTCTATGAGTAATGAATAAATCTGCGTAAAGTGTATATGATGGGATAATAACCTATTTGCGGATTTATTTATGTATTGACACTTATTTATAACAAAATTTATTGATTATATGGTGTATCTCGTAGACAAGAAAGTGCCTGTCGCAAAACGTTATATTAAATATTTTCAGATTGCACACGCAAGGTTTTCTATTTACAAATACGAAACAATTCGTTATAAACGTATACAAAACGCAGAAACTGTGACATATAATGGTCATTGTAAATTCATAATGTGTAGTCAGTTAATGTTAGGATCGAAATATTTTAGGGTTATCGTTGTTTACCAGCGATCTTTCCGTGTTGATGCCTGTGTGAAATAATTCAGGTTGATGCATTTTATATGAAATTCCTATACACAATTACGTAATAATGTATCGATAGTAGGAAAAGATCTGGGATAAAAAATGTACAGGATTCTGATACAAAAAGAGGCGGCGTGTAAAGCAGGATCGTTCTAGTGAACATTTATATGAACATTCTAAATTTGAGTTATATCTAACTTACTGGAACACTTGTAATAAAGAAATTTAAACATAGTCTTTTCATTTAAAATTGAATATTTGCAAAATTAAATTAAATCTTTTTTTTTTTTTACTTTTTGTGTTGACCATTCCAGAGGGGCATGTTGTTAGAAGCAAAATGGAAAAAGTGGTGCAGTACCCTGCTATTTCTCTATAGATCTTTCCCAAAGATAAGTAACTCAAACTTCAAATTAAAACCACACGTACGATAATTAACAAGATAATAATATTGTATTTTTTTTATTGTGAACGTGAACTTGTATGGACCGTGAATGGACCTTTTTTCGCACAATCCATTTCACAAAGCTTTAACTAGCCTTTTACGGTATCATCGGACACGTAAATGGCTTGTTGTTTGAAGACAACTGGATGCTCATTAACCGCCCGAAAAGCATTTTCAGAATGTAATGGCGTGTGTGTTTTCCGAGATTTGCCGATGAGTCATAGCTGAAATCAAACAGAACAGACTCATTTAGTTATTCACCGATATTTGATGTCTGTATCCAGTTGATTCGAAGGACAGCAATTTGCATGTCTAAAACCAGGTAATAGCTTTTAGCGAAGCAAACCTAATCCCATAGCGGATCTATCATGGGAAATATCGGTTAATATACGTGATTATTAACATATGATTCTTATGTCTGTATAGCAAACATTATATTTCTCCTACGTAGGCTCCCCCGTTTACAATCGTCCAGACTCTTTTTTTTTTAACAAGAGAACTATATATTATGTACGTATTGTGCCTGAAACACTCGATTAACTTAATGCCGGTTGTTTCGTGATCCTGAATATAACCGTCTTTGTTATATCAACATGAAAACGTTAAACATATTTAAGGAATTTACATATGCATTGGTGTGTAATTATTGTTTTATGTCTGCCGCGTCGATGCATTATTAACTGTATTTCCTTGTATAATGGTATATGGTATGCTTTTTTATATTCCTATCAAATCAAAGGACGGTGGTCATCTGTGTTTCTCCACGTGTCTGGAAAGAAGAAAAAAACATTGAATGGAAAAGACCACCGGGTGTTATAGATACTCTTGCTGTGCTTCCAGGAACTACATTTTCTTCTGCGGAATCAAAGCTGATAAGTTTTTCTAGATGTTGAAGTGGTATGTCTTTCGTAGACCAATAAATTACGATTTCACGGTGGCAATTTATATATTTCTACAACATTCAGATAAAAATGTTTCATGGAAGATAGATGCTTTCAGTATATGTTTATTGCACATGATGGACACCGTATTTTAATTGAGGTATCCATAAAATATAGTATTAAGATTATTTTAATTGACATTTAATTCTTTAACATCATAGCCATGAGCAACTAAAGCCATATTATAATTATCGAGGTCATAATATTTTTTCTGGAAGCGCGTTAAATGAGAAATGATCGAACTGGACCAAAACAACTTCTGCTCCGCCATGTAAACTTATATTTCTAAGGAAATCTTGTTGTATACAAACATACCATTTGTTATTTGAAATGCATGCATTTCGCGATTAAACATATCAGCTTTATAATCGATATAAGTAAACATTACAGACACACATATGATTAAATCTTAACTCGTATTTAACAACCAATCAGTATTCATTAAAAAATAAAATAAAATCATTAACGGTTGTAATATGTAGATAAGCACAGACACTCAATAGTACGTTCTATGGGGTCTAAGTCTTTATTCTTAAGTCTAAGAATAGATTGGTAAATACAAAAACAGGGATCGCCTCGTTGATACGATTGCTTCGAAATGGAACGTAGATACATAAACTGAAAATACAGATAATAAAACACGATATTTCGTTAGTTGCAGCCCACAAACAATAATGTAATAGGATTTATATATTTTAAACCAAAATATCTTGACAAAAATTTAGGGAAAATGCAATATCAGCGGTTTTACAATTCATTTCCGATTATTCTACTTACAAGTCAATTTGGCTTAGTACCATTAACATAAAGCCATTTGGAACAACATATCAAATCCGCTATAACTGGTTTTTTACATAGAAAGTCTCAGCGGAGTATTTATTGTCCCCAAAAATAGACGAAAACAGGAATCATTAATTAGAAATTGACATAACATGAGTGGTATTGTTATGATAAATGAATAGATCTACGTAAGTGTATATGCTGGGATAATAACCTATTTGCGGATTTTTTATTTATTGACAATAACACTTATAACAAAATTAATTAATTATAGGGTGTATCTCGTAGACTAGAAAGTGCCTGTCGCAAAAAGTTATATACGTTATTTTCAGATTGCACACGAAAAGTGTTCTATTTATAAATACGAAACGATTCGTTATAAACGTATACAAAACGCAGAAACTGTGACATATAATGGTCATTGTAAATGCATAATGTGTAGTCAGTTAATGTTAGGATCGAAATATTTTAGGGTTATCGTTGTTAACCAGCGACATTCCGTGTTGATGCCTGTGTGAAATAATTCAGGTTGATGCATTTTATGTGACATTCCTATACACAATTACGTGTTAATGTAATAGTAGGGAAAGATCTAGGATAACACTATGTACCTGATTCTGATACAAACAGAGGCGGCGTGTAACGCTGGACCATTCTAGTGAACATTTATATGAAAATTCTAAATTAACTGTAACACTTGAAATAAAGTAATGTAAACAAAGCACTTTCATTTAAAATTGAATATTTGCCAAATTATATTAAATTTAGGAGTTTTTTCAAATTTTTGTGTTGACCATTCCAGAGGGGCATGATGTTGGAAGCAAAATGGCCAACCTGGTTCAGTACCCTGCTATTTCTCTAGAGATCTTTCCCAAAGATAAATTACTAAAATTTCAAATTAAATCAACACGTACAAACAATAACAAGATAATTATTATGTGCTTTTTGTATTGTGAACATGAACTTGTATTCACATACATGACCATGATTGGACGTTTTTTCGAACAATCCATTTCACAAACCTTTAAAAAGCCTTTTACGGTATCATCGGACATGTAAATGGCTTGTTGTTTGAAGACAACTGGATGCCCATTAACTGCCCGGAAAGCATTTTCAGAATGTAATGGCGTGTGTGTTTTCCTAGACTAGCCGATGAGTCATAGCTGAAATCAGACAGAACAGATCTCTATGACTTACTTAGTTATTCATCGATATTTGATGTATGTATCCAATTGATTCGAAGGACAGCAATGTGCATGTCTTAAACCAGGGTTTAACTATAAGCGAAGCAAATCTTATCCCATAGCGGATCTATCATGGGAAATATCTATTAATATAAAGACGAGATTATTAACATATGATTCTTATGTCTTTATTGCAAACATTATATTTCCCCTACGTAGGCTTCCCCGTTAACTGTCGTCCAGACTCTATTTTTTTTGACAAGATAACTAAATAGTTTGTACTTATTGTGCCTTAAACATTCGATTAACTTAATTCCGGTTGTTTGTGATCCTGATTTTGAAAACCACAAGTTATATATCACCATGAATATAACAGTCTTTGTTATATCAACATGAAAACGTAAAACATATTTAAGGATTTTTAAAATGCATTGATGTGTGATTATTGTTTTATGTCTGCCGCGTTGATGCATTATTAACTGTATGTCATTGTATAATGGTATATGGTATGCTTTTCATATATTCCTACCAAATCAAGGGACGGTGGTCATCTGGTTTTTATTCGTTTCTCCACTTGTCTCGAAAGAAAAAAAGTTTGTTTTTTTAAACAAACATTGAATGGAAAAGACCACCGGGTGTTGTAGATAATCTTGCTGTGCTTCCATGAACTACATTTTCTTCTGTAGAATCAGGGCTGATAAGTTTTTCTAGTTGTTGAAGTGTTATGTCTTTCGTAGACCAATAAATTACGATCTCACGGTGGCAATTTATATATTTCTACAACATTCAGATAAAAATGTTTCATGGAAGATAGATGCTTTCAGTATGTGTTTATTACACATGATGGACACCGTATTTTAAATTGAGATATCCATATAATATAGTTTTAAGATTATGTTAATTGACATTTAATTCATTAACATCATAGCCATCAGCAACTAAAGCCATATTATAATTATCGAGGTCATAATATTTTTTTCTGTAAGCGCATTTAATGAGAAATGATCGAACTGGACCAAAACAATTTCTGCTCCGCCATGTAAACTTTTATTTCTAAGGAAATCTTGTTGTATACAAACATACCATTTGTTATTTGAAATGCATGCATTTCGCGATTAAACATATCAGCTTTATTATCGATATAAGTAAACATTACAGACACACATATGATTAAATCTTAACTCGTATTTAACAACCACGATATTGCGTTAGTTGCAGACCACAAACAATAATAAGTAATAGGAATTCTATATTTTATCCCCAAATATCTTGACGAAAATCTAGGGAAATGCAATATCAGCTGTTTTACAATTCATTTCCGATTATTCTACTTACGAGTCAATTTGGCTTAGTACCATTAAAAATTTAACAATTAGGAACAACATATCAAACCCGCTATAACTAACACGAACATCTTTAAAAAAAATCTGAACATGACGTTCTCTACTTTCAATTACCGTAACGTCTCATAAAATAATGGTGTCATGTCTTACCTTAAAAACAAGTGTCGAACCACTTGTTTTCCTGTGCGGTTTACATTGACTACATAGGTAAAACGTGCTTTTCTCATTATTCAGAATTTGGCAAGGAAGCGGATAGCGCTGTGGTAGACTTCAAACCAGTTGTTAACACCAACGATATGTTGTATACCTTTCGCGGCGAGACTGCGGAAACATTACTCCTCAATCTCCCGCGGGAAGGTATTTACACTATAGAAATCACATCTCTTAACTCTGATAGCTGCGTCCAATCTCGTCTTCCCCAGACATATATCGCTTTTCCGATCTGCCAGCAGACTCACACGTTCGGAAAATTGACAAAAAGAAGACAGTTTCACGGTTGAATGGAACTCTAGTCCTGACGAGCAACATTTTGGCGACAGTCTTGAGTATTGCATCTCTGTCAATAGCCGGCGTAGTTTTACGACCCTGTGTTCAGTTGAATCACATCGGAATAGAGACCCAAAACCAACTCCTCCGCCTGGGAACGGATATGGGTTTTCAACGGACATTTACAAAAAAACGACTGCTTAAACATATCGAACAGCAAATACAATCGCAGCATAAAGGGTCAATATTCTTGAAATGTATCGGCTAGAATAGGAAAGCAACATTTGAAAAGGTGAAATCGAATTACGAATATTATGTATATGTGTTTGTGAAGCAAACATTTTCTGATTGTAGATATAGGTCAAGACAATAAAATTGGGGTATATGTGAAAACAAATAGGATGCGTTAATTTCCCCAAAATAAAAAATTGTAAAACTAAGATAGCGAAATTAACGAAACAAAGATTGTATAATAGCAAATCGAAAAGAGATTTTCTTTTCATCTTGCATTAAAGGGGCCGTCCAACAGATTGGTAAATTGACAAAATTAAAAAAAGTTGTTTCATATTCGCAAATTTTCGCGTTTGTTATGATATTTTTGAGGAAATAGTAATACTGACCATTTACAATGCTCTTAAATATCCATTATATGCATCTTTTGACGATTTGAAAACCTCAAAATCATAAAGCGTCGTTCGACGCGAAACGATTGAATAATTTGGAAAGTTCTGTTATTGTCGCTATATTTTGTAAAACTACGAGGATTGCTTATATATGGTATAAAATACGGCTATCGTACATACTTGTCAGGATGGCCGAGCGGTCTAATTGGTTTTTACTCCAGGACCCCGATGGTCACTGGTTCGAGCCCTGATGAGGTTTACTTTTTTTCCCTTTTTAAATTGTATTCTTGTTTTTTAACTGCAGATTTTTAGGTCAAATGTTTGAATTTATCAATATAGAGCATTTAATGACATGCTTCAATACATGCCAAAATCTAGTGGACAGTCCCTTTAAGTTCGTGTTTCGGAAAGGTACACAGAGAAATAACGGGGGTGAATGGTACTTTACTTAACGCCGGAGTAAACAGCACAAAAGTATTAAACATAACAGACGCGCCACAAAAACAATATTTAACATAACAGTTAAAGTCGATGAGGTATAAAACGTATGTGCATGTATCGATGGTGGCGTAGAAAAAGCCATTAAAGGTACCGATCCTGCCTGAGGACAGAACGGTGAAAGTGTTTGATAATCTTTCCTCGTCTTCTAGTATCACTGTAGCGTGTATACACACGAGCACGAAACAAACGTATTGCTGATACAGGACGGAATTATCAAAAGAGTATTCTTGGTCCATATCTCAAAAACTACACGATTGCGGAGCATATAGTCGTGTTAAAACTGTATCGCAGAAGATCATGTGTAAGAAATTCAAATACAGCAAGAAGAACGCAGTGTAAGCCATAACTGTCGCAAACATAAAGAGTGACAAATCCTACATGTTCCATGTGTTTGTAAATAGAGAAAAATATTTCAAATTTTTATTCAACAGTATTCCAACTTAAAAGAGTCCGTCATGCTATTTACCGACATGACCCTACGACTTTTAGGAAATGTCTCTTGATATGTAGACAGAATATTGCAAACAGAATACAACGTGTTCACTGTTCGCCGATGAATAACAATTGTCCATTATTGTATTGTTACAACTGAATCGCTGATCATTGGTTTTGGCAGAAAACATGCAGTTCGGATGGGGAATTTAATTCCATCCTAATTGTACTAACGGGACTGTGATGATAATGGTCATACTGTGTAGGGTTAAATATGTTTTTATTGTATGTAACACGTTCGATATACAACAAACCACCTACAGGTCAAGCGACCAGGGTGTGTACATCCATGCAAAGAGTGGATATAAATTGCATTGATATCCATAACAAATATGTAGCGTTATTAGTGTTTCGTGTTTAAAACCTGATTGAATTATTGTTATACGACACCACTGATTACAGAGTTCACATACATATACAAACTAAAGTGTAAATGTCATCGAACCAACTGTCTAATGGCGTGTTGTGATACTTGGCATTGTTGTAAGAGGTCATGTTTATGTATAATTGCACATTACACAATACAATGCTTTGAAATTGTGTTAAACGGTGGTACCTTGTAATTATGTTTATTATAACGTTGTAACATCTTATGAAAGTTTAAGATGTATGTCGAAAGAAAGTGAACGACACCATCTTAAAAACCTGCTCTATTTAATTTGAATTAAACATATGACCAGTATTAATATCTAACGCGATGATTTTATGTACACAATTTTCACACAGTAATTATTATTTAGTATAAATAAATGTGTGTTTAGTTTGATGCGTGCCTTGTAGTAGTTTGGGATTGGCCTGTACATCGTAACCGAGTATTCGAACGTTTTCGAACACAATTCATTTCGACTTCGGGCGAGCAAGGTATTCATTTTAAATGAGATCTAACACTAGTATTCATCTTATACCATATTTCATTAAAGCGGGACTGTACGATTTTGTCAAATAAAAATGAATGTATAAAAAATGTGTTAAAAAATAGTATACATATATTTCAATATAAATTAAAATAAAAGTTAAGAAGAACATGTGTCGAAAAATGCGAAATAAGCCAGATATTTAAATCTGAAATTGAAAATGGCTTCCAGCCGAATTCGCCCTCATATATATAATACATGTACAATGTGAATCTAAATTTAGTTTTAGTGCAGATTCGTTCATACGACACAAAGACACAATTTTGTTTCCTTACAAATACGAGTAAAAGTGTAGGCGTCGGCTTTAACCAGCGCTAGCTTGTTTTTGCTGCATTTTATGAAATTCGTCTTCAATGTATAATTTGTATTGCCTATTTTGTTTCATCGTAACATAATTGTACTAATATATTAAAATTTAACACATATAAAAATCGTACAATCCCGCTTGAAAGGAGTTAATAATTGTTTTTAGACCGCGAGCCTTTGGCGATCTCTCTAACGAATTTTCTTGACGAGTTAAATAATTTATGAAATGAAATGATATATATTTTTTATGAAATTGTTTTTTAACAAATGTTTTCTTATTTTACCAAAACATGTGAATAAATTCGTTTGGACGTTGTCTCGTGTAATCTCATTTTAAGTTGATGACTTCATTTCACCAAAATAACAAAATGCGATTGGCAAGTCAATGAACATGTTGCCAATATAAACATTCAAAATATGTCATGATTTATTACATAACTACACGCGAAACGAGGTAAACAGCATTAATATGTCAATTTAGTGTATGAATAAGACAATTTAAATATATTTGAATATGATTTTAAAATGACTGAATGATAATGATAATGAATCTGTCGAGTAGCCCCTATAAAGGAGTGTACAAACAAGCTGGTTTGTATTGTAAGATGGCAAAACTACCATCAATATTAAGAACTGTTTAATATATTCATTTTATTTGTGTAAACAATTAGTTCAAGAAATACAATAACAAGGCAATAATTGAATAGTGTAATACTTAACAACAAATATGACATTTATGGTGTACATATTATTTATTTTTGCAATGAACAAAGCGTGAAATTTATTTGGGCTAAACATAATGTACACGTCCAATGTATACTTGTATTCTGTCCATCAATCAATGTGTGCCATTAGCCCAATCTCTTTTTCCAGCATAAACATTATTTCATAAAACACTCGTTGCTATTTCGTCTGTACTAAATTAAAACTAGTTCAAATAATTTATTGAAAAGTATTTGTGCTACATTTTTTTTATATCGCATGTCACATATATTTGCTGTTTTCATAACATTTTCACAACATAAATATAAATTGCATAATTGTTCCTCGTGTTTGGAACCTTTAACATATATAATGACATGATCACAATGTGTTGTCTTGAGGCAGCTGCTATGTATAATGTATAAAGCAGCAAAAGGCATAACATTCATTCAACTCATGCACATATACAACTGTAAAAAAGGTTATCAACTAAAATGTATAACAACAGGTCGGTACATTAAGTGCGGTAAAATTCGTTAATATAACCGCAGGTAATTTCCATTGCATATGTTTGTAACATTGTCTTGATTTCGTCCTTAAATAAACATTCATATAATTCATGGATTGATGATGTGATGATGAACCTGTCTTGTTTCATGACCACCTTGCTTATATTATACGTTTATTGTGGTCAGTATTTGCATACATTTTGTATAAAATGACTTGTAATACATTATTTTCATTTGTTATTATGTTTGATTGTAGAAACTTCTTCTCTGCTCTCAAATTAGGTAGATAACCGGATATAACATGTACGAAACTACATATACATGATCAGTAGAAGTATCCGTGTATGTATCAAATGAATCGTTGAGCCCGACATTCGACATTGGGCTTATACAATACTAAGCTTAATACGAAAAACGCATTTCCTATTTCCAGTCGCATAATCAATACTCAAGCAATACGTGTAAGTAGTAAAGGTATAATTTTGAGATATGTCTGTTTAAATAAATATGCATTTGCGATTATAAATGTTGTTTTTGTAACTGTTACTTGAACAGGCGATGTGTATTATTCTATGATTGAAGCTGATGTTAAATAACATGCCAGATATCCGAACTGCATTTCGTTGACTTTTTTTTCTAAATACAAAATGTACAAATTAAGTGAAATTATTCAAAGTGACTTATATATAAAAGTAGTATGAGCGGTATTAACCTCATCCCCATTCACGGAGCGTTTGACTTACGACAAATGTATTTTGTACGGGCGAAAAGAACAACACTTACTGCTGTATACCATGAGGATGGGGCTAGTTGGTTTGTCCTATTCTGTCTAACGTCGATGTCGTAACGCTATTGTCAGTTTTGGAAAACCTGCTTGAAAGGAATGTCTTTGTCGCAGAGGCATATCGATACGTACAGATGGCATTTCTGAAAAAAGAAACAGCATTTTTTGGTAAATCGAAACATTGACTGCAAACATATGTAACCCTTTGTCGCCTTGTTTTAGAATTTAAGTGACAAACAATTAACACTATTTACCAAATAGTAATGTACAATTTACGAACCGTTTTTTTTCTTCTTTTTATCCGATTCCGTAACNTTTCTGATTCCATATTAGGCAACTGCACTTTTTACACAGCTGAAAGAGATAACATTTAATTGTGAATAATACTCATCAACTAATTGATCAACAGAAAAGTAGAAAAAAAAGTACTAATTACAAGCAATTATAATATCAGTACACCGCCCTACCAATAATTTCTCAGTTTAAGTGCTGTTTTAAAATGTACAAAAATTGACTCACCGTTGTGTTTGCTTTTTATTAAAAATCAGACTTCATGCCAGGCAACTGTACATTACACACAGCTGGATCTGTAACAAATATTTTTTTTATTGTGAATATTATTCACCTAATATTAGAATAAGAACGGATTTCTTCATGACATATTTATAACTAAGGTAAGTAGCTCCGTTACATTAAACTAAATCTGTCTAGAAGTTACTTCCCATGGCAATATCAATGAGTTGTTCATTGTTCATTTGAGATGCTCGGTATACCGACATACATATGTCTGAGTAAACACATATACGTTAACAAGCATTGTCACTATGACTATCGTCGTTTACAAGCGTATTGCCGAAAAAGCCAGAACCAAAATGGCCAACGTTCTTTTTATTCACTATGCTCTATTAATGGGGCAATTTATTAACGCGTGCTGTTCTTGTTGTTTTGTAGCAACCCTTTGCGACACGTTACAACTGCGTCAGTACACATCATAAGTAATCAGTGCCAAATTGTATCAAGACAGAAAGAAAATCGATGGCAATTTTATCAAACACAATCCAAATCAATTCCAAATGTTTTAAACATTATGAAAATCCATGGCAATTTTTATCAAACATAAAGCAAATCAATGCCATTTTGTATAACACATCATACAATTCAATGTCAATTTAATACAAACATACTGCACGACGTTACTGGAATGTACAGCAACTCAACCAACGAGTAGTGTGTTTGCTTACCCAGACTTAGACCAAATAATCAAATAAAACGACATAATTTTGTATGTAAATGGTTAGCTCCTCTAATAGATTTGCTTCTTCATCATTTTCTTTATCGTTACTTGTTTACACTTAAATAGTACACAGAAACGCGGTTTGATGCAAATAAAAACAAAGCAACAATAGCTACACCGGAAGGATGGAAACACTAAAAAACGTGGTCCTTAAATTTGTGGCCAGTAACAAACTGATAAAAACTAACCAACTCTCTTTGCGCACATTTCAGGTTTTTTTACCTCCTAGATACGGCTGTTCCATAACTGGATATCACCCTTACGCCCTGTGCCTCGTCCATTCTCTGGCAGGTAACACACAAGACACGGAGCAGCGACCACTGACACGGTAATGACCGGATCACACTGCCTTGCCTTCACCAAAATTAGTTTGAGTTTTTTTTTGTTTTTTTTTTTTAATGAGATACTTGGGAAACTTAAAGATTCTTAAACTGAACATATGTTTGAAAACGTATTGGTTTTATCCTTAAACTTTGCCACTAAAATAAACTTCTGATAAAACACACACACACACACGATAATATTTAAAAAAAAACACGAGGCTAAAACAGACAGCCTCGATAAAACGTTCTATCATTGGGCCTTTAAGGGTACGTCTTATGTCCTGAATAAAAATCGTGTACGCCTTATAACAATTACGTTGTGTTCTAACGACCGAGAAGTGCACTCTATGAACATTAAATGACGCGATGTTACGACACTATGCTTAATGTTTCCAGAGATACTTCATGTGTTTTTACGATAGAGCGCTAATTGCAAAAATTACTTAACTTGCTGTCACGACACCGGATTTATTACTTAATTAACATGTTCTTGGGACATATAATGTTATTACCAAAACTAGTCTTTGTCACAAGCTTGTACTTTACAGACATTATGTGTCTCTAAAGGAGGCGCACTAGAAAACCAGCAATATAGTTCTTTCAGTTTTATTAAGAATAGAGATTAAGTATGGTATACTGAAACCTACTCGTCTAATATTACTCGCAAATGGACAGAGCAAATGGATTTTTACAAATAAAGTCTCCACGGAATATTTATTGCCCCCAAAAATAGACGCAAACAAGAACCATTAATTGGAATTTGACATAACATGAACATTATTGCTATGAGTAATGAAGAAATCTGCGCTAAGTGTTAAAATGTATATATATATGAATATTACGAAGATAATAATATTTTACTTTTTTTTATTGTGAATATTAACTTGTATTTGCATAATGGACATGAAACGGACCTCTTTTCGCACAATCAATTTCCCGACGCTTTAAATAGCCTTAACGGTATTATTGGACATGTAAATGGCCTGTTGTTTGTAGACAACTTGATGCCCATAAACTGTCCAGAGCATTTTGAGAGTGTAATGGCGTGTGTGTTTTCCGAGACTAACCGATGAGTCATAGCTGAAAACCAGACAGAACAGATCTCTATTACTTATTTAGTAATTCACCGATATTTGATGTCTGTATCCAGTTAATTGGAAGGACAGCAATTTACATGTCTAAAACCAGAGTATAGCGTTTAGCGAAGCAAATCTAATCCCACAGCGGATCTATCATGAGACATATCGATTAATATACAGACGTGATTATTAACATAATGTTTTATGCTTCTTATGTCTTTATTGCAAACATTATATTTCCCTACGTCGGCTTCCCCAATTACTATTGTCCAAAATCTATGTGAACAAAAGTACTTTATGTTATGTACTGATTGTGCTGTTAACACTTGATTAACTTAATGCCGGTTGTTTGTGATCCAGATTTTGAAAACGAATCGTTATATATCACCATGAATATAACAGTCTTTGTTACAACATGAACACGTAAAACATATAAAGGATTTAACATATGCATTGGGATTATAGTTTAATGCCTGCCGCGTTGATGCATTCTTAACTGTATGTCCTTGTGTTATGGTATACCGCATACGTTATGCTTTTATTACATTCCTAACAAATACCGTGTATTCTAGATGATCTTGATATGCTTTCAGTAATTACTTTTTCTTCTGTGGAATCAGAGCTGACAAGTTTTTCTAGGTGTCGAAGTGATATGTCTTTGGTAGACCAATAACGGTGGCAATTTATATATATTTTTGGACAATTAAGATAAAAAAAAGTTTAAGGGAAGAATGATGCTTTCAGTATATGTTCATTACACATGATGGAAACCAAACTGTAAATTGAGTCATCTATATAATATAGTTTTAGGATTTTTTAAAAGACATTTTTTCATAAACACCATAGCTGCCCGTGAGCACCTAAAGTGATATAGTAATTATCGAGGTCATACTATATTTTCTGGAATCGCGTTAAATGAGAAATGATCGAACTGGGCCAAAACAATTTCTGTTCTGTAATGTTATTAAATATTTTGTTTTAACGTGTGTGCCTTTTATTCCGGCCTTCAGTAATGTACAATTCGATCCGGTTATCTCTGTGTTTACTTAACCGTAACACGAACTTAATGCAAGATGTAAATCTCTTGTCGATTTGCTATTATAAAACGAAAATGTTAATTTTCTTCTTCGTTTCGTAAATTTCTCTATCCTAGTCTTGCCATTTTAATTTGGGAAATTTCCGCTTCCAATTTGTTTTCACATATGTTCAAATGTATTGTCTTGACCTATTTCTACCATCAGATAACGTTTTCTTAACAAACACATCTATATAATATCCATAACGAGTTTTCACCTTTTCAAATGTTGTTTTTCTATTCTTGCCAATACATTTCAAGTATAGTGACCCTTTCCGCTGCGCTTTTATTGGCTGTGCGTTCTGCTTAAGCAGCCGTTTTTTGTAAATGTCCGTTGAAAACCCAAATCCATTCCCAGGCTTAGGAGTTGGTTTTGGGTCCCCATTCCGTTGCGATTCAACTGAACACAGGGTCTAAAAATTAGGCCGCCTATTCACAGAGTTGCAACACTCAAGACTGTCGCAACAATGTTGCTCATCGGGACTAGAGTCTCTTTTTGTCCATCTCCCTAACGTGTGTGTCTGCTGGCAGATCGGGAAAGCGATCTTTGTCTGGAGAAAACGAGCCAACGATTTGGACGTAGCTATCAGAGTTAAGAGATGTGATTTCTATAGTGTAGATACCTTCACGCGGGAGATCGAGGGGTAATGTTTCCGCAGTCTCGCTGCGAAAGGTATACAATTAATATTTGGTGTTAACAACTGGTTTGAAGTCTACCACAGCGCTATCCGCTTCCTTGCCAAGTTCTGAAATAGTGAGAAAACCACGTTTTACCTATAGTCAGGTAAATCGCACAGGAAAACAAGTGATTCTACAAGTGTGTCAAATGTAAGACATAAAACAATGATTTTGATGAGACGTTACGGTAATTGATAGAAGAGTACGTCATGTTGTGTATTTTTTTCAAAGAAGTTCGTGATAGTAATATCGGGTTTAATACATTGTTCCTAATTGCATTATTTAAACGGTACTAAACCAAATTGTTTCGTTATTAGAATAATCGGACATTAATGGTAAACCGCTGATATTGCATTTTCTCTAGATTTTTGGGGATGAAATAAATAATTCCTATTACTTATTATTGTTTGTGGGCTGCAACTAATGAAATATCATGTTTTAAAACATGTATTTTGTGTTCAAGTATCTACGCTCAATTACATGCAATCGTATCAACGAGGCGATCCCAGGTCTCGTATTTACCAATCCATTCGTAGACTAAAGAATAAAGACTTAGACCCCATAAACACGTCTGTTTCTGTGCTTATCTACATACTACCACCCTTATTTATTTTATTTGTTTAAAAATTATAGGTTGTTAAATACGAGTTTAGAATTAATCATACGTTTGTCTGTTTAATTTCTACTAATATCGAGTATAAAGATGATATGTATAATCGCGAAATGCATGCATTTCAAATAACCATACCTGGTCAAAAATTGCCATCGTGAGATCGTAATTTATTGGTCTACGAAAGACATTTTACTTCGACACCTAGTAAAACTTATCAGCCCTGATTCCACAAAAGAAAAATTAGTTCCTGAAAGCATAGCAAGATTATCTACAACACCCGGTGGTCTTTTCCATTCAATGTTTTGTTTTCTTTTTAAAAGAACTGTTTTTCCTTTCCAGACACTTGGAGAAACGAATGAAAACAGATGACCACCGTCCTTGGATTTGTTAGAAATATAATAAAAGCATACCGTATGCGGTATACCATAACACAAGGACATACAGTTAAGAATGCATCAACGCGGCAGACATAAAACTATAATCACACATCAATGCATATGTAAAATCCTTAATATGTTTAACGTTTTCATGTTGATATAACAAAGACTGTTATATTCATGGTGATATATAACTTTTCGTTTTTAAAATCAGGATCACAAACAACCGGCATTTAATTA
The DNA here is from genome assembly GCA_007657795.1 of Dreissena rostriformis. Lineage (NCBI taxonomy): Eukaryota > Metazoa > Mollusca > Bivalvia > Myida > Dreissenidae > Dreissena > Dreissena rostriformis. Next base: position 316,300 of record VMBQ01000215.1, read on the forward strand.
ATCAAGTGTTAACGACACAAACAGTACATAACATATAGTACTTTTGATCAAATAGTCGGGACAATAGTAATTGGGAAAGCCGACGTAGAGGAAATAATGTTTGCAATAAAGACATAAGAAGCATATGCTTATTATAACGTCTTTATTTAAATCTATATGTCTCATGATAGATCCGCTGTAGGATTAGATCTGCTTCGAGTATTGCTGTCCTTCGAATTAACTGGATACAGACATCAACTATAGAGATCTATTCTGTCTGGTTTCAGCTATGAATCATCGGCTAGTCTAGCAAAACACACACGCCTTTACATTCTGAAAATGCTCCGGACAGTTAATGGGCATCAAGTTGTCTACAAACAGCAACCCATTTACGTCCGCTGATACTGTAAAAGGCTATTAAATGCTTTGTGAAATGGATTGTGCGAAATGAGGTCCGTTCACGGTTATGCGAATGAAAGATTATGTTCACAATAAAAAAGTAAAATATAATTATGATGTTAATGTTTGTACTTGTTGATTTATTTATATATCTCAGGGAAAGATTTATAGAGAAATGGAGGTGCAGCAACCCTTTTCCATTATGCGTCCAACCACATGACCCCCTGGAATGGTCAATGCGTCCAACCACATGACCCCCTGGAATGGTCAATGCGTCCAACCACATGACCCCCTGGAATGGTCAATGCGTCCAACCACATGACCCCCTGGAATGGTCAATGCGTCCAACCACATGACCCCCTGGAATGGTCAATGCGTCCAACCACATGACCCCCTGGAATGGTCAATGCGTCCAACCACATGACCCCCTGGAATGGTCAATGCGTCCAACCACATGACCCCCTGGAATGGTCAATGCGTCCAACCACATGACCCCCTGGAATGGTCAATGCGTCCAACCACATGACCCCCTGGAATGGTCAATGCGTCCAACCACATGACCCCCTGGAATGGTCAATGCGTCCAACCACATGACCCCCTGGAATGGTCAATGCGTCCAACCACATGACCCCCTGGAATGGTCAATGCGTCCAACCACATGACCCCCTGGAATGGTCAATGCGTCAAACCACATGACCCCATGGAATTGTCAACACAAAACGTGTGAAAAAAATTCTCTTAGATTTGATATAATTTGGCAAATATTCAATTTTAAATGAAAACACTATGTATACATTTCTTTATTACAAGTGTTTCAGTTAGTTATATATTACTCAAATATAGAATTTTCATATAAATGTTTACTAGACGTGGGCAGCTGTACACGCCGCCTCTTTTTGTATCAGAATCCTGTACATTTTTTTATCTTAATCTTTCCCTACTATCGATAAATTAACACGTAATTGTGTATAGGAATTTCACATTAAATGCATCAACCTTATTTTTTTCACACAGGCATCAACACGGAATGTCGCTGGTAAACAACGAACCTAAATTATTTCGATCCAAACATTAACTGACTACACATTCTGCATTTACAATGACCATTATATGACACAGTTTTGGAGTTTTTAGTACGTTAATAACGAATTGTTCCGTAATTGTCATTAGAACATTTAGCGATCAATCTTCAAATAAATAATATCATGTTTTGTTTTAGCTGCAGGCACTTTCTAGTCAACGAGATACATCCCATTAAATCAACTTGTGCAGTTGTATGTCACTTCTCTAAGCACAATGGTATGTTTATTTCAGTATCATATCGTTAGGGTTGTTTCTAAAATTGTAAGCTTGTTTGTGTTCTTCACTTAAACTGTTACATTCACTGCTTAGTGTTATGCTGCTATAATAAATAAATGCTGTTGTAAAGTTTATTTTCAATACATAAATAAATGCGCAATTATGTTATTATCCTAGCATATACACTTTACGCAGATTTCTTAATTACTCATAGCAATAATACTCATGTTATGTCAAATTCCAATTAAAGGTTCTTGTTTGAGTTTATTTTGGGGGACAATAATTTTACCGTGGATACTTTATTTGTAAAAAATCCATTTAATCTGTCCATTTTCGAGTAGTATTAGACGAGTAGGTAATGCATACCATAATTTATCTCTAATCTTTATAAAACTGAAACAACTGAAGTACTTATTATCTAGTGCGCCTGTTTTAGAAAAAAAATGTCTTTATTCGAATTTCGTTTATTTTTTGTTTTAATGAACAAAATATATACTCATTTGAATTACAAACTTGATGCAAATCAGACGAATATTTATCAATGAGATTCATGAAATTAAGCTTTATTTGCGTTTGGTTTAAGCATAAGCTTGTGACAAAGACTAATTTAATAATAACCTCTATGTAGAAACAACACGTAAATTAAGTAATCAACCCGTTGTCGTGGCAGCAAGTTAAATAATTTTTGCAATAAGCACTCTATCGTAAAAACACATGCAGTATTTTCGAAAAAAGATTAAGCATTGTGTCGTAACACAGCGTCAATTAATGTCCATAGGGTGCACCTCTCGGTCGTGAGAACATATTAAGTAATTATTATTAGGCGTACACGATTTTAAGTTAAAGACGTACCCTTAAAGGCCCAGATCATAGAAAGTTGTATCGAGGTTGTAAGCTATGTTTTACCCTCGTGTTTTTTTTTGTAATTATATTCTGTGTGTGTTTAATGAGTAGTTTATTTTTATAACATTAACTTCCTATCAAAGTTAAAGGATAAAACCAATACGTTTTCAAACTTGTGTTCAGTATAAGAATCTTGAAGTTTACTTTGTATCTTATTCAGAAAAATCAACCCTCAAACAATTTTTGGTGAAGGCAAATTAGTGAGATGCAGTACTTTCAAAAATACAAAAATCTGTTAACAAATTCCTTTAAATACGCAGTCTTTACGATGGGTTACAGACCATTCGTGAAGGTCATCATCACTAATCTAGTCCCAGATTGAATTAATGTACATTTGTGTACAGGCAGTTTATTTGCATATTCCTGTAAATCATACATCAATCTTTGAATCATACACAACGTCGGAAACAAAACAGAATAATATGTTTTAGTAAAAAGGAGGGAAGGAAGACAGACTGACATAGTCATTGAAAACAAACTGCTGAAACTGTGTGTGCAATTTAAAGGTAGACAAATATTGTTTCTTGTTTCAGCTTACCAAGTTGCATTTCCTTCAACGCGTTTTTAGTTTGTACGGTTTTCCTCAGCCGTGACTGCCTTTAAGACGATCAAATGACAAGCAATCTTTACAAGGAGCGAAGTAACAAATAGTTATATTTGCTGTATGTATTGATTGACAGAAACGCCTGTATCAGTCAAGGTGGCGTAATCTTCCCTTGAAGCTGGTGTTGAATAACATGCCAGATATCTGAACTTCATTTAGTTGACTTAATTATGTTATACAAAATGCACAAATGTTATTTTCCTGGTCAATTTTGGGGGGAAATGCAATTTTGAGATTGGGAATTTTTTCGCGCAAAAAGTCAACTGTATTGGTCAAAACTAATTCTTTAACTCTTTATAATAATTCAAATTACAAGAACAAGATGTAAATGAAATAAAATTGAGATATACTAATCATAAGACACGTCTTACAAAAACCTTTTTTTAATTGGATTTTTTTTACCATTTAGCTTTGGAAATGGGTCCGTTTGACGGACCCGTAGATACGCAAGCAAAAGGCCGTGTTATAGCGTCCAAAGTGTCTGAGATGTAAAAGTCGTATGAGCCGTATTAACCTAACCCCATTCACGGAGCGTTTGGCTCACTTCGATGTCGTAACACTTATTTCAGTTTAGAGACAGCTGCTTAAAAGGAATGTCTTTGTCGCAGATGCATATCGGTAGGTAAAGATGGCATATCAGAAGAAACAAAAACGCAGTATTTAAAAAAAAATCACTGCCAACATAATCACCCCTGGTCGCATTTTTTAAAATTTAAATGTCATACAATTTACACTTTTTACCGAATAGTTCTGTACAATTGACGCTACGTTTCCTTTCTTTTTATTAGGCATCGGATTCCATATCAGGCAACTGTACTTTGTACACAGCTGAAAGAGAAAAGAATGTAATTGTGCATACTACTCATCAAGTACGGGAAGAAATAAATGACCTCTGACAACACTGTTTACAGTCACAACTCCACACAAATGGAGAGGAATTACTATAAGTGTCACATCGACCTTGTTTTCCAATCCAAAGCACATGCAATTTCTGTAATTTCTAATAATGTTTACATGTGTGCATGTTTACATTAAATATTTGCTTGAAATAAAGTTTAAACTAAGAAATAAATGGCCAACAGGACAGTAGAAAAGGGTATTAATTACAAATATTTATATTATCAGTACACCGCTTTCATAAACAATTCTCAGCTGAAGTGTTGTTTTACAATTTAAATACCATACAATTAACACTATTTACCAAATATGTGCAAACAATATACTCAACGTGTCTTTGCTTTACATTTAACACTTGACTATATGTTAGACACCAGTACGTATTGCACAGCTGAAACTGTAAACACAATATTGTAATTTGGAATATTATTCAACAAGTACTAGAGGAAAAATTGGAGAGCAGGACATAGAAAAAAGTACTACTTACAAACATATATAATATCAGTGCGCCGCTCTTACTATAATTTCTCGGTTTAATGTAAAATTATATTATACAATATCACTATTTACCAAATATTTATAAACAATTGACTCATCGTTTCTTTGCTTTTTATTAAACATCAGAGGCAATGTCCTGTTACTGTACTGTTTACACAGCTGGAACTGTAAATAATTTGAAATTGTGAAAATGATTCACCAAGAACTGGAACAAACACGGTTGAAATGTTGTGTCATATTTATAACCAAGGTAAGTAACTCCGTTACAAAAAAACTAACACTGTCTAGAAGTTACTTCCCATCGCAATATCAAGGTTGTTCATTTAACCTCGTTTATGGTATAGAATTATAACAATTACAAATAATGCATTTGGAGTATTTCGTTTTCTATTTTCTCCATTCAAATCTTTAATCACAAGATCTGTTAATGAATGCTTCTGTGTGTCTTCATTATTCATATTTTGTTCTAAATCCATTTACATAAGTTACTATTTAACAACACATATATGACCAAAAACAGACAGACAGATTATTGCATACAGATATAAATATAGGGACTTGCAAATTATTGTTCTGGAAAGCACTTACTAAAAAGAGTCGCATGGGGTCATTTTAATATACAATATTCCTCACGTCTGGAAAATGTGTATCAGCTTAATTTTGCATTTAACTTCAATTAATTGTATTACATATTTATTACTAACTAAAGAACCAATTTCGTTGTTTTTTATGTCTATGGCACTGAAAAGCATGTTTATGTTCACGGTATAGTGTCAAGAAAACTTTGGATAAAAACGTATGTACGTGAGTGTTCAATGCTATTATTATACTAACTTGTAGTAATACAAGAGGAAAAATCATTTTTCCTTAATTACGAACGCGTTGCGTGTTTACTTGGCATTACTTAAAATTAGACATTTCTTAACGTTATAATCTCCAATGTTTGATTGGACAAACGGAAGCCGAACATGGATTTCAAACCTTCTCTAGTCTGTAAGGCAATTAGCCATTAAATCAAAGAAATAGCGGGCTTCCTGGACGTCATTGAGTGAGATTATATGAGCCACGTCTTGCGAAAAGGACCCTTATGTTATGTAGGTCCAGACCAGCCTGCGCAATCGCGCAGTATTTCACAACACTCCTTTTCGTATGATGCGGGTCTTTGATTTAACGAGAATTTCTAATAAGCATCAATTACTAGTAATACTGATGATATTATATTAACCAATGCAATCATAAATTGCATTTCCTTTACTATGTTTTGTTAGTTTATAACGGCATGTTGTTAACAATTTCATGTTTGTTTTATTATTTTAACGTACATGATGTTGTCACATATCAGATGACACACATGTGTCACTTGCTAAACATGCCAGTATTCCGTAATGTAATTCTTATCAAGAGAGGTTTGCTTACATTAAACGACCAAGCATGTTTGAGTTCAATGATTTGACGCACTTATAAACGTCTTTCGACATCTACACTAAATTGTCAAGGTCCTTGTCATAATAAAAATAAAATACTTAAAGGCAGAACATTGTAGTGATAACGTATTAATGTAAAACACGTTAACGTTTAGAGCTCAAACGCCGGCAATTATATCGGTGCTTATTTAATTAAGCAGACATCGCGTGAGTTTTAGTTCTAACATTCCTACAAACAATTACGCGAATAATATTTCTGGGGACTTAATAAAGCAACCGGAAGTCCGATAAGCGTCTTATTAGGTTTGATATTTTAAGACGATGTTAACTCTTGAAGTATAAGACCATTAATGGACAGTCGATACATAGTCAAATGGATAATGGTGCCTTCTCATAGGCGCATTTAGACTAGGGCTAAATGAAAATTCTGTGATAAGACGGATTTGTGATGTCAGTTAATTTATTGTAAATGAAAACATAGCACAATGATTTCTCTTCAGTACATGACTAAACTGTTCTTTTTAGTTAATATAACGCATTTTCCGTTTTTAAGCATAAAACAAATAATAACAAAATATAAATGATGTGAAAATACTGTCTGCACCAAAGCAAAACAAAAACTTGCCTCTTAAAATCAAAACCGTCAAATTTCAGAGGTTTCGTGTGACTCATCGGAAAGAAAACACATAAAACACTTTGGAAGTATGACAATTATAAAATGATATATTGGATATCAAATCAAAACTTGCCTCTTACAGGCTCTAAATTTCGCCAATCAATACCTCTCAATTTTGACTAATGTATTAAAGAAGTATAAAAATAGTATAGTATTGAATATAAATTGAAATGTAGTTTCTTTGTGTGCTACTTAATTTGAATCGCGATGCTATGAGTTCATTTTTTATTTACGCTCAATGTTTAATAAATAAATCTGGGCAAACTACGAGGTTTGCAGCTACTTAAAACCTGTTTCAACTCCCCATGATTTGCATTTCAACAGGTCAAAGGCGGTGACAAATCTTAATATGTTCATATGCTTGTGTATGTAAGTATCGGTATGTGTATATGATAAAAATCATATATCCAGCCATCAAAACAATTTGTTAATATGCTGAGTGTAATAATAAACTGGTAACACTGGACACCAGTTTTACTCTGTTTTTTTCCTTTTGTTGTATACTGTGTGTCTTGTCCACTACATTTGTTGTGTGCCCCATTGTTTGGCACCTGTTTTCTTGCCATAAATTAAGGACCGCATAGTAAGATAAGGTATCTCTCCTGCTGGTGCAGCTAAATGTTAACTTTGTGTATATTTGAACTGTACTGATAACTGTTGTTAAAGTAAAATTCGTTATCCCCTATATTCAGTGAGCAAGGCTGTCGACTCTGCAGAGAGCAGTCTAAAGCACATGGATGTTGTGGGATCTATCAACGTGGGAAAAGAAGGACTAGGCACCAGACAGACTCAAAGGTGGGAAAAAGCAGGGAAAAGAGAAAGGAGAGACCTGGTGCAGAGAGAAATCAGAAACGTAGAAGAGCAAGCGAGGTCAGCCAGGTCGGTCCGGCTTGGACCCCAAGGTGATTGGACGAAGTGGAGTACACCAAAGAGGAAGCTCACGTGGCAAGAACTGTGGACATATGAACCACTTCAGCTAAGTTTCCTCCTGCGGGCAGTTTACGACATGCTTCCAACCCCCACAAATCTTCAGCGATGGAAGCTGACCGAAGACCCTACTTGTTCTTTGTGTGGGAGTATAGGAACGTTGCGGCACATTCTGTCATCGTGTCTAACAGCCCTTGCACAAGGGCGCTACAGGTGGCGCCATGACCAAGTACTGAGAATGTTGGCCGACGCCCTAGAAAGAGAGCGAAAGAAGGACAGACTCCGGAAGAAATTAGGACCCCAATTCATCAGCTTCGTCAAGGAGGGTACAACAAATCCCACCGCCACAACCAGTTCCAGATCTTGTATTCTGCAAGATGCAAACGACTGGGAGATGAGTGCAGAATTAAGGAAGAACCTAGTTTTTCCCGAGGAAGTAGCCCATACAACTCTCAGACCCGACATAGTGCTATGGTCAAAGGCGGCGAAGCGGGTGATCCTTGTAGAGCTAACTGTGCCATGGGAGGAGCGGATCGAGGAGGCCTATGAGCTGAATAAAGCCAAATACCAGGATCTGGCAGATGTATGCAGAGATAGAGGCTGGAAGACATGGATCTTTCCGGTGGAAGTCGGATGCAGAGGATTTCCATCACAGTCGGTGTGGAAGATGTTTGGAGCACTGGGCGCCGAAGGAAGAGTCAGGAAGACTACAATCCACGCCCTGTGCAAGGCAGCTGAACGAGCATCAAGTTGGCTCTGGTTAAGACGCAGCGAACCAAATTGGCAGCCATCGTAGACGAGGTAGTGATTGGCCATCACTACCTGCCCCGCCACCTTGAGGTTGTACCGAGCATAATGGGGCGAAACAACCTATGACAGGTGGAGCTTGGCTGATGACGTCTACGTTTAGCCGTTTAAACTGTATTATCACATCATTATTGATCTGTTTAATTAAATATAATTGTTCAATAAAATGACGGAATTTATCATGGTTACCCCCAAATATTGTATGGTATGTTTTATTGCAAACCAGTCATAATAGATACAAACGTCAAAGAAGCAAAGCATTACGGCCCAAGCATTACTGAACATGCGCGACATATTTGACTCATATGTGGTGATTAAAAATGGTGCCTACGGCATGATGTTACTAACAAAGCTTTCTACACGTTGCGCATCATTTACGATTTACGGAAAGAGTTGTCCCTGGTTAGCCTGTGCGGGCACTTTACGCACTTTTTTCACAGAGCGCAGTTCATTTGTTTTACATGGACTTATTAAGTGACTGCTAGCATAACAACGACTATTTATAAGGAAATCATAATTCGAAATAAAGTTATTAATTGTATCTAATTGTGTTATGAGAAAATATATGTGAAAGTTATTCATATAACATTTCCTAAACAAATATCAAATTGCAAAATGAAAACAAAATAAAACTAAACACGTCAGTAGTTCCCAAGCGTTATGCAGTACAGACTTAATTTCGTGTTGAAAGCTCTAGAGGCAACTATATCGCCTTTAAGAATCTCACAATTTAGCAAATTTCTGACATGCAAATAATTGTTTTAAAGTCTTCTTGAGTGCGGCTCTATGTAGAACACTCGTACATCTTTACAGTTGTTAAACATTTATCAGCCGAATATCTCTCATCTATAATTACTAACTCAATATGTACATCAATCACATAGGATACAGCCTATTGCGACGTGTTTAGCTTTTCCCAAAGGGAATCATGAACAGTTCATGATTTCCCTTTTATGTGATTATTTTTTGTATGTTTTTTAACTTTTCAAACTGGTCTTAATACTATGAATTATTTTACAAAATCGTCTTTGACAGAACTGCAAAACAACTTATTATTAAATACTGATGATAGATAAATATCCTTGTTGCATTATAACAATGTCAGCCGATGCTCTAAAATGCATCGATTAGCATCTATTTCAAACTTTAAACGCCCTTTACATTTGGTTGATACTCGTTAAATACCGTTAATGTTTCCTGCATTGATGCTGTTGATGGTGGAAAGCACTCCACGACGGGTGAGATCTTTCGCTTCAGTTGACACCTTAAATACAAAACTGTCACAGTGAATATCCCAGTGTCCTAGGCTACGTTGCAGAGGTAGGTTTTCATAAGAAAGATCGAATTCAGCAAGATCTTTGGCAAGACCGTCAGATGGAAAAGCATCAAAAACCTCACAACTAGTTGAGGCAACCTTTTGTAGACGTATGTTTCCATTCGTCATCAGTGCGTTTTGCGTTCTTCTTGCAGGATTAATGGCATTCTTTACTGAAGGTTTGGACGTCAGGCCGTCGTCTACATAGTATTGAACACACGAAGCTTCTTACTTCCGCTCTGAATATCACTGTTTGCTACTGCTTTTCTTAATCATAGTTTGCAACTGCGGACGAGGGCTTATTGCCAAATACATTAGCACACATGCGATACTCCACAAGCTGGATATGAGGATCGTTGTCTTTATACCAGAAGAAACGTTAGTAGTTTCGGTGTTTGACATCAACTAGGAAACAGTAAATAATCTCAATATCAACTGTTACCGCTACGGGTCTCTTTCTGAATCGATTGAGCACACCTAAGAAACGTTTTGCCAGGTCTACAAGAGAAACACATGTACTGAGCAGATGCGTCGAACACGACACGAATGTTTTCCAAAAATGTTTCAACTATAACCCACCCTTATCCTAGACGCTGAGCAAACAGAGAACCTCTAGGACCGGTCATTTGTTCTAGAACATGGCGTGCCTCAGCAAGATCCCTTTCGATCAGCAGCAATATGTCGGTATCCATCTCTGGGAACTGATCTTCGATTTCTTGCAGATGAAGGGGATTTATTGCAACGTTCTTAGTAGGAAGCTCATCTTTATTGTTGGGAATGTCATTACATTCTATGACTGTGGGAAAGTTATATCGGGTTGGTCCGATGGCTGGTTGGACCATCAAACCGTTAGCCCTTCTTCCCGATTGGACCAAGTGTATCTTAAGCTTATCCAACAGTTCTGTTGTTGCGAGTAATCGGATACTCTGTTCATCTAACAACGCAAACGTCCTTTTGGATCGTCCTTTGAAGTGCACACCAACGAGTGTAATTTTTGCGCAGGATTTGCTACCGAATATGTCATGGACCACTTCGGTGCATTTGTTTGTAACCTGTTCACTTTGCTGCTCCCCACCGTGAGGATTGCCCATATGCCTGCACGTAGCGTTTCTCTTTCCACATTTGTCACGGGACACGCGTCTTGGACCGTTCTTTCCAAGGTTCCCAGTTGATATCAGGCAACTGAAACACAATTTAAGCTCTTTCAACAGAGTTAGATTTCTTTTTTTTTCGTCATGTGACTTCAGTAGGAACACTCTACATTTATTTAAGGTGTGAGATGTTATATGGATGGGATATTGTTAATGTCTTTCAAGCTTGTTTGTACAGTACATACTTGTTAAGATTTCCGGTTGACTTCGAATGCAGACGCCAATGGTAGCCCCGTATTATTGCTGATTTTGACTTGCTCCTTAACAAAGTCATATAGAGGGAACGCAACATTTCTCGAGTGTTTTTATGAATATGCCTTTGCTACCCACTTTGCTTACAGACGATACGGAAGTTTCGAAACTGTGGGTCTAATTCCCATAGTGGAATCAAAGTGCGAGAGGACCGTTGTGTATCTTTTTTCTGCTTTGAGGGGCAACAATTTTAGCCAGAATGTCTTATCACTCAAATATGCTTGAACTGTTTTCTCCCGTTTAACGCTTGAAACTCTTCGAAATGACGGTTTGGTGGACACCGTCTGGGAAACCATACCTTTCGTCTAGCCTATTCCACAACTGTATGCGACCTTTAGTTAGTTCTGCTAGATGCATTGTTCAAAGGTGCATCTTCATCCTCGCTAGTTACATTCGGAGGTATGTTCAAAATGAACTGGGCTGTTCTCTTCCTCATCATCTCCACCTCATGTAAACTTCTATGGGTGACCCTCTCAGAAACACTTGTCCTGGATCTTGAATAGGAGTAGGTTTTATTGTTTATAATGTCTTATAAGGAGGTTTGATTGACCTTAATTTGGATAGAAACTCTTCATTTGTTTTGGAGTTTTATTCATGTAAGTCATCAACATGTTAACGTTTCAACAAGGAATCTTCAGTTCTAGTTTCAGTCAAATACTCTCTGAATTTTTTCATCACAGACTGATAAATAGTTACTGAAATGTTCAAATTACTGAATAACCAAGTCAACACTGCTCCATTCCTTAGATAGAGAATATTATAAGGTGTTAATCTTTTCCTCGTACTGTGCCATTGCTTTAACCTTTAACTTGCTAGCGCGTTTGTAAGACGTCAAAATCTAAGACAAATTTGCCAATTAATGTAAACAATTCTGTCAGAATATGACTAACTAATATAAAGTCAGGCAAACATGAATCATGTTAACAAAATTACAAACAAACAACCCTATAAAGAATATAAAATGCAATTTTACTAATTGTAAATCCCATTAATACCAGTTTGTACAACAGATAAATACACCCTTGACACTGTGATTAATGTTAACTATTTTGCAATAAAGAATTATTACACTGCCTATGAAAGGAAGTTATATCATGAAGATGAACTAATGCTGTGTCTACAATTACATATGTATCACGTATTTAGGTTCACGTGCACAAGTAAGGTACATGCAAAGACATCAAAATAAAACAATTTTCAAATCAGTGTATAACTTGTTCTTAATGTACAAAATCTACATTCTACAAAATATTGTGAACACAATTTTAAACACATAACACCCAAGCAATACAATGACTTGTCTTGCTGTTACTTAAATGGTTTAACTTTAGTAATTGAAACTTTAATAAATTCAAACTTTGTGAATTTAATACTGTAAACTAGTGAAATTCTAGTGAACAATATTTAGAATACCAGTTTTCATACAGATATTAAATGACACGTTTGAAATCAAAACACTAATACATTCTTAAATGTTCATATGTCGCAGATGTGTCTGTAATTGATTTACAGTTAATGCCATGAGGGTCCGCTGAGCATCTGCAAAGGCGTCTTCCAAACGGGGAATACATGATGCGTCAATAACACCATATGGATCCTCGTGGGTCCGCGTCTGCTTGCGTGTAACCCAAGTGACTAGAGCTGATGATTTCGTACACATCTTTTTAATATTCTGCCATGAACAGCAGATAGCTTACCAGTCCATGAAATAATGACGAGAGGTGTATTAACCTTATAACTGTTTGTTCGATGTGAACGGTAAAAACTAAAAATATATTATAACACTGAGACTGAGAATGATGTTTAATCAACCCATACAAAGCTAAACATTAAAGGGCTATTAAATTGTATAATAATAGTTTTAAAATATCACAGTTTCATCTTAATGTAAAAATAATAACTAAAATCTACATAAACTAAGTGATTTTGGTATGAAAAAGGTTTATTATTCTAGGTTCGAATTTAATAGTTACGAAACAAACACATGAAACTCTTAAGAATCTAGTAACTTAACCATACATTACAGAGAATGCGCATTTTATTATCAAAGACTCAAGAAAGGACTAACAAAATACGATTTACTTACGACGTGGTAGGTTACCAAAAGGCATCTTAGGCCACAAACTAGAATTGCAATTGAAAAACCGCCGTTTTCACGTTTGTAAAGTAAGCACAATAAAGGCTAAAACCCCTATAGTATTGAAGGTTAAACACAACCATTATTTATGTAACACAACAATATAT
>VMBQ01000215.1:329926-361710 GCA_007657795.1 Dreissena rostriformis
TTATTTATATAATTTATATATATATATATATATTCACTATTGTAGGCTCGAAGCCTCGAAGTTGTAGTGTATGCTTTATTGCTGAAATAAATGCTGTTTTTGTTGATATTAAAAGTATTGTACGCACATAAAATATTTGATTTCACGTAAAAAATAATTAAAAAAAATAAGGCTCATAAACACAGAACACTAAATGGAAAATCGAAATGATATCAGGACTTAAGAGTAAAGTTATCTAATTTCAAGCCGTATCATTAAATTCATTTATACTATAGACCAAACGTTTTGGTAAGAGTTTCATACTAATATACTATTATACATAACATACGGTTTAACATGGTATTCGTAATTATTCTACTATTTTAAAAATGAATTTTAAAAATGAATAAAATAATTTAAACAACTGAGTTCATATGTTTCTTTTTTTAACTATTTACATAAACGCAAAAAACACGTATCCACTGCAATTAATAAAAAAATAAATAAAAATTAGGGTTAACTGGTCTGCTAAAATTTAACCAGATTCTTCCCCAGTTGAACATTTAAAATATACACATGCGTGTTTATAGTAGTACTGTTTAATACATAACTTGTTGTACGTGTATATATTATATAAGAGTAAATTAATTACATGTTATGTGTTTGTTCTTACAACACTTTATAAATAAACATATATATTAACGTAACCAGAAAATGGTATAAGAGAAGATTTCATTATAAAAATAGCTCGTCGCCATTATACAAATCACTCGTTGCCACACCGATTGCGAAACCACCGGCGGTCCGCGGTGATCGTCGCGTCAGGCCACCGCGGTCAGAATTTAACTAGGACATAACACAGCATGCGGCCGACCACTGTAATTAGACTGCTACAGGAATTCGCACGAGTTTAGAAAAAACACACTTATTCCTCGGTACAAACAACGCTGGTCAATTATATCAACCAATGATAGCTTAATTTAAATAAAAAACGGTCGAAATTGGTTTTGATTGTGAAAGGATTATAAATGGGTCAGCTTTATTTGTACCAGCAGATTAGTGGGTTTTTGCCGAAAGGTTGCTTTTCCGGCATGCAGATATTCGCGGCAAATGTCCAGGCAAAACGCCGTGGAGTGTTACGGAGAAACACTGACGATATATAAATTACTTAACATGAACAATACAATTTCAATGTTCAATACAATCTACATGTTTAGAAAACAATTCGTTTGCATCAATGATTGAAAAATATAAATAACACGTTTCTTCTGTTTCCAATATTAAAATAAACAGCAATCATTAGTGAAGATTCAACGCATAACAGTACACTCTTGTGTAGTAAAAATGGAACACTATAACCCGGGCCACACTATTTAACAATATAAAAAGTGTTATTAGAGTCACATTAAATTATATGGATTGAATAACGGTAAAAATACTATTTAGACGAAAATCTAGAAAATACGATATATTTACACTGACTGTGGACCATGTTCCCATTACTATATACATTTACATGAAATTATTCTCGGTTTGATAAATACGGTATTGTATTGGTTGTTTACATGTTATTTGGACAAGAGGAACGAAAGGGTGATATTTATTTATTTGCATTTGTAGTATTGTAGTATTGTAGAAAAGTATTTGTGTGTCGCAGAAATTGCATGTTTATCTACTGACTATATGTTTAGACCAGTTTGTTTTTGTAATTTTAAACACTGTTTTAAATTGATCTCTTATGACTAGCATATTAGTTATTCTACTATAAATGATAGATTTAAGAAGAAGTTAAGTCTATTGGGTTATGTTTCTTCTGAATATGAACTTCATTCTTTTCGTGCTTGTTTGAGCATCAATTAGTGCTAATAATAAGACTGTGGATAGACTGTTGAAAAGGCATGGTAGATGTAAAGTGTTTCCACTAAAGACGGTTATGTAAAGATTCTTTGAAAGACAGATTATCGGTGTCACTAAATTAAGATTTGTGAAAAAGTCATTATTAATGTATGTGTACTTTGAATTGTATGATGTGTTGTTGGTAGCAAAAGTAAAT
The DNA here is from genome assembly GCA_007657795.1 of Dreissena rostriformis. Classification (NCBI taxonomy): domain Eukaryota; kingdom Metazoa; phylum Mollusca; class Bivalvia; order Myida; family Dreissenidae; genus Dreissena; species Dreissena rostriformis. The sequence goes on from VMBQ01000215.1 coordinate 331,959, forward strand.
TATTATGATAAAAATGTTTCGAAAATGCTTTTTAATTTTAGTAAGTTATGTGTTTGTAATTTGCACGTGTCTTTTGTGGTAATTGGACAAATTTGTTTAAGTCCATTTGGCCTGATTTGGCCAAAGTTTGGCCTGAGTTGGCCGTTTTTAGAAAGCCAGTCGATATATTGTGTGAAAGCCAGTTGGCTTGTGTTGTCAGTTGACCGAACTTTCTAAGAACGCATGCCCACATGGAATTTACAATCTTTGCAAGTTTATGTTTGCAGTAACTGGACTGTTCGAATAGTATATTAAGTTTTGGAGAACATAAAGTTATGGTGTATTGAGTATGTTATTATTATTACTTTGTATAAATATTGTTTTTATTATATCTGTGCTATTCTCTTTTGTAATATGTGTGTGGTCAATTGACCGTTTGTTGAAGGCCATAGTGTGTCTGATGTGGATAAGCCAGTTGGCTTGTATGGTCAGTTGACCGTTGTTTAAGGCCATAGTGTGCCTGGCCATAGTGTGCCTATTGTGGATAAGCCAGTTGGCTTGTGTGGTCATTTGACCGTTGTTGAAAGGCATAGTGTGCCGAATTTGGTTGAAACACATATTTTTATTGCAAAATTTACTTTTTCAGTAAAATGACAGTTCGAGAGGTATATTACATGATTGAGAATATTTAGGCACAAGGTATGGACAAGGAGAACGAAAGAAAGGAGGGCAGTTTTTCGAGTCTTTTGGACAGGAAATGTTCTGACCTTCGAACGGATTTTCAAATGGAATCAGAATGGGTTGCGGACAATTCAAGGAAACAGTTTAGACTTGATAGTTATGTTTCGTTTAAAAACATTGGAAACAAAAGGCAATTTAATTTTAACAATGACTTTTTTGACGTTGCAAACATGTGTGAAAAGGCTCTTTAATTGAGAGATGTGTCCAAGGCCATTGAAGTAATGACGAAGCTTAAAGATAAAATTCAACATTGAAATAAACTCATTAGAATTGTATGTATGTTTACTTTGAATTGCATGATGTGTTGTTGGTAGCACATGTTAAAGCATTATAAGTTATAATGATAAAAATTATTCGAAAATTCTTTTTATTTTGAGTATGTTATGTGTTTGTAATTTGTGTCGGTCTGTTGTGGTCATTGGACCAATTTATTTACAGCCATTCGGCCTGATTTGGAAAGTCAGTTGGCTTGTAAGGTCAGTTTACCGTTTTTTGAAAGCCAGTCGATCTGATGTGTGAATGCCAGTTGGCTTGTGTTTTCAGTTGAACGAACTTTTTAAGAACGCATGTCCACATGAAATTTACAATCTTTGCAAGTTTATTTTTTGCTGTAACTGGACTGTTCGAATGGTATATTAAGTATTGGAGAACATAAAGGTATGGTTTATTGAGTATGTTATTATTATTACTACATGTATTTATAAATATTGTTTTTATTATATCTGTTTTATTCTCTTTTGTATTATTTGAGTGGTCAGTTTACCGTTTGTTGAAAGCCATTGTTGGCCTGATGAGGATAAGCCAGTTGGCTTGTGTGGTCAGTTGACCGTTTTATGAAGGCCATAGTGTGCCTGGCCATAGTGTGCCTATTGTGGAAAAGCCAGTTGGCTTGTGTGGTCAATTGACCGTTGTTGAAAGGCATAGTGTGCCGATTTTGGTTGAAACACATATTTTTATTGCTTTTACAAATGTTTGCAAATTTATCTTTTCAGTAAAATGACAGTTCGAGAGGTATATAACATGGTGGAGAATATTTAGGTATTCATTTTATGTTTTATATTTTTATTAAGAATTTGTATTCTCTCTTTGTTTTGTTCGAAAGTCCTGTCAAATACAAACACCCACTCCTATTTTGTCTTTCAGTTATTCTTTGTATGGAAAGGATGATGATGATATGGTTGATATTGATGATGAGGATTAAATAGTATTTTGAGAATAGAGAATAATAAATTTACTCATAACTATAAGTAAATGAAATTATTCTCGGTTTGATAAATACGGTATTGTATTGGTTATTTACAAGAGAGATTATGGTAATGGTTTAGCGCGAATAATGCACGTGTTATTTGTGGGGTATTTAGCGCCAAACAGCATGGGTTTCGCGTTTTGGGGTTTATATGATTTGCAAATCTATTGAGTCTCCATTCGAGGTGTGTATTTGACAGGCACAAGGTATGGACAAGAGGAACGAAAGGGTGATATAAACGCCCGCCGGCCCGCCCTTAATTAACATGTGTATGTTAAATAATCTGTTACATTACTTTTATTTGTGTAATGTTGTCATGATAATNGTTGAACGAACTTTTTAAGAACGCATGTCCACATGAAATTTACAATCTTTGCAAGTTTATTTTTTGCTGTAACTGGACTGTTCGAATGGTATATTAAGTATTGGAGAACATAAAGGTATGGTTTATTGAGTATGTTATTATTATTACTACATGTATTTATAAATATTGTTTTTATTATATCTGTTTTATTCTCTTTTGTATTATTTGAGTGGTCAGTTTACCGTTTGTTGAAAGCCATTGTTGGCCTGATGAGGATAAGCCAGTTGGCTTGTGTGGTCAGTTGACCGTTTTATGAAGGCCATAGTGTGCCTGGCCATAGTGTGCCTATTGTGGAAAAGCCAGTTGGCTTGTGTGGTCAATTGACCGTTGTTGAAAGGCATAGTGTGCCGATTTTGGTTGAAACACATATTTTTATTGCTTTTACAAATGTTTGCAAATTTATCTTTTCAGTAAAATGACAGTTCGAGAGGTATATAACATGGTGGAGAATATTTAGGTATTCATTTTATGTTTTATATTTTTATTAAGAATTTGTATTCTCTCTTTGTTTTGTTCGAAAGTCCTGTCAAATACAAACACCCACTCCTATTTTGTCTTTCAGTTATTCTTTGTATGGAAAGGATGATGATGATATGGTTGATATTGATGATGAGGATTAAATAGTATTTTGAGAATAGAGAATAATAAATTTACTCATAACTATAAGTAAATGAAATTATTCTCGGTTTGATAAATACGGTATTGTATTGGTTATTTACAAGAGAGATTATGGTAATGGTTTAGCGCGAATAATGCACGTGTTATTTGTGGGGTATTTAGCGCCAAACAGCATGGGTTTCGCGTTTTGGGGTTTATATGATTTGCAAATCTATTGAGTCTCCATTCGAGGTGTGTATTTGACAGGCACAAGGTATGGACAAGAGGAACGAAAGGGTGATATAAACGCCCGCCGGCCCGCCATTAATTAACATGTGTATGTTAAATAATCTGTTACATTACTTTTATTTGTGTAATGTTGTAATGATAATGTTGATCTTAAGTTCATTTTCAGTTCAGTTTGTGAGATGGGATCTTAACACGAACCGATTCCTTTACCGTGAAAGTCAACGGTTGTATTTTCATTTAAGTCTGAAGCTGCTAAGTTTTCTTGATTATTTTGTTACATTTTTTTACTTCGTATTGTGTTTTTAATGCGAAATTTAATTCTAAGTTATGTGCATCATATTTTAGACTCCCACTTTCTGGAGATATTTCTGTGTGCATATTTATTGAAATCTTATCAGTGTTATCATTTTTTGTTTTGTTTTGTTATGAACGTTTAATTTAAAAAGTTATTATTATTTTCTAAAACTTTAAAAAAAAATTAAAACGATTACTTTATCTTCGTTTTGGTGTGACTGGTTAGATGTAGATGTCGGTTTTATACAGCTGTTGAAAAATTTCGTCATGTGCATATATATAATATTATATATAATATTCGATTACTTATGATTTATCTACACTCTTTTTAAGTATTAGTTTATGGATGTCATGGTTTGAGTGATAAGTTTGTTTCTTGTTGATGTCCGGGGTGCGTGCGGGATGCTTTTGATGTTTGTTTGTTATGTTAATATGCGCAATGAGATTGACCGTGTGTTATTTATATGTTTTGATAAAGAATACTAGCTGTTTACAATATAATAATAGCTGCTTATTTGTAGATTTCTCTAAAATTAAAGGTTTTGGGAGGTGATGAAGGCACCTAGACACCGGCCTTGAGCCATGGGTCCTCATACGTCCCCCTGCCATTAAAAGAAAAAAAGACAGAAAAAGAAAAATAAGCAGTAGGGTTGCGTATCCCGCTCGCGGTTTTACCTGATTCGTTCATTACTACCGATTATTGAATGGGGTGTACGTGAAGTCATGTACACTTCTCTTGATTGGTGGTGTTGGATAAATCTTGCAAATAATCGCAGCTTTTTTAACCAAAAATAATGTTTCACATTTGTAAATTTATACGATTTTAAGCAACTTAACGTGATGGATAGGCGTTGGGGGCGTCCTGTTTGCGCTTTTGGCATCGACGCGGATCAGGTTATTCAAACTTTAACTTTTGATTGTAGGTAAAGACTTACCTCCGATTTTTATGAATAAATTTGCACTATTCACATGCCACACATATGCATGTTTAAGTATATATAACGACATGTCCTACATAATTTAATAAGTATCGTTTCAGTTCTTTAGACATATGAACAAGGATGTTGCATCTTTTACGGGCGTCTCGAGACTCCTCAACTGAGCGGTGCAACTGAGGTCAATCTCCGTTGCACATATAAGACAAACGGGCGTCAGAAGAATTGTTTTTTGCATTTATATGTCAAAAGTCCTGTCAAATACAAGCACCCACTCCTATTCTGTCTTTGAGTTAGTATTTGTATGGAAAGGATGATGATGATATGGTTGATAATTATGATGAGGATTAAATAGTATTTTGAGAATAGAGAATAATAAATTGACTCATAACTATGAGTAAATAACATTATTTTATAGTATCATCATGGTATTCTTTAACTTATTATGATTGCTTTAGAATGTTTAACTGACGATATGGAAACTGTGAACATTTTCTACATTTATGTAAATAATTAACATGCTTTGTTCGACATAAGAGCACAATTTGACACTTAAGGAGACTGGATCTGGATCTTGATCTGAATAGCTACGTCGCAGGGCCCTTCGGCGCCAGCGCAACGGGAGAGAGGGTGGTGGTAAGTCTCACTGTATGACAGCTGTCCAGAAACTGTCAATAGCTTCTGAGCGCACTTCACGTTTATCAAGTTTATTCCACGCGATTATGGTATTTGGAAAGAATATGTTTTTACGTTATGGAGTTTTGCACTGAATTGGCACAAAGCACTTGGAATTATGTGTAGCTTATTTTTCAATAATGTTGTCGGCCTTATAATCTGAGAAGGTCGTAGGGGTACTTTGCATTTTGAGACACGGATTAGGGTTAGGAAGTCATGGCAGGGCTGGCACCAGTCCCTTAATCACCTTATCGACGATTGTCAACTATAGTGAATTGAAGACAATGGAGCTATAATCAAGTATGGACCTTACTTAGGCAAGATAGGCCGTTTTATGACAAGATTTAGGGCAGTGATTCAAATTACGTCTAAGGAAGCCAAGAGTGGAATGTGCTTTTTTCGAGATCTTGTAAATGTGAGAGCTCCAATTTAAGTCTTCTGATATTGTTACTCCGAGATATAGGTTTTCTGGAACATTTTGGAGGGCGTAGTTTTCTAGTTGGTAATATCTGAGGATTTCTGGTTTAGTATTTTTTGGCATTGTAGCGCATTCCCCATGTGTCAACCCAGACGTCTAGTTTGTTTAGGTCTTGCTGTAGGATACCGTGGTCCTGGCTACTTCTTATATTGCGATACAGGAGGCAATCGTCTTCAAATAGGTGGACGGAGGACTTTACTGATTCTGGAAGATCGTTGACGTGGCAGAGAAATAGCAGGGGCATATTACTTTGCTCTGGGGTACACCGGAGTCGACTGTGGCAGGGTTGGATTCCTCTTATTCTACAACAACTTTCAAACTCCTGTATTTTAGGAAGTCATAAAGCCAGATGTTTATGTTTCCAGTTACGCCATACTGCTCTAGGTAAACAGTATCGAAGGCCTTACTTAAGTCAAGGATAGTCATGTCTATCTGCGTCCCAGAGTCGTAATTTGCGAGGAGATCGTGAACAGTAGTCAGTAGTTGCGTTTCGCAGGAATATCCAGTTCTGAAACCATGGTTTTAACTAGTAAGGATATTATTTTCCTCCATATGGGTAATGGTTACTTCTTTTGGCGTGATTATAAAGCCTTGATTTACGTCTGATCATCCTTTTTAGGTTCTTGTCTAGCCATGGCTACGACTTGCGAGACGCTTTTGTAATTTCGCGAGAGATTACAAACTTGTCAATAATACGGGTAAATGTATTAGCGACAGTCTCAAAACTCTGACCAAATAGTTCTATATCCTCCAATAAACCATGTTTTAGTGTGGTCCGCCTTTTGATACGGCATTGCATATACAGGTTGAACCGACACAACACATTCGCTTGTGTATTATTAAATCAAACGCCAATTGCAATTTACAAGATGTTAAAGCGTGTTTGCAAAGTTTGCCATTTTATATTTGTTTTAAAACGGGGTTTGCTTAGCCTCGTGATAAATATCCGCGATACCACCGGGTTCATGAGGCTCACTATCGCTCGAGTGGTCATCGTCGGCTCGGGTACTACTTAAAAGTACCCCGGGTACGGAAAATATGCCTAAACGTAAATACTTACGCTAAATTGGTCGTCGTCGGCTCATTTTGTCTAATAAATTATGTTCATATTTCTGTCAATATTCTGTAAAATGTAAATCTTGTTTTTGTCATGCTTGTTTGAGTATACGTTTCGATAATATAGAGACCATTTTACAGAATATTGACATACATATGAACATAATTTGACAAAAGAAGCCGACAACGACCAATTTATGTTAAGTATTCCCGGGTACGTTTTAGTATATTTTCCGTACCTGGGGTACATTGAACATTGTACAGTACCCGAGCAGACAATGACCAATCGAGCCTCACTATCGTGATACCGCGCGTTCGTCCGCGACATAAAGGTTATGTAGCACGTGTCTTATAACGTTTTGAAACGGTTACCGAGCAGCTTTAACTCGACAACATTGACATGGCAATATTGTACTAAATTAGACCAAATCATACGCCCGTATTGTTTCCTAAATGTGCATTCGTTTTTTTTTTCTTTTTCGTGCACGTTTTTCACCAGTTGAGCGAGGTCATTACAGTACACTTATTGAGGAACGCTTTAATGAACCGTTTGAAATCGCTTCCAGTACGGAAACACAAATATTCATCGTAATGGTACTTTAAGTTATTCATGCATAAAGGGTATTGTCACATTAATATTAACGTGTTATATATGTGTAATATAACCGTAACTCCAGTCAAAAAATCGCATAATGTGTTCAATCCCCACCTCTCGGGTGTGTGGACTTATTTCTCGTGCCTTTCATGAAACCAAACAAGTTTTGGTTTTAAATTATTTAATACTGCTGTATCATATTAAGAGCAGACAAATCGGTACCCGGCTAAGAACAAGCACGCGTTTTTGTCACAGCGACGATATCGGCGTCCAGCCGGCACACTATCTTTTATAAAATAACTTGAATACTAACACAAAACCCAATATTTTTCACCCATTCTTAATGTACAATGAATACATTTTTCAGCACATTAACTTATTTAAAGAATACATCGTTCATATATATCATCTTATCATATAGGACAATAAAACTAAAACACATTCAAACAAGATGTAAGTGGTTATTTATTTTACAATATGTTAGCCTTATATTTTCATTTAATTTGATATTTTCTATTTAAAGCAACGTATTAACCCCATGAAAGGTCGCTGTAAATTAATCAACGGTAACCAATAATTCGCAGTGACATACCGAGACGCAGTCATGGAATAACACATCCTTCGATACCTCCAATGGGGATTCTTAGAGCTATCGATATTCTGCATAACAATGCATTATTCTAAATAAATTCATGCGGACTGCACAGGCTAATCTGGGATGACAATTTACGCACAAGCATTATGCCAAGTTTTTTCAGAACGCGATACATATTTGCCTGTATTTGCTGCTATTTCAGGCACAGCTGAGATCCGCTTAGTAGTTATAGTGGCGACATGAGTCTAACGTGGGTTATAATAAGTTAAATGTTTGTAGGTGTTAACGCTGTGCATAGTTGGCAACAGTGCCTTTAATTATGTGATGGGCTAGGAATGTGATATGTGCATCATAGTCTGCGTCACATTTGGCACCAACCAATGAAATTACGGGAAAACATCTACTAAAACGATGGCTTCTGGAAGTCCAATGATTGACCAAGGAGGGCAGACGTGTTCCCTGCTGCAACATTTGCCATCTTCAGAAAGCGTTTAGCGCGTGAATTCACTGCCACGTATGAAGTCGAAGAATACTTGAAATGATGTAACAAACGCCGGTCTAAGATGGAATTTATATGAAAACATTTTTAACACGAATAAGTGTTCCTTAAAACAGTTTTTTTTATCTTAAAATATTAACAGAGGTGGTGGATACTTTGATATAGAAACATGAAAATACCAGCGTGTATAGTGCTCGTTGTTTTATATTTCGAATTTGGTAATTGTTCCAAATCCAAAGACATAGAAAATGCTTCCGTTCTTCTACAACAAACGATTTCGTCCCTGGAAGCGACGTTGGAATTCTTCGAAAAAGAACATCGCAGTCTTAACCTAGACGCGGTGCTTGGAACTCGGATAGCGGAAGGTATGGTCTGGTGTTTTATGTGTTATGTCATATCAGCACAATTTGAATGTATTATCTCCGCATTAAATATTTTTTTTTAAATAATACTTCATAAATGTATACGGATTTCAATGAAACAGATCAGCTATGATAATTTGAGTTAGTTAAACATGTATATTCGATCCGAAAATACTATAAAAAATAATGATTTATAATGTATTTAATAAATATTTTTTAACATGAAATTGGCAAAATTAAATGAACAGTTATAGTCTGTGTAAGCATTTGTTCCTTTTTTAAATAAAAATATACATATTTTTTGTTAACCTAAAACTCAAAATATTTTGATTGGTTTACCAATGAACTAACGGGCTTACATGTATTTTAATGACTAAACGCTATCGGTAAAACGCAATTTATAATTTTTCATTATTGTCATCATCATAAAAATGAAAACAAAATATTCTCTTTAATCATCTAACAAATTCCGCTTTTATCAGATTACATTGAACACCTGTTCAGAAACAAACTTTGAATAAATTCTAGTTACTGTCTGTTGTAATTATACCATAAAGTCAGTAATTCGATCAACAAAACACCATTCGTAAAGACAAAAAGACGCCAGCAATTTTCTAACACACGCGCAAATCAAATTAGCAAACATAAAAGCTCTTAGGAAAATGTTTTGGCTGTAAAAGCGTATTTGGAAGATGTGCCAAATATGACCCGTGGCACTGACGAAGTCCGTATTCGACCAGTTGCTTACTAAAGGTTATAGTTAATGTGCTTATTGCTATTCGTAGATGATTCTTGCCATCAGGATTGAACAAAACATGTTTATATTCGAAATATAAAGGCTGTTGCCTACCGGTACGTGAAATTCGTTTGCCATTTCTAAATGAAAAATACATGTTAAGTATTACAACTTGTGTTGTAGCGTTGGTGATAAACTCCGGAAAGCCTGCTTGTTTGACAGATTTTCAAAATATTTTGTCAAAATAAACCTGTAAAATAAATAAATTATTTGCGTTTCGAAGAAAACATAATTGCAAATATATGCGGTTCGCTTAATTTAATGCAGACGAGTATATACATGTAACAACTGAAGTGTTTACATGGGTAAACTTTATTTTACGAAATAATTTACGAAATTTTCGAAAACGAAATGTACACATTCTTTTATATATATGTTGTCACAAGATTTATTATCGAATCCCAGGTAAATACAGTTTCATACTTTTTTACATAATTTCACGAAATTTATGATCGAATCCCGACTATATAAAGTTTTAAGCAATTAAAGTGTGCGTTTTGCAACACTGCGTTTTGCATGATAGATTCTATATTTGAAATATGAAATGAGTAAAAAAACACATACAATAATTATTTGGAACGAAAGCACTTGCATTGCGTATCAAATTAACTGAAGTTTCTGTTTAAATAGCTTATAGGTATTTAATGTTCATGCCAAACAGCATTTAATATTGGGGACTTATAATGATAGCTACATTCGTTTTAAGTATCCAAATTAATATACGTACCATCACTAAAATTATGTTTCAATAAAGCTTTATTGAATTGAATTCTTGCATGGTTGATACGACTACGTATTGGTTTGTTCATTTAGCTTACTGTACCTTATATATATATGCTGATTCTTTCTCGCGATTGGTTCACCTTAAATCTTAAATGCAGTCTATCAGAGGTGTCTACGCCTAACAAAGCTGCATACGACGTATGTATAATATCTTACACAGCTTTTTATGGCGTTAAGATAAATAAATTCGAACACAATTCAAAGACTAAGTTATCATATTTTTTCAAACCATGGCATACCCTAAATTACGGTTAAAGCATTCAATATTTTAAGCATGTTGCACACATGAGATAGTCCAAATCGTTTTTAACATATTAATAAAAGGAAGATCAGTATCATTTTTTTCATTTAATGACTTACGGAATTGCATTGACTATTGTATTTTGTATTACTATATTATTTTTTTTATTACTATAAACAACATAAGAGCTACACGGACTCTTAATACAAAAAAATGGATAAGTTTGATTTTAACTTATAATTATAACATACCAATCACAAAATAGTATTTGTTTTATTTCCAAACACTGTTCCAAAAAGTGGTAATACCTTATTTGTTTCAGATAATAAAATCTAGAACAGTAAAAGCTATAGTTCTTTACTTTATATTTTATGCCATAGAAGTACTTCTGCATGTTAATAGACTTTTATATTATCTCTTAAACTCTGGACAGGTTGCGATCGATTAAAATAAATGTAAGTTTTTCTTAAAGGGTTACAAAAAACTTCAGACCCGTTCAAAGAACATTTGTTGTCTGTGTCTTAAATAAAGAACGTCCTCCAAGTTAGTCAGTCGGTTCGTGTGGTAACCAGTGCTTAGAGGTGGGTTGAAAATATCCGCGGTAATAGGGCGGTTAATGGCAACGTCGTTTTTTATACAAACCACAGGGACGCGGTTACCACAACGGTTACCGTGATATTTCGGTTACTGTGGAGTCTAATCGTTTATACAATTGGCTGAAGGTGGTTAACTACACAGTATCTTTTGACTTGATTGGACCGCAGTTGGTTGTCAATAGGTGGCAATAAAAGGATAAGCGATTGCAATTTTTAGCCAGATAGAGCTTGAATAGCGAATTTTAGTGTGAACTAGAACGTTTTAACGAATATCGACACACATTGTCTTATATCGGGACGCCGGGACAATCATCCAAATCGCGGTCCCGTCGAGATTTGGCATGTATGTTTTAATTCCGTTATCCATATATCAAATCAATGATTATCTAATCAGAATTTAGTTTCTCAAAAGGTAAACCAATTAAATCGTCGTGGTTTTTAATTCCAGAAAAAAATATGAAAGCAAAAGCATAAATATTATCGATGGAACGTAATCCAAATCAATTAGAAGTATTAAAATAAATTAGAATATCGGTAATGTGTTTTCCTGCAATACCTTACATCTTATGAAACTAAACAGTATTTATTTAAAGAGGGCATAGTAATCGATGATCTTTTTTTCAAAAATTATTTCTCTATCCAGCTGCACGTAAGATACGATTTATAGTGGCATTTGTGGCAATCAGGAATAGTAATTTGCTACGGACGGTCATAAGTTCGGACATTTTAATATAAGGTTTAATAAAAAAACAGAATTCGTTCCCATCCCTAGTTTAAAGTAAAATGATTGCTTACTACGTTTGAACTCTGTGGGCGTAAATAAGAAGAAAGTTTTGTATTTGTTTCATTAAAACGCATTCTATTGAGCGATTTATAACAAGTAAATATCGCATTGTATTGAAGTATATCTTTCAAAAATGTTTTTCTAAAATAACAAAAATGATTGTCACTAATTAAAAATATGATATATGTTTGAATATTTTACATTATAGAAAAAAATAGCGTTTACTCTCGATTTATCATTGTTTTTGTTTGTACGTCAATAAACAATGATTCGTTGTTTAATNACGACACTTTACGCACATGCATTAATCCCCTTTTTCACAGAGCGAGGCTCAAATATTTTCGACCCTGCTTATATTATAAGCCTTGGAACTCTGTTTTCCTGTCGTATTAGTTATTTTAACAACACATCTTTTGATCATGTTCTTTAGACAAGTCAGCGAGTATTTGAATAATTATGCTTTTCAACGCAATTTCACAACAACAGTATGAGCCGCGTTCTTGGGAAACTAGGCTTGTCTCATGTGCGTAAAATGTCGTCCCGGATTAGCCTGTACAGTCCACATAGGCTTATATGGGACGCCACTTTCCGCCTTAACTAGATTTTCGCTATGAAAAGACTTCCTACAAACGAATACGATAAAAGCGGAACATGTCGTCCCTGATCAGCCTGTGCGGACTGCACAGGTGCACGTGCATTAAGCCCCGTTTTCCAAAAGTGAGGCTCATATTAATGTATATATTACTTTGTTCGCAGGTATCCTTAAGGTTCTCCTGCACCATATCGACTATGATCAGGACGCCTGGCCTCTTAGCAGCGCAACAATCGACCACATCCGGCGTCTGCAGGCAATGGCCAGCGACGTCAGCGACAAGGCGATCCCCTTTGTCGCGATCTCTGATCCACCGTACTACCAAGGTAAAAGGACTGGTTTTCTAGTATTAAAACTGGTTTGCTAGTATTAAGACTGGTTTGCTAGTATTAAGACTGGTTTGCTAGTATTAAGACTGTTTGCTAGTATTAAGACTGGTTTGCTAGTATTAAGGCTACTTGCACGAGTACAGTTAATGAGAACATGTATCCTTCTGTCGGACATCCAGCCCACCTTTTTTTCCATGGTTTGCAGTATTATTTCCCCATTAGTACTGTCAGACAGACAATAATGTTGCAAGTTCCAACCCGCCGAAATACCAATGTTAGTCATAATTATATATTTAATGCAAGCGAAGTTTAAAGAAAATAAACTAGTTCATTTTACAAGTGATTAAACACCAGGGATATGTATCTGCAATCAAAAGGTATTTTCCTACATTTGAAGAACATGAATACTCATTCTAAACTCCGTAAATCCCATTTGTAAAATTAATATTGCTATCATTTATCGACACGTTACAATATGACGGTTCATTAAATCAATATGAATGGGATTGGTGGGTGTGGAAATGCCAACAATAATGGTTAAATGGTATTAAATATAATTCCATGAATTTAGTCAATATTTGCAATTCTGAATATGATTTCTGTATATAGGTATCTCACTGTGTTTGTTGGTTTAAGCAACACTAGTTTACATGATTACAAACCGGACTATTGTACTGTTCAATTGAATTAATATGATGTGTAATGTATTAATTGTGCTAAATACGATGATTTAAATGAGTCCTTGCACATGCACAGAAATTACATATACCCTAAGTGTCAGCTCATTTTGATAAACAAGTATGCATTAAAGATATCTGCGAGACGTAATTAGGTTCCGGACTACGTACGTAGACATGCGTTCTGAATTACGATCATATATGACACCCCACGACTGAACTGACATACGTTGTCTGTTTATTAAAACTTGCGCTGACGCAAGATTAACGAATGACAAACGTATAGCTAGCTAACTTGTGTATGTCTCTAGTGACTTAGTGAAAGGGGTAAACAACTCAAGCGCCATTCAACTGTTAGGTCACACAACTCAAGCGCCATTCAACTGTTCGGTCAAACAACTCAAGCGCCATTCAACTGTTAGGTCAAACAACTCAAGCGCCATTCAACTGTTAGGTCAAACAACTCAAGCGCCATTCAACGACTAATCTAACTGAGGCTTTAATATTTTTACTGGCGCGTTAAAATGATAATCAAATTCGGAGATATTGGTTTTTGATTTGTTAAGGACGATTTGCGAAAATAACGCAGTCACAAAACTTAATATGTTCATAGTAATATTATGTCTCCTTATACATGTAAGAATTCTTACACTTAAACTAGCTCATATTAACGGACATTCATAACGTATAGCATACTATGCGAGAAAGATACCAGCTTTTTCGTGATATACTGTCAGTCATTCCGACCCTCAAGCTTTTCTATTGTTCGATACTCATAAACAGATACAAATGCCAGTTTTAGAAATTAATTTGTCAAAACTCAAAAAGCTGTTAATATTAACATTGAAAAGTATAGACAAACGGTATTATAATTGAATAATTTCATCTGTTATGATACGTCTATGATCGGTATACATTGTTCAAATCCGTTTGTTGTTGTTTCTTTATGAATGTCTTATATATTTTATACCATATTTTATCAAGTAGCAAAGAATGGCGGTTGTTACTCAGAATAAGTTATAGATAATATGTTTACATTAGCAGTAGAATATAACAATTACGTTCGCAATCATATATTCACATTCTGAAATTTGCATGAGATTAAAACTTAAAAGACACTTGTCCGCAGATTGACGAATTTACTTTTTTCCGTTTTTTGTCACATATTATAAAAATAAAAATATTGCATAATCAAATAAAATAACACTACTGTTATAAACGTATAGTGTAAAGACAATTTAAAAAAAAAGGATCACTTTGAATTTAAAAAATAGTTTGTAACGCAAAGCGTAGGAATACTTTGGAATGTGTCGTTTGTTTTCGTCGAAATAGTCGATTCGCTATGGCGTTAGATCCTGAAAACTCGGATTAAAATCCCTTTGTCGGCAACACCGTTTTAAATTCCTATGCCTATACATATATATGTGAACCTTTGACAGTTGCGTTTGCTATGTTCATGAACAATGCCTTTTGAATCGGAAAAAAACGTACACATTGTTTTCCATGTAAACTATGTATTTTTTGTACATGCTTCTTTGATTTAAGTCGTTTGCCATTATACCCTACTGAAGGATTTCCGTAATCAAATACAGTAAAATGTTAATAAAATTATTATATGTTTCAAAGCGTTAGGAAAGATTATACAACGCGACTTTTGGACACTGGATTTCGCCAGCAAAGACTTCACCACGAAAGACTTCTACTCCGCCTGGTTACCGAGTGGCGAGGAGGCCATGGACGAAAAGCAGTCAGATAATTGCATAGCGGAATTATTAGGAACTGGGTAAGCTAGTTAAAGTAACATACCTATGAGCCTCGCTCTGTGAAAAGGGGGTTTAATGCATATGCATAAAGTGTCGTCCTAGATAAGCATGTGCAGTCCGCTAAGGCTTATCAGGAACGACACTTTAAGCTTTTATGAAATTTTTCGTTTAAAGAAAGTTTCTTCTGCGACGGCACTTTACGCACATGCATTAAAACACCTTTTCACAGAGCGAGGCTCGTATGTTTTGCAGCTGCGTTGGGACAAATAAAAAACCAAGTTAATGTCGGCTGCCCAGGCAGAAGTGAAGCATTTTAAAGCAGCATGGAGTCCTTTTATTTAAAGCTTCGACCAAACGCTAAATCAACACAACAAGCCACGAAACGAATAACAACAACAAAAACCAACACTTATGAATACTTTTAAGTTCACCACTGTGACACTGTCATTACAAATCAATTCAAATCCATGAGGTTTTAACCTGTCCACAAGGACCCGAACCTCACACTTAGCCCAGGTATGTAATTAAGTGTTGTTATGACTAAGTCGTTTATCTGGATATAGCAATCGCTCAGCGACTTTGGTTATGGTTTTGTTGAGCATTTCAAATGTATATAAATATACTAAGCAGATGAACCTACCTTTGTCAAGTGAACCTGTTTGAGATCTGTATTGAAAAGCTTTTCATTGACGGAACTTCGCAGTATTTGAGAAAGATCTGAGCCTCGCTCTTTGAAACGGGAGCTTAATGCTTGTGCGGAAAGTGTCATACCAGATCAGCCTGTGCAGTCCACACATGCTAATCAGAGAAGACACTTTCCGCTTTTATTTCGTCAAGAAGAGTCTTCCTTAAAGCGAAAAATACACTTTTTTTTACTTTGACATACCCGAAACCGAACTACGAAGTCAAAACGATTTTGTAAATCTAGTTTGTGTTCATTATATAGCGTACCTTGTTTTCAGTCCTAATACCAAGGCTAAATGCCATATCTCGGCTAATTGCTGGGAGATGATGACCAAGCCTGGGTACAGTGGATACTCGCTGACACATCAGACGTTCTACCTCGAGATTGCTTATCAGGTAATGGCATTTTTTCTTTCCTTATATGGAATCGCAAAACAATTTGAAAAGCCAGGCAAGTTGACGTTTCTATTATATCATATGAATAGCGTTCTGGAAAAAAACTGAGCTTAAAGCATGTGCGTAAAGTGTCGTCCCAGATTAGCAGTTTCATTCTTCTTGGAGGCATTGGAAATTCGCAAATATTACACGTTATAATATCTTGCTTATGAAGTAAAGCGAATTTCCAATTGTATCGTATCAGCCAGCAAATCGCCAGACGTTCCTCTTATATATTACTTATCAACAAAATATGATAGTAATAATGGCTCCAGTATTCTATCGGGTATTCACAGCTATTAAAATCATAATCTGATATTATTCATTGCACCAATATTCGATCGGGTAACTATCAGAATTTCCTATCCTTATTCTTAATGCCGCGCCTAAGTAACATATTACATTTTCTTCTAAGATAACATTGTATCTTAGCTACCACTAAGTATTTCTTCAGAATTAAATTGCATTTGATTGTAACACGTAATCGCAACTACCATATTGTATTCTTATGAAAACTACATAATTATATTGAATGATTGACGCATTGTTCAAAACTTAATTTAAGGATTGTTATGACGTATTAAATTGTTACTATAACTATATAAAAACATCAACTCGATAAACGCAAGTATCAAAAACGTTTTATAATGTTGTTACCACATACCGGTAGTCGCAAATACCATATATCTATTTTCTTCTTAGATATTAATATATCACAAATTACGAAACTGTACATGCTTCCTATATGCAACATTGATTTGCAAGTTATTTATTATATGTATCTATTTTCTTCTTAGATATTAATATATCACAAATTAAGAAACAGTACATGCTTGCTATATGCAACATTTATTTGCAAGTTTATAATTCTGTGGTTGTTTAACCAGCCATAAAGAGTCGGTCTTGTAAAACAAGTTACGAACACTTTTTCTATACTTCGCATATCTAAGCTTATTTTTCGTTTTATTTAAAAACGTTCTGATATATGAGCCTCGCTCTGTGAAAAGGGGGTTTAATGCATGTGCGTAAAGTGTCGTCCAAGATTGGCCTATGCAGTCCGCACATGCTAATCAGGGACGACACTTTCCGCCTAAACTGGATTTTTGCTAAGAAGAGGCTTTCTTTAAACAGAAAATATCATAAAAGTGGAAAGTGTCGTTCCTGATTAGCGGAATGCACAGGCTTATCTGGGACTTTACGCACATGCATTAAACCTCCTTTTCACAGAGCGAGGTTCATATCTATTCAAAGAGACCGTTAATAGCTACAACACCTCTGATATTATTTTTTTTCATTTGATATACGCGTTGCAAAGAAAATTATGACACCTGTGGTTATTGGAAATAAAAACATGTCCAAATGGAAAAAACAATAACATCTGTAAGCCTAATTTGCAATAAATGTGTTGATAGTAAGATACAAATACAGATTTTCGAATTAATTGAAGTATGGAGACCATGGAATTTATAATACCTCTTCATTTTATAGTTAGCTTATTTTATTTAACATTTCTCGTTCATATTCATGTATTGGTTAAAAATTGATGAAATAAAACATTGACATTAAAATCGCATATACTCGCTTTAAATTACTCGAAATTGCGGCCATACAAAACGAACACATCGATGCGCACTGAATTTCGTTTACAACAACGTTCCCAATCTCTGCGATTAAGGATTGCAATGAGGGATTTAGCGTTTTCTCCATAAACATCACCACAAATAAGGAAACACCTGATGACATCGATACTAAACGGTCGCCAAGGGAGCTCAGTTGATCTCGTTAACTCGTTGAAATACAATACATGGTATGAATAATTATAGAGTGTCATTTGTAGGGACGAAAAAACAGATGGTCCCGAACTCCAAGGGGAATTCAACTCTGATTACTTCTCTACGTTGGTGTTTTCCGCGTCTATTTCTACTGTGTCTAACTAATAACTGTTAATCTATTGCCAATATGAAACGCAGAATTGAACTCGTGGTGTCACTCGGAGAATAACAATTGCGTATTGTTGTTGAACACTGGTGGTGGGTTTGACCGATTGGTCTATGTTAATGCTGAATACTGCGATGACGTCATTGAGACATAATTATCTACCTATATCCAATTCCAGAAATAAATACTAATAAACCATGTAACTTGGTGAATAATAATGCAATTGGAATCAATATTGATGCTGTTTATAACTGTAATTGTTTACGATATTTGTCAATAATATTATAAATTGTTTATTTAAATCAATGTGTAAGAGTTTGACGTAATGTAAATTAACAAATTACATCACTCCGATTTTTAAAGCAAGCGGCATTTTACATATTATCATATCTGAATGGCGATTTTCCAGCTCGTATCTTCTATTATTCAAACCTCCGAAAATGCACATATTCCGCTGTATTCAACATTTAATCAGTTGAGGGATTAAGGATGCGACCCTGACATTTTCGACAAACAGTACATTATTATATCAACAAAAATTCGCATTGTTTAAATATCTGACTGTAACCCTAAAGTTGCCGATACAAAATGCATTTCTCCTTAGCTTAAATTTAAACCTCCAAATCAATCGGTTTAATAAGTTGCTTCATTAAATAGTAGGTGGCTTCGCCCACAATGCGCCAATGCGTCAGCCGTTTTGTCGTCTAAAGTTGTCCAAATGCGTTGTCACATGATCAGTGGGCGGAGCTATCCGCTCGCTTTATTGTCTCACTTTAGCTCAATTGGTCATTCTCAGATCAGATATAACTTAAAAGTACCCGGGTACTGTGCTGTATACTTAAGAGAAAGTAAACTAAAACGTACCCCGGAGTATTGCCGGGTTCAGTTCAGCGTATGTTGCGTACCCGGGGTACATTGAAGTATACTTAAGAGTGTCCGGGGTACTTTTAAATAGTACCTGAGTCTACAATGACCAATTGAGCGTCACTTTAGCAAGGTGGGTTTCAGATGGGATGCGGCGAGGAGATGAACCAACAACGGATGCTGCTGAACCAACCGCCGCCATCCGAACTGGTGAACCAGTTCTGTGCAGCCACCTTCATCGAGGCTAAGGAGATCGAGAAGCAAGGGTACACAGGCTGGAAAAGTGACCTCTTTATGGAACAAGGTATTGTCTTTCAGCATGTGTAAATCCCCATCGCAAGTAGGCGATTCCAGCTCTTAAACCATTTAACGTTTAATGTCACGCTGCATGTTTTTTTGTATTGGTCACTTGCCTAAAATAAAAAGAAAATAGCGGGTATTAGCGAGAATTTCTATCTCGATAACTATTCTGGAGTCTCATAATTATAAAATGTTTTATGTCCGAACGCAGCGCTGTGAAAGATAACAATTATTTTATTTATAATAATTAAGAGGCTTTAAAAACAAATCACCTGTAGTAGTGACAGAGCGACGATAGGGAAATCAACGCCATTTTCGTCTACGGTGAGCAAAACCATTTTGGATAGGAACGTACACCGTTTTTAAATGCCAGTATGTTATACACTATATGCAGACCAATCGATTTATGGTGTTGCCAATAGGTGTTCGAAGTATTTTTTTTTATAGTTATTGGTATTTTTTTATTTAAAAAAGAGGGAGAAATTTCCCACTTAACTCTCTTTAAGAATACAATTTTTATCAAATCTTTACCAAACTTCTACAAATGTTTGTTGACATAAATGGAGGCAAAGTTCGATAACTGGTAAAATCGCACCAGGCCTTTCGGAATTGTTTACCTTTGTTTATACAAAAACTGTAAAATTCACCGTTAAAGCTCTCTTAACTCATTCACTTTTCATCGAATCTTCACCAAACTTTCCGGATATGTTTGTTGACATATGATTGAACTTAAATTTGGTTACCCGCCAAAATAATATGGCATCCCATGGGTCCATTTTCTTTTATGACGGGCGTATATTTCTGTCCATGATGTTCTTTGTGATTAGATATTAGAGTTTAGTTCAACATACATTAGGCGTTAAGCCCATGAGAACACACATATTGCAACACAATATATTCACAGATGGTCAATGACGTTCATAATTTGTAACAGAACCTTTTTAATAAAAAAAGGAATCCATTTTATCGTATTTTGTATTTTTTATATTAAGCAGATAAATAAATGAAAGTACATGGAGACAAACTATTGATAATATAAGTCAGCTCTTAATTTAAAAGCTTTAAAAACAAAAATGATTAGTCAATATCGACGGTTAGTATATATTACTTGCAGGTATGCATATTGTAGTATTTATAGCTATGCGATTATTTTCAGCGGTGCTGTGTGGTCTGGTGGGGTATCGTTGGTTTTTCTCCGAGGACTGGTTACAACGAATATTCAGCTGGCAAGATCCGGAAACCGGCTGTTTTAAGGGCATTTCAATTGAACTTCGTAAGTGTTCTTTTTTAATTAATTTACTGTCATGATGATGTATACATAACATTTTAAAAACATTATCTTGTATGAAACCGCATCACACTGCAAAATATTATTGGTTTTGTGGATGAATATAAATTTATTTTACGTAAACAAATTACTTCTGTGAATATTATAAAAATGAGAAAAATAATGGGAAGCCCAAGTTTGTTACTTCAATTAATTATTTATAAGCGATCAGCCGTTATGTTGCTAGCAATGCAAGTAGGCGTCAATGGAAATATTGATGAAAAGGAGTGTTTAACCTGGTGTTGATCTTTGATCTCAACTAATTGATGCGATTTCAAACATGATATTCCATTTTTAATTAATAACATCGCAGAAAGTAGTCCCAAATCTGAGCACAGCATATGAAAATAGAGTTCTTATTTTAGCTGAACAAGTTATACAATAAGTGAAATGTTCACGGTACCGTTATGTATCGGCCAATAAAAATGTTGCAGGTATGCATATTGTAGTACTGAAGCATTTCCATTAAGCAATTCACACTTAGATTGAAATCGATGTTTATTTACCGATTAACAACGTTCAATCGTTAAGTATTACGTAATCACGTACGTGTTTTACTTCTAGTCACGAGAGGAACCAACTCCGACGACGTCAAGCATCGCATTAAACGGGAGGAGAAGACGTTTGCGAACGGATGTCTATGTCACACAACCGCCGTCGCTTCCGGTGCCCTGGCCGCCTACGTGCGCTACATCGCCGAGTACCAGCAGATGATGTTCCAAAGAGACCAACTAGCGTCATAGTTTTCCAAAACATTGTCCGATTTTTGATAATACAGCTTACACTTTAAAGGGACCTTTTCAAAGATTTTGGCATGTATTGAAGTTTGTCATTAAATGCTTTAAATTTGATAAATGTAAGCATTGAAACTAAATAGCTCCAGTAAAAACCAAAAATATATTAAAGAAAAAAAATGTAATCCTCAACAGGGCTTGAACCACTGACCCTTAGAGTAAAAGTCCAGAACTTAAACCACTCGGCATTCCGTACTCATAAAGTGAGTGGCGTTTTTTATACATTATATAAGCAATCCTTGTAATGTCACAAAATATAACGATAACATCAGAACTATTCAAATTATTCAATCGTTTCGCGTTTGTAACGCTTTATAATTTTCGTGTTTTTTTAAATCGTCAAAAGATGCATATAATAGGTATTTTAGCGCATGGTTAATGTTCATTATAACTGTTTCCTCGCAAATGTCATAACTACAACGAAAATTTGCAAATCTGAAACATTTTTTTTCTCCAATGGACCAAAACGTGAAAAGGTCCCTTTAACAGTTTGGCAACAACTAAATGATCAAACATGAGTACGTTGTCCCAGAACAGTTGAGGACAACAACCTTATTCTTATGTTATGAAAAATAACTTAATGTGATTTACTGACTGGCACGTGTTGTTCAAAATTTAGTTAATTATGTCAAAACTAGAATATAAATTTAACTGGTATTGGTAATTAAATGAAATGTATTGTTCTCAATAGAACACATAATGTCAGTAATTAACTTTAGTCCAAAATTCAATTCTCAAAAACAGAACGTCAACCAGAAATAGAGAAGCAGTATTTTAAAAATGTAATTGAATTTGCTAGTAGCTGATATATAGACTAAGATTTTTTTCTTCAGCAATTGACAGGTTGCATATTGAACTGTACAAGAATAACAATTCGGAAAGTTACAATTATAATATGTTATATATGCTGATAAATATCATGTTTCTTGTGACAATTGACTTCAACGTAAGACAGCAAGGACTCAACATTTTAATGTGATCGATTGACTTTTTAAAACAACTTAAGAAATGTATATGATACTGGTCTAGTAAATTATTTACAGTTTTTGTATAAACTTTGTTATCTCCGTTGAGCCAAATTGTTAGAATCATTTATCTACGCAGCACTACATACTTTTAATGGTGAAATTCAAATCAAACATTTTTTTACGAATGCAAGTGAAACACATACGTGCATGAATACGTGTATATAAGCACTCTGATCAGTACAAAATAACGAGTGCCAGTCGACAAATCTTTAGATTGAATAATCATTTGTGAAAGCATATTTTGAAATCTCATCATGCCAAGTTAAGCTATGGGCCTGGAACGAACTTCAGATTTCTCTCTACATCAATTAACTGAATAAAACGTACTTTCAAGTCTCCACGGTGACCTTGACGTTTACTTTAACCGATCGACATTGTTGTTACATAAGGCATACCGTTCTGGTGTGATAGCCTTTTATGCAAATATATTTTGATGCTGATGGTGTAAACAATGTATGCAAATGCGAAATAGCGTTTACAGGAAGGGGCGTAAAACAAACGTGTTGATGGGTAAATAGTCTAAAAATAGTTTATTAAATGAATGAAATATATTGTTGAATGTAGAAGAATACTACAAAAATAATTACTCTTCTCATCAATCATTTTAAGGAAAAACAATATGGCCCAAAAAGTATGACGGCATTACCAACTAAAGAATCCAGTCAAAATTATTATAGTATATGTAAACATTATTTTATCATAGATCAACCTACTGCTGCTGCTAGTACTTTGTTCAGAAATAATATAATATATAAAGACTTAAACATTACAAAAATAATATTATTGAACAAAGAAACTGGTTTAGCCATAAATCCAGTAAAATATTTTGCACAACACACAACAATATTCATATATGATATGATATGGGCCGATAAAGATACTAAATGAAAAAAAGGTGAAATAGTATGCGTATCTTTATAAAATATAATGCAACCTACATACAATATCAGCTCTGATATAAACCCCATGAGATGGATTCTTAATTGAATTTGGTTTAATTCATTAGAACGTAGTTGGTATTATATTTTGAACTTAATATAAGGGACATGTGTCCTGTAATCTTCTGTTCTCATACACCTGTAACTCTTATCAGCAAAAGTATAGAGACCGAGTTAATGAACCGAGTTCATTCGGAATGATAACTTTGAATGATTACTATTTTTTAGTTATTCATATGAATAGAACCACAACATTTCAATCAACCCAAGAAAATGTTTCACATTTGATAATTTAAAGTTAATACTCTTCTTTACACGAATTTGCGATGTTGACCTGCACATTGAAATAATTCACCGCAGAACGGACACATTAACTATTCATCAAAAAGTAGGAGCGTGTTCAGATAACGGCAGTGGCGGATAAGTTGTGGAAGCCTCGCAACATCAAGCACAATCATTTATGAATATGTGCGCTATTTGAACGAGTTTTACGATTCTATTGGGGCACGTAATAAATCTAATACATATTCGAGAGGTTAATTGAGCTACATTGTTTAATGGCTGTTTAGTGGCTGGACTGATGGCAAACGGACACCAGTTGATATGTGCATTCGCTATCGGTCATTGTGTAGTTACCGCATAGCGCGAACTGGATTCGATTTCAATGTTGATGTTTATCATTTTCGACACTCTGGATCAGCAGACGATTTATTGCATAAATTTAACTTACGGAGGATTCCGGAAATAGGCGATGTATCAAGATTGGGTCATCCAAAGAATGTTTCGACTATTTCGTCGTCATCGCAAAAGGCTGGTACTTTGGACAACAATTTGTGCTTGTTTGATGACTTTCATCAATGTAATTTTCAGACAAGGTTTGTACAATTATCACGATGTACTCAGTACATGTATTGCGTAACATATATCATTCAGTTATCGCTCATTTTTATAAGTCGAAAACCTTTGTATGTTCTGTTTGTAGCATCTGTATACGAATTATAACGTTAAGATTCGTTTTAATAATTTGTTGTTGTATTTATTGTTGCAGACGGTGAATGGACATCCACGTTTTCAAAAGCCGTAAGCGTTAGCAATGAAGTTTTTTTTCTACATTACCTAATCACTGAAACATCATTCTCCCATCAACACTAGAATAGTTGTTATTTTCATAGATTTTAGAAAATAATACTTTGAGATGCGCGCAATGACTGCACAAATTACCATTTTTAATCCTTCATATTCGAAATATTTACTATTAATTCTAAAAGACCATTAAATACAATGCAAAAACAACGACACATTTTCTATTTAAGGCGGTTTCCAAAGGCATGGATAGAAAAAGTATCACAGGATTTAACGGTTATGCTTTAGCACAAAGGGTTCGACAAAAGTGCATGCACAAGGGACACAACTACAAAGCCACTGACGTTCATGTTTCGCAGTTATATACGTCCTCGGAACCACGTGTAGACTACTGTCCCATATGGAAAGTTGGAACCACTTTCCTCAAACGTGTGTTCATGATTAAAAACCTCGATTTGTATGCGAATATTACAAATCCATATGATATCAGTTTCTTAGAGACGTACAATGCTCATCGGGGAGCAATCATTACCAATTCACAAGTATCCCAAAGGTTCTTGTTCGTTCGTGATCCTTACCAGAGACTACTTTCTACTTATATCGATAAGATTTACGCACCCAATTCGTTTTACTGGAAACGTATTGGCATACCAGCAATTAAGAAAGTTAGAAGCAACCCATCGATTCACAGTTTAGATTGTGGACATGATTTGACCTTCGGGGAATTTATAAAGTATGTAGCAAATGTGATGGCGCATGATCAACGCTTTGCGGATGCGCATAGAAGACAAAAGCTCGGTGTAATGAGAGATTATCATTTTGAGAAATATACAATCCTGTGCAAACCTTGTGAAATTGAATACGATTTTGTTGGGAAAATGGAATCTTTTGCTGAAGACTCATTGGAACTGGTCAAGCAATTAAACATGCCAAACATCGCCCAGTTTATGTTTGTAAATGGATCCAAAAGCTATGTAGAAGATGCAATTAAGGACACTGTTTTTCAGCCATTCAGTCCTGAATTAAATAATGACGTTTTACGTTGCATTTCAAAGAACACAGCACTAGAACGGGTATGGACAAAACTACAGTTTCGTGGTTTGATTGGTAACACAAAACTGTTTCCTGAAGAAAGGCTTGTGTCGTCTATGACATATCCAGAATTTTTACAAATTGTTATGGATGCTAGAAAAACGTCAGAGAGTTCCGAACGCAATCAATTAAAGAAAAAACTCTTCCGTGAATCTTATAAATCCGTTAATCTCGAAGATTTGAATAAAATTAGTGCAATATTTCAGGATGATTTCGATTTGTTTGAGTACGACAGGAATCCTAGTCGTCTGTTTCAATAATATCTCCACAAGATTGTGTGTGCAAATGGACAAAACATAAAATTTCAATTGAAAAGTTCAATTTATTATGACATTATAACACATTCATATATAATCGTGTAGCGATTAAATTGTATTTTTTTGTGAAGGTATTGCAAACAAAGTGTAGATACATATCGATTTGTTTTGTATGTAAATATTGGATAAATAATTTATGAAACATAATAATATCAGTGTCCAGATAAACTGTTTATTATGCCTTTGTCTCTTTTTTCACCAAACATTTAATTTGAAATTATGGTCTTTCCTTTAATATGCACAATGATATAACATTGTTGTAGTTGTTGTTGATTTCCATTTAATAAATATGTAATTGTTGTGTACAACGTTTGTTTGATGATAGTGAGTAAGTAAGTAAGTGAGTTAGTAAGGACGTGTGTAATTTTATAAAAACATCACTATATGGATAATACACGTTTTCGAGGGCATGATCATGTGCGGGCGCTCGAAAAACCCGTTCCTGCCCGAGTGCGCAGCACGAGGTCAGGAACGGATTTTAAGAGCGCCCGCTGATGATCATGTCCTAGAAAATGTGTATTTTCGCTATTTTTGCATAAAAAAATCACACATAACAAAATAAATTAAAATAACATTGAAAACAATATGTCTTGTTCATTCGACATCAACAAAATAATTCGATTATTTCATATGACGTCATACAGTTGAAGGTAGTGTTTTACATATGCCTCACTCGGTCATCATCAGAAATGACGAGGCTTGACCTTCGGATAGGCAGTTTTCGATTTAAAATGTTTAACTATATCAATAATTTAAATGTGTCACCATCTTTTTCGAAATATGGATTGCAAAAATAGCCAGGTTGTGGCCAATAACCTGGACCCGCTTCCCGGTAAGCCATTACTAAGGGAAGTAACTGCGCGTGGACCAGTTTATGGATATGAAAGACACATAACAGGGTTTGAACGGCACGTGAATCACCTTGTTAATACACGATTTCTCCCGTTCAAGCCCTCCTTTTGCCAAGTTTATGCACCCCGCCAGAGGGCATTATTGATAGAGTTTATGCAATAATATGTGTTTTTAACTGGATCCAAATATTGGGCCAAAACCAAATCTTTTTGGGACTCAAATGTTTTCTAGGCACTGCGTCCACGGGTCGCAGTGAATATTGGGGTTTCGCGAACATTGATACATGCACATCTGTACCGTTTCGGAATCAACTTCAGTGTCTTTTGTAAAATGTTGTGCTGTTGTTCGTTTCAATTGTTCTTTGAACTTGAGAAGGACGTTTGACCTCCTGTGTAATAAACTAATGTACACAAACCCCACATTGCGTTCTGTAGCAAGTTTCATGATCGCATGTTTTGTGCTTGTTGAGAGATTCCCGTTTTTATTGCAATGATAATATTCTTTACATGGCTTCTTAATAATAACGCATGATGTAATACAGTGTATTACATTTACAAGGGAGATTCTCTCTCGCCCCATGTTTATTTACTGACCCTTATCACGTGATTTAGAGGCAGACAGACACCATGGCACAAACTCTTATTCGACATGTAAACCTATCGTTTTTATGCCATTCCAATACATATTGTATTCAACAATCAAAATAAGATATTCGCTTCTAGTGTTTTCTGTTTCAGTATCATACTGGTAGCCGTACTACTTTGTACGTCAATACAAAAGTTCGACCGGCGTCGGCAATTGTCTTCGTTTACTTGAAATTAAATAGATCGTAATAGGATTTGGAACATGAATCAGAATATGCAGAAACAATTTATTTGTGTAATATATGTGCTTGGTTATCAGATAAGTTAAACGTGTATCAATCTCGTTGGCTGTGTTGCATGCATCACAATCAAAGCTGTGCCATACGGGCGATACGACTTCACAAAACCAACCCGATTTACCAAAGCGGTATTAATATTATATCTCTGAATAGATGCATGTTCTCTTAAGTGCTGGTTTCTTTTAAACACTACGGTTCATGAAAAAAACAACATCATTCAACGAACATTTAATAACATTACTTTTAAATTTAGACATTTTTTTTTGATACAAACAAGCGTTGTACTAACTGTAAAGCAAAGCTAAACACTTATTTAATCAAATTTCAAAACTGTGAATTAATAAAAATCCTTAAATATATAAACATTTTATTTAAGCTAACAATAATCACGTTAACAAAATAACTCTTTATAAACATTACGTGAAAATAATTTCATTTGATTTCCCATATGCATAATATTCATTATTAATTTTATTAACATAACTTTTCAAACATCTGATACAATTTTCTGGTAAATGTATGGATGCTTTATAGCCGACATTTTAAAGACCTTTTCAAATCAGAAAAGATAATATAAACGTATGTTGGCTCACTGAGAATCCATTTTGGTCAATTTTGCAACCCATTTATAATTGCTTCATTATAAATGGTCTTGGGTAAAACATTGCAAATCTAACGTACATACGGTATATATGTTTACAAATAAACGAAATCTATAAAGTACATACTAAGCAAATACTAACACATGAACCACGATTTAACATATAAACGATATTTATGTAGTACAGTAGAAANTGCCAAGGCCTTTTTTCTAGACGCTAGGCATAAATGGGTTAACCATCTAAACCGGATCCTCTCTAAACCGCAATTGTTTAAAAACCGGACATTTGTTCCGGTCCCGTTTTATTTCACTACATATTTAAAAACAAGTCTCCCCAATAACGGAATCGCCTGCATTGCGAAAACCGGCTTATTTCTATCTCATAATTGCTTATAACCAAACACACACAAAAAACTCAACCGTTCTGATAATCTTTTGCACCTTAATTAAAGTGTCAAAGTGTTTGTACTGTGCATTAAAATGTCATCAAATTAATTAACACTTAAAAATAATCATATTGTAAACATCAGAAAGCAATAAAGTGACTTATGGCTGGAAACGCATTGGTCACGTGGGTTTAGCCAAAGATCTATCAATAATTATTAAGTGTGATAGATCTTTGGTTAAGCATAATGACAATTGCAGCTAAGCTCAATATCTTGGTATCCGATTGATATCACATGTGTTCGCTGCAAACGTAAGGAATAGATCACTGTTGTTGAAAGGCATGGACAAGGCATTTACATATACCCATTTAGATATATACGATATCTACACGTCTATAGATTACACGTACCTAAAAACACATATACGATGTTTTAACAACAACAACAACAGTATCTACATAATACATACTTAGCGAATACCACCACCTGTAAAACGAGCACTACTTATTGGTAAAATATTGAAATTACGGTTGTTAATAATATAATATAACAGTGTGCGTAATATTCAGATATTAACAGAAAGATAGACGACTGTCAAATTTCGAACGCAGCACATTGATGAAGCCATTCGTTAAAGACATGTATAACTCCATTTATCGAGAGGATAAACATGTGGAATTACATATATAAGGAAGATGCAGATTTCATTATATACGAAATACATTATTGTAGCTTCATGTGTTTTTGTTTGCTAATGAAACTAGAGCTTTGTCACAGACGTAACGTATACCCCCACATGCTGCATAGACACATAATATTTTGCATGCTGTCTCACAAAGCAAGAGAGGCTAATTTATGACAATTTTTAAGAATTATTATGCCATTATCATTTATGGACATTTTGACATTTGAACTCTTGAATTCTTTCGCATGACACGTCATCCAATGACTGTGAACTAAATTAATGTACCGAGTAATTTTAAAATCTCACAATGAACGACATA
>VMBQ01000216.1:0-18587 GCA_007657795.1 Dreissena rostriformis
GATTTGAGTTAAATAAAGGTTATGTTGTTGTTGTTGTTTGTAATTAAGTAATGCACAGATTCCCAATGTGGCGCGCTTGACGATGCAAATTGATTCGAACTTCCAAATATTTGCTAAAAATAGCCATACAATACATAAATGTATTTCAGGTAGAAGATAAAACTCGGTTATCAGAGTGCCCAATTTGTTGAAAGTATCCGTTATCCGAAATGTCCTTTATCGGGAATCAGAATGTCTGCAACTTCATGTATGCCACCTATTAAAACATGGTCTATCTTCGTTTATATTTCATTGAATAATATCACAATTTCACTATTTGAAGCACAGTGATTACTCTACATGCTGGAATAGCAAACAATTCTTGCAAAATTTATAAGTAATTTTATTTTGTTGAAATGTTTACTGTTCATCCTGTTCATGCTGTTTTCCGACCGAATTGTTTGGGGCAGAAATCTACCATTCTTCCGTGAAATGTTTGCTCTCCGATACAAAACGATACACCATTTATCAACTCGACCATGTGCCTTTTCCCAAAAAAACTAATCTTTAGGATATAACTTAAAACAAAATGAAGAACCTCTCGCGCGTGGCTTTTGTTGTTCTCTGTTATCGAAGTGCCATCGGTTATTGAAGTATCCGCATTACCAGCGTGTACATTAGCTTGAACCTGTTTATTTTAGCTCGATTGCATCGAAAGCATACGAAATGCTCTCGAGTAAGTTTCCTGGGACTAGAACCACTATTTGGTATTAATGGGGGAGATCTAAAGAACGCTCCCACAGTGGGGATCGAACCCGTGACCTCCTGGTCGTTAGGCGGACACCATATCCACTACGCCACGTCGACCTTTTAAGGCTTGCCTTAGCCTGACCTCGCTGGATTATCTGATTGTATGGGTTAATAATATAACTGGAACCATAAACAGACAAAGTAAATTCAATTCAAAATCACTCAACACTCAATCGTTTTATAATTTACATCCCACATCGAAACATCGTTTAGATTGTGAAACAAAAAAAGTTTAAAAAGAACCCATGACACATTGCATATGAGTTTTTTTCTGAAAACGCGTAAGAAATAAAACTAATTTTCACAAAACTATATGAGGATATGGGTTTGCTTTCGTGTTAATAGTCTGAAATATTTTCTCCGTAAAACAAGGAAAAGGTTTAAAAACAAATATTTTCACGAGTGCTTTAAATCAAATTATTTGACTGGCTTATTGTCAGTAACTAACAAACGATTATCCCTCTTTAAAAACAAAATGCGAAACGCCAGAACATTTTTATAGTATAAGGCATTACCGAACGAATTCATCAAATTATTTTAGCTTATAAAATCGTGGATTGATAACCCATAGTCATGGGAGGATATGACATTTATTCATGTTGAATATACTGAAGATAAGATAATCTTACAAAAAGTATGTCTTAGGTGTCTGATATTTATGTCTTGTTTTTGAAAAAGAATAAAGAATAAAATCAAAAAGTTGTCCCCGGGGAAACTTAGGCGGTGTGGTTAACATGTTGCAGTAGTAAACTCGTAATTAATTAAATGATTATATACACGAGGCATTTACATTTACAGTATATAAATATTATGTACATTCGCACTATCAATAACGGGCTAGTTTAATACAATCCTTATTGAATTCATCAACTTTTGTTGGCGTCAGTTTGAGTCAGGAGCACTGAACAATTATATTTCGGTATTGAAACGGGGAATACACATTTTTAATACGGATCTTCCAAAAGAGGAACTACCTTCAGTTGTACAAATTACATTTAAGTACAAATATTACATTTTTAAACAATTATCCTTTCCTTCAAACCAAATATGACAAGGTAAACGTGTTTCAGTGATTTTGGAAATAATTAATAAAATTTACACAATTGACTTGTAAATATTGATGGATACTTAATATTTAAATCGATATAAAATACCATTTCAATAGATTAGTTGAAAATGGAAAAGTGCAAAATTGAAGTGAGGTGAAAACAACGTGTTTCTTTTAGCTTTAAATATTTATACCAGGTCGACGGATGAAACAAGAATAAATGATACAAACGTGAGCTTTATCTAGAGTTAGACACATGTTAAATATATCAGTTTATGTTTTATTATCAATCAAAATCGGTACATTGATAGAGCGTCTGTAACGCTTTCTTCGATATTTTGAAGACTACGTGCATTCCTATCCTGGCTTTTAAATACTATAATTCTTATATCAAAAGCACACGTTGCGCTGCACTAGCGCGTTAGATGTTGCCCCTCAAGGTCTCGGAAAATGCTTACTTTTTATTTATCCCTTTTCTTGCTGATATAATAACTGTTTAAACTATTCCCAATATAAGATGTTAACGGACGACTTATGACCCAGTGATCAATGCAAAATGTAAAGCGCCTCTGAACGCACATCTCGAGTATGAAAAAAGCCCTATATAAATGTGGTATAAATATATATATATATATATTTTAATTTCGTTGGTAAATACAGTGAATTAAATTTTTGTTTTTAAATAAATGCGAAAATCTGTAAACAAGCCCTTTAATAATTAATGCGTTTTATCTAAAAACATTACGTAGCAAAGTCAAAATATAGTGAACCTCACATGTATGGCATGGTGAGGAAGATTTATTTCTATATTTAGAATATGTCTTACAGAAATTCCTTTAAGCAAACAGCGTAGACCCTGATGAGACGCCGCATCATGCATTACATTTGTATGGTATTTTGTTTATATTTAAAATCACCTCAATGTGAACATTCTTCTCAAATAATTTATTTTAGTACCAATACTCTTAGCAGAGACAGCTTCAGTTGTCAATAGTAAGGCAATCCTTTGTTATGAGCTGTCCCATTTAATCAGGATTTACGTCAGGAGGCCAAGTACGTAAACTTAATCCCGATTTGAGCCAGGAGATACGCGTTAAGACCAAGTACATACACTTGAGTCCTGTCAGGAATAAAAACTCATATCAGGATATGAATCAGGATGACAAAGCTGGAAAATTATTACAGGTCTAAAAAGGTCGTGTGCGACTGATATGAGTTATTGCTATATTGATTACTTTCAATTGATGTTCCGAAATGTTTGATGAAAAATCTTGAAACAAGTTTGTGAATAATAACAACAGTGCCATGCTGGCCTTAAAATGCTCGATAGAACTCACGAACACCCATTGTTGAAGACTCGACCTGATTGAAGGCACGAGCTTAATAATAGAACAATAGAACAATAGATTAGACTGACATGAAGAAAACATATGTACATAGGGCACCGATGCCCCCACATTTTAATTATATGCCATTACTCTGCATATTATGTCAAACACATGCTGTTGTGGCCAAATTAGACTGTTGACCTCTTAGTTTGACGTTGATCTTTGAGGTTATCAGACGGATGATAAACGCGACACTTAATCTTCTCATTGTTCTCATATTGGTTGTCTTAAAATTGAACGATGAATGAAAAAGGTACAGCCTGGACAAGCTGTTTTATAGCAACTTGTGAATTTTTACCTCTAAGTGTGACACTGCCCTATGTAATATGCTGACCGGGTTTACACACAAAACGCCGTGTCCTCATAGTAGTCTAAAGTGGTAATTAATCTTAAAATAGAATGGTGAATAACAAAGTTACAATCCAAATAAGCTATTTTAAGGCCAGATTTTATCTTAATTAAAAGTGTGAACTTGACATTTGAGGAAGAGAGGTCGTTTTATGATGAATAGGATTTGTGTGAAGCTGTATTAAAATCAAGTGGTTATAAACATGTACTGCGTGTACTATTCTTAACAGGTCCACTGAGTTGTCACGGTGCGAAAGTTCTTAACGTGGCAATGACCCGCAGTTCAAACATGGCGGATGTGAGGCATACAAGGGTAACGTTACCAACCTATGCCCAAAGATTAAATTGGATCCAAATATCAAAAAACTTGGACGCAGCAATCAGCAAACAATCAAATGAAATAAAAATAGTATAATTATATTTAAAAACATAATATAAAGTACCATTTTAGGACATATCTTATTTAATGCTGTTGTCAAATCTTGTTTGATTTAATTTTTTTAATAATTTTCCTTTTTACACATTGTATGTTAAATTTCGCTGCGGCTTTCTGTAAACGTTTATTTAAACAATGTGACCCGCGGGTCTGGGTTTGTTTTACCCCAATTTCATTGTAGAACACTTCGAAGAGGACAACTATACGATAGTACAAAGTAAATATAACTCATCTTGTCCCACAACAATGAGAATTTTAGGCTAAAATATTAAACTTATTGAGCCTTGTGGTTTCAAAATGAATGCCGATCAACACACGGCGCACGGCTGACAAATGTCGATTACAAAACCTTACACGTGCACGTTGATCTAAACCACACACTGTCAAAATCCAATTTAAGTTACATTTATTTTGATGAAGCGATAACAGTTCAGAAACTAAAGCACTGTTTTATCATTTACGCAGTAAGATACATTTTAATAATTAGCATTTTTAATTACTTGTCAAAATTCATAAAATGTTAAAGAAATTTGAGGTTATAATTATAGTACAATATCGTTTTTCTCAGTTCATATATGACCTTACAAATGCGCATACCACAAGTCCTGAAACAAAGGTTACACGCTGTCAGTTTGATAATACGCACTCATGGTTGAATGAATGATGCATACAGTTTTTAAATCGAGGTTTAAATTATGCGGTTTGGTATCAAATTGAAGGTATATATGTAAGCAATAGGAAAACAACCCGCTTCGTTGCACATTGTTTTACTGGTTTAAGTTATACTTGTTAAAATGTTACACATCATTTTGGTTGTTTGTTTTCTGCTTAAACTGGCAGTCTCCGTTACAATGAGTGTCGGTGTGTGCCGGTGTATTTTTTTAAGGTAAATATTTCTAGTTGCAACACATAGAATTTGTGATTATGTTTTAATATTGTATAACCTTATTGTTTGAAACATGTATGGAGATATATTGGAAAATAGCTTGGTCATGGTGAACATTGATATCAAACATAGCCAATTTTATATAGACATAAAATGAATTTATTTGCGCATGTGTAGCCTATACGATCTTACATGGAAATCGGCAAACTTATATGTAAGATGCTAAATTATAAATGAGTCTCGCTCTGTGAAAAGGGGGTTTAATGCATGTGTGTGAAGAGTCGTCCCAGATTAGCCTGTGCAGTCCGCACACGCTAATCAGGGACGACACTTTCCGCCTTTACTAGATTTTTTTGGCAAAGAATAGACTTTTTTTAAACGAAAAATACAATTTAAACGGAAAGTGTTGTCCCTGATTAGCCTGTGCGGACTGCACAGACTAGTCTGAGACAACACTTTACGGACATGCATTAAATCCCATTTTTTACAGAGCGAGGCTCAAATGTACATTTGCCTAACTCAGGATCAACGCGCGTAAGTTCGTTATCACGGTTATACAGACGCGGATACAACTTTAGGGCACAAGAGCACACAATGAGATATCCAGATGTTTTCCGCTTGACAATATAATTGTATATACGGGGTTGACGAGCACAATGTTTTATATCCTCCTTTTAAACGAGATATTAGGTGAAAATAATTAGCCATGTAAGTTGAATAGGAAGTGTTGTTTTCAAACCAATCTATACACGGACAACGGCGAACAGGATATAAAATCGTTTCCATAAATGCCACTCGTACAATATAACATAGAACATATCATTTGAGGACGTCTTCAAGGTAAGTAGTTTTCTTTAATTATTATTATTATTATTATTAATATTATTATTATTTTTATTATTATTATTTTTATTATTATTATTATTATTATTACGCCTAAAATCTAGAAATATCTGTACTTAATACTTAATCTAGTGTGCTTTATAAAATAACGATGATTACGTATTAGCACTTTTAGAATTTCACTTTAAATTGAATATCGTGATCAACCAAATGTACAATATTAACTCCAATGCTTATGATTTACGTTGAGTGTTTTTAGAATAAAATCCGAGCCTTAACTTCTAAACCCAAGTGCGAATATATGTATGAGCCTCGCTGTGGAAAAACGTGGCTTAGTGCATATGCGTAAAGTGTCGTCCCAGATTAGCCTGTTCAGTCCGCAAGTCTTGTCAGGGATGACACTCATCGCTTTTATGGAATTGTTCGTTTAACGGATTTCTCTTCTAAGCAAAACTCCAGACCAGGCGGAAAGTGTCGTCCCTGACGAGCTTTTGCGGATTGCACAGGCTAATCCGGAACGACATTTTACGCACTTGCATTTAGCCCCATTTTGCCAGAGCGAGGCTTATATGATTATGAATGCTTACCGAAGCAAATTCCCAACAACACCGCGTATATTCCATCGCTATGGACCACACTTTTCACCGGTACAGTGTCCTCAACCAAAAGTTATTTGTAGTCCTATAGATATCCCATCAGTCAGAATGTTGCGTCTCTGTGTCGTCCTCGTCTTCACCGTCGTCGTCGTGGTCAATGCGCTGCCGCAGCCGAAACTTCGTCATCTCAATCATGGAGGCTTCGAGGTCTCTATGGAAGGTGAGAGTCTGATGTTTAAACATATAATTTAATCTCCCAGTAAAAACAAAAGCGTTGAAAAGGTAGCATACATTTTGGAATATCGGTAGTTATATATTATTTGTTTGTTTTTTGAATTTTAATGTCCCACGCCGATGTGTGTTTTATCTGAAGAAAAGTCCCCGTATGTCACTATTCACACTAAGTAAAGTTTAAATCGTAAAATGGAGCGTTGGATTAAAAAAAATCACGGTGGAATAGTATCAAATACGTGTATGATGGAAAGACATATTCGGAGAATCTGCGTCAGTCTGGTAAGTTAAATCACACGACCACTGACAAATCAACAACGTAAAAGTATAGCGTCGTTAAGATTTACGTTGTTGCTAAGATATCGGAATAAGAAGACAATATGTATACCAAAATGTATCTTTATATGGTATCACCAGATTGAGTAAAAAACAGCTTAAATTGAAAGTTTTCATTAATTTTAGTAGTAAAGTTGAGATTGTATTACCCAAGTAGAAAATACTTTTGCTAATATCAACGGTTAAATGCAGAGAATTCTTTAGCTACGGTAACGCAAACAACGGTTAAATACAGAGAAAACTTTTGCTATGGTTACGCAAACAACGGTTGAATACAGAGAGTTTTAATTGAGTCTTACAACGATAAAGATTTATTGCAGTGGATGGCAATTTGAAGCACGGTAGAACGGATGTAAACGTCACATCCGGTCGCCAAATCAAGTGCAAGCTGGTCGGAATACAACATGGAAAAAAGCTCGCGTCAAGTGTCAGAATGAAAACAGGTTTGGTAACATCACGTTATTAGATATTTAAAAAAAACAAGATTAGTTTATATACGCTATATTTGTTGTTTACATATATACAATCTTTAAAGTTAAACAACTCGTATCCATGAAAAGCACAATATTAATTGATTGAACTGCCGTAAAATTTAGTTTGAACAATACACACTATTTTCGGAGCATTGCTTGGGTCGGGAGGTCATACTATATTACGAGTAAGTAACCGATTCCTGACAAAAACACATTTACGAACTGAAACCACACTTACTGAAAACTACCGCCCAATATATACCAATCAGCCCCTTTTCAGAGGAGACGGGAGTTTCTGTGGTCCCGCAGAATCAGCCCAGCCAGGGCTGGCTGGTGTTCCGTGACGATTTTGATGGCCCCGTGAGCACCGACAACTGGGAGTATGAGGTCTCCATGTATGGTGGCTATGTAAGTGATAACAGGGACATTTATTTGAGTCGCGCTCTGAAGAAATGGGTTTAATGCATGCGCAGTCCGCACAGGCTAATTAGAGACGACACTTTCCGTATAAACTGGATTTTTGCTAAGAGTAGACTTCTTTAAAACAAACAATACCATGGAAGCGGAAAGTGTCGTCCCTGATTAGCCTGTGCGGACTGCTCATGCTAATCTGAGACGACACTTTACGCACATGCATTAAACCCCCTTTTCACAGAGCGAGACTCATATACACTAACACTAATTAAACGTCTTCCATAGTATTGTATATTTTTGTATAGCTGGTATGGAATAAAAATACATAGCATTCAGTCCAGCTGAACAAGACAAAGAGGACAGACGTCGTCGGCGCAAACTAATGCCTTACCATGGAGGCAAAATATAATTGAGCCGCTCTCTGGGGGGAAAGGGTTTAATACATGTGCGTAAAGTGTCGTCCCAGAATAGCCTGTGCGGAAACCACATTTTTCTTTTATTTAATTTTTCAACGAAACGAAAATCCTAGGGGAAAGTGTCGACCCTGATTAGCCTGTGATGACTTCACATGCTGACCAAATGCTAACCTGGAACGACACCTAACGCACATGCATTAAACCCCGTTCCCTTGAGCGAGACTCAATTATATCCGAGGATAAGTTAACTAAAACCACGATAAAATTATTTCAGCAAATGCACATTACTAAGTTATTGCTGATCTTGAGTAGAAACTCCAGGATCAAATATACAACTTAAATCACCATCGCACCAAACTGGGTCATGTCTTTAGGTCATACAGAGGGGAAAATCCACGTGATAGTCAAAATGGCGACGTCCATGCCGAGACACAATATAATTAGCCGTTTATACTTTTTTATTACTGTTGTTTATTTTTTAAATGACGCTCATTTTCCAGCCACATCAGTAAGAAAATGATTAGCGTTTGTCTCGTATAAAAAATTCGCGTAATATCTCGACTTTACTCGCTGAGAATTTTCTTAGTGGAGCTGTAATTAGGTCATCCCGCGAAGAAATTTCGCAGCGAGTAAAGTCGATATATAGCGAATATTAATACGAAAATGAGCGGCATAAAACAAATTAATACAAGTAA
Organism: Dreissena rostriformis; assembly: GCA_007657795.1. Lineage (NCBI taxonomy): Eukaryota > Metazoa > Mollusca > Bivalvia > Myida > Dreissenidae > Dreissena > Dreissena rostriformis. The sequence goes on from VMBQ01000216.1 coordinate 8,900, forward strand.
TAAAGGGTATATAACGGCGAAAAATACTTGTCTCGGCATAGACGTCGCCATATTGACTATCACGTGATTAACCCCTCTGTCATAATCTCAAGACGTCATTTAAAACCAGAAATATACACAAAAGAAATATTTGATAATTTTGAACTTCATCAAACAAATGTATGTAGACTTTTTAAACAAAATCGATACCACAATAGGTTTGTGTTCACACTTTTGTTCGCTCATCTATAGATATATAATCAAGTTATCCCCTGCATACGGGTGTTGCATGACCAACCCTTTCGTTATGGCCGCTGTAGGTGCTTGCTTGACAACAGTTCCGACCGAACGTCCTATAACTTCTCGAGTCCTTCAGTGATTTCTGATTGCGCACAGTTATTTGTTTATTTCTAACTACCAGATTCAGTAATGACGCGGTCTAGACGTTTATTCTGCTGACGAAACTAAAAGTTGCCATCATGATGTATACGAACAACTTAGTAAATAACCCCCGTCGTATAAAATATGGAGTTAAAACTGACATAGCCATATGAAATACGAGTATTACAAAATTATCGTATAGACCAATAAACTTTAAATATACGCATAGCAAAATATTAATGGAACGCTTTAAACTAATTGATGGTAACTACGTTTACATAGATCGGATAAGAGACGGAACTACAGGCGAATCAGAGTGTGTGTTGTTTTCGATTATTTAAACTGATATCCTGTTTGATCGAAACAGATATGCATACGCTTGATAAACTTAAAAGGATGCATGTATTATGTATGATAGTTCTCTCTTTATTGTAACCACCTATCCATGAGGATCCATTCAAGTGGTCCAGTCTGAAACCAATGTATTCATGTTTAAAGATAGACTGGTTACTTAAATTTTCTTATAACTTAAGCCTGGTCGTCAATGCAGTCCGCACAGGTTAATCTGCCACGACACTTTCGCTTTTATGATATTTTTCGATTTAAGGAAATCAATTCGTAGCGTAAATCCAGTTTAGGCGGAAAGTGTCGCCCTTGATTAGCCTGTGCGGACTTCACATGCTAATCTGGGACGGCACTTTACGCACATGCATTTAGCTCCGCTTTCATAGAGCGAGGCTCATATGTATGATAGTATTCTATTTATGTCATCCCACAGTTCCAAGATCAGTGTTTTACAGATAAAATCTTCCAAAGAATCGAAACATTGTAATCATCTATCAATGACGGTCTAGTAAAGTGATCCAGTCTACCATGTATTAATTATTACAGATAGACTGGTCACTATAATTTTTCATAACTCACAACTTGATCTCGATTGTTAGAACAAACAAATAACCACTAGTTGATGTTGTTCACTCCAGAACTGGGAGATACAGGTGTACACTGCCGACCAATTGAACGTCTTCACCAGGAACGGGAACCTATTCTTGAAACCGGTAACTTATATTGTATAAATAAAAAAACACACTGCAGAGTAGGTGCTAATTGCTCGTGTGCCTGCTAATTAATCTGCTGCACCCGATGGTTTACAACTCGAATCACTTTTTATCGCGGGGTGGTAATTGTCGATAATTTGCGATAAGATAAGCGGATTAGCCAATACAGTGAAATGAAGTAAAACAAAACAAATGATTTGAGCATTTATTGCGTTCAACCAAAAATTGTGTTTTCTGCAAGAGTAACTGAATATTAAGAATATTAATTTTGTAACCGGTTAACCTCCTTAAGAAACGGATAACCGGTTAACCGAATAACCGTTGCCATCCCTAATAAATATATATTCATCTCCGTTTTAATCCGGAACTATATATTTATTCCTGAATGGTCAAAGTGTGAACATTTTGCATTTAGAATATGGCCAGTTTTTTTCATTATAATAGTATTTTTGGATTTATTACCTGAAAGATTAGAATCGGACATTATGTTTACGAGGGCTTTTAACCTTTCAATAAGTCCTAGCTAATCCATTGAGGGAACAATAACCGCGTGAAATAATGCGAATGAGAAGAATAAACACTCAGTCGTAAATAAGTCTATCCCTTCATAAGTCGGGGGTCAAAATGCATTTTTATCCTGTGTGTTATACCATCTGAGGTTCAGATACGCACATCCCATCTGTCAAACAATGATCTCACATGTTGGTAAACAAATAAATCCTTTAAATTTGAAGACATGCGAGTTGAACATTCCTTTGAATTTCGCATTCATTTCATAAAATAGTTTTTTAGAATGTTATATTACAATCAAAATAACTATTTTAACTTTTTTCAGACACTCACTTCGGAAAAGTTCGGCGAACATTTTTTGCATCATGGGACGATGGATGTCAGAAGTAAGACTTATTTAAGCAGACATCAATGTTGATATTTTTAATTGCAATTTGTATTTGTGTGTTTTGAAGTTCGTAAGCCTTTTTTTGGAAACTAAGATTCACCGAGGTTGTTTACGCTCAGATTATATATGCACAATGCTAAATGCATGAACATCGCTTTTTGAAATGCATGTGCGTAAAGTTTCATCCCAGATTAGCCTGTGCAGTCCGTACAGGCTAATAAGGGACGCCACTTTCAGCCTAAACTAGATTTTCGTCAAGAAAAGTCTTCCTTTAAACTAAAAATACAATAAAAGCGGAAAGAGTCGTCCCAGATTAGACTGTGCGGACCGCACAGGCTTATCTGGAACGACACTTTACGCACATGCATTAAACCCCATTTTCACAGAGCGGGGCTCAAATTAACAGTATTTTGATCAACTCTTGCTTGCAGAACTCTGGGGTTCTTGTACAAACGCTGACCGTTGGGGATGCGTTCGTGAAGGTCGTAACGGCATTCTCCCGCCCGTTATGTCCGGAAAACTGAAGAGCAAGAAGACCATCAAGTTCGGTCGGGTGAACGTGCGCGCACGAATACCTCAGGGCGATTGGATATGGCCAGGTAAGATTCGAAAAGACTGATACCGGACTGTGTACGAGTTTTGAAAACCACTAATCACCCCGGTACAAACGACGCTGATCCACTATATCAACCAATGATAGTTTACTTTTAATAATAACGATTGATACGGTGTGTGATTTTGAAAGGATTATAAATGGGTCAGCTTTATTTGTTCCAGCAGATTAATGTTTTTTTTCCGAAAGGTTGCTTTTCCGGGATACACATATGGTTGTGGACAACAACGTTATTAAATGTGAACTTTTTACACTGTCAACATATAATACATCTCACGTACAAAAATGAGCAAATTTAGTGTTAAGTTATTGAACTTCTTTTTCTAGAAACCAACTTCGTACACGTCTGAATAATTTATTTTACAAAAGTATGCGAGTACAAATAAATATTATTCTGATATTAATTTACAATTTCAGCTATTTGGATGCTACCACGTCACACACAATACGGCGGATGGCCAGCTTCCGGTGAAATCGACATCATGGAAAGTAGAGGTCTGCACATTCACAGTAGACTTGGGGCGTGACAATACAATGAACTCATATCAGAACATTCAATATGGGCCTCGTTCTGTAAAAAGGGGGATTATTGCATGTGCATAAAGTGTCGCCCCAGATAAGCCTGTGCAGTCCGCACTGGTTAATCAGAGACGCCACTTTCTGCCTACACTGGATTTTTGCTAAGAAGAGAATTAATTTCAACGAAAAATATCATAAAAGCTGACTGCACAGGCTAATCTGGGACGACACTTTGAAATGCGCATGCATTAAAAACCCTTTTCACAGAGCAAGGCTCATAAAATAGAGGATATTGTTTATATGCAATCATACAGTAGAAACATGCCACTAAAGATTTGGGTTTGACAAACAATTAGCTTATATTCCAGTGGACAATAATGTCAACGGACATGATTGTCGAATTAAATACATTGATTTAATATGACATTCGACAAACAACTTAAAAAGAACGGAAATGCTGAACGATCTATGTCCGTGTACTGACTTCGCCTTTTCGTTTGTTTATTTCAAGTGTATTGTTGTTGTTGTTTGCTTGTTTCAGGCAACAGTGTTGCGCGCGAACCCAACGGAAAGGATCATGGGCGGAACGAGATTGGTGCCACTCTGCACTGGGGACCAGACGCCTCACAGAACAGATTTGAACTTACTCACGCGGCACGGTATAGCACAACCTTAAGTGTCATCCCAGATAAACATGAGCAGTCCGCACAGGCTAATCAGAAGCGAAACATTCCTCCTAAACTAGATTTTCGGAAATAACCGACTTCCATTAAACGAAAAATACCATAAAAGCGGAAAATGTCGTCCCGGATTAGACTGTGCGGACTGTGCAGGCTAATCTTGGGTGACACTTTCCGCTCATGCATTAAGCCAAGTTTTTCCAGAACAAGGATAACACAAAACATGTTTTAGGTCAAATGATGCTTTAAGCATTGAAACCGTATTGGCCAATCCTATATACAATTTATACAATGACATAACAAGTGGGCAGTAAAACGTCGTCCCTGCAATCCCTCAGAACATTATAAAAGCAATATGGTACCAATTTTATTGTGTCAAAGTTGGGTATTTTACACTTCAGAACTGACGGGTCTTTCTCCAACTCCTTCCACCTGTATTCGCTAGACTGGACGGTGGACCATATCATGTGAGTTTTAATATGGGTCGCGCTCTGAAAAAAAAGGTTTAATGCATGTGCGTAAAGCGTCGTCCCTGATTAGCCTATGCAGTCAGCACAAGCTTATAAGGGACTACACTTTCCGCCTTAACTAAATTTTTGCTAAGAAGAGACTTTCTTGAAACAAAAACAATCATAAAAGCGGGAAGTGTCGTTCCTAATTAGCCTGTGCTAACTGCACAGGCTAATCGCGGACGACACGTTACGCAAATATTACCATTAAACCACCTTTTCACAGAGCGCGGTTGATATAGAATCGTCGTGTAGCATAGAGTTTAATGTTTTTCCTTTTCGAGCTATAGTATACTTCAAACAGTACAAGGCTACTTAAATATGTAACGTAAGAAAACAAACACACGGCCTCGATCGTATGTCTAAAGTTTTACGCACACTGTGAGTCATTCTTTATGCAACACATACTGTGTTTGGGCTGCAATTTGTTAAAACTTTAAGACACTAGAAATTATCAAATTTAGATTTTAAATAATTTTGATAACAACTCACAAAAACAATAATGTTTGTTTACATTAATTACTTGTACCTTATAAAGTTTTAAATGTGAACAAGAGACTAAACATTTCAAATGGAGAAGAACCCTATAAGATCTTGATCTTTCGTTCTAATCGTTTTGTCGGAACAACGTGACTCGGTTGTAACTGTATATGCTATGCAAATGTAAACCATGTTTGTTCGTGAACTAAAATATGTTTAAACTAATTAAACTTAGAACGTTTCAGCGTATCCGTTGACAACCAGGAGGTCCTGCGTGTCCCCATCGAAAGTGGAGGATTCTGGCAGAAGGGCGGGTTTCACGGTCACAACCCCTGGGGGAGCGGTTCCAAGGCCGCCCCATTCGATACGGCTGTATGTATAGAGCCGCGTTCTGGGAAAACTGAGCATAATGCATTTGCGTAAAGTGTCGTCCCAGATTTGCCTGTTCAGCCCGCATAAGCTAATCAGGGACGACATTTTCCGCTTTTATGGAGTTTTTTGTTTGTTTTCAAGGGAAGTCTTTTCAAAACGAAATCAAGTTTAGGCAGACAATGTCGTCGCTGATAAGCCTGTGNTCGGAAAACAAACATCTGTGGAAAAGTGCACCATTTTATAAAGTATACAAATAGTACAGTTTAGCATCTATTTTCATATTGAAATAATACAAGTACATCGATCGCAGATGAATATTCCACTATTATGAAAAGCGGGTTAATTGGGAAACATGGGAAAATAGCATTTTAACAACTGTTTTATAAGCGAAGACATCATGTAACTACTTCACGACTATCAAAACTTCTCCAAAAACAAAACAAGAACACTACTCTAGCTACATGTATATGGGCCGCGCTCTGCGAAAAAGGGGTTTAATGTATGTGCGTAATGTGTCGTCCCAGATTAGGCTGTGCAGTTCCCACAGGCTTATCAGTGACGACACTTTCAGCTTTTATGATATTTGTTTGTTTAAAGAAAGACTCTTCGTAGCAAAACTCCAGTGTTGGCGAAAAGTGGTGTCCCTGATTAGCCTGTGTGGACTGAACAGGCTAATATCGGACGACACTTTACGCACATGCATTACACCCCCTTTTCACAGTGCGAGGCTCATATATCAACATCGGTAACCTTTAATTAAACTATATTTTATTATCAGCATACACTAATAAGGCCATGATCGACATTATCAAGACATATATACCCTGTTATGACCAAATCGACCTATTTTACCACGTATATACGATCTTAGTAATAGTTTTAACCTGATAAAACGTTGATGAATACAAAACTAGAATAAAAGTTCTGAAGAAGTAGTACCTGTGTGAAGTTCGCCTATTTAGCCTTTTTAACCTATTATTTAGCATATTTAGCAAGTTTAGTACATAGATTGAAACATGTTTCCTGTTTAGCTTATTTAGCTTTTATTGCACATTGTTCAGTCAATTTAGCCTATGTAATTAGTTTAGTACGAAGGTTGAAAAATACATCCTGTTTAGCAAATTAAGCAGTATTTTCAACATATTAAGCCTATTTAGCAAAGATAAGTTGATATGTTGAAATCTACATCATATTTAGCACGGCGAGTGGGTATGCACATATAATGGGTCCCATTTAGACAAACACGAGTTTTGCCTTGGAAGCCACCTAGTGCACGCTTATCTCCCGTCGGCGGACTCTCGGGCTGACCTAGTTTCGGCCCGGGGTTGTAGTTAGGGTTGGCGTCAAGGGGACGTACATACAGCCTATTTTGCGTAGTATACGCAATATCACGGTGAGTGGGTTTCACCTTTAAGGGCCCCTTTTGAACAAACAAGATTTATTCATTGGAAGCAACCAAGTGCACGCTGATCTACCGTCGGCTGCCTATCGGGCTGACCTAGTTTCAGCCCGGGGTTTTAATTAGGATAGGCGTCCGGGGGACGTACATACAGCATATTTGGCGTATTATGCGCTATATCCAAAGCGATTATGTATACAACTTAAAGTGCCACTTATCCCCCTGAATTGACCTAGTGCACGGGGATCTTCCGTCGGCTGCCTGTCGAGCTGACTTAGTTTTGGACGGGACTTTTAATTAGGGTCGGCGTTAGGGGGTTACATAAAGCGTATTTTGCGTATGTAAGTTATTTCCAGTGAGTGCGTATGCACGTTTAAGGGCCCCTTTAGGATACACAAGAGTTATCTCACGGAGTAAACCTAGTGCACACTTGACTCCCGTCGGCTGCCTGTCGGGCTAACCTTGTTGCAGTCCAGGGTAATAATTAGGGTGTGCGTTAGTAAATGCAAACTATGTGCGTTGTTTTCAGTGAGTGGGTTTGCACCTTTAAGGGTCCCTCTTGGACAAATACGAGTAATCCCCCGGAAGCGACCTTGTTCATGCAGAATTCTTGTTGGCAGCGAGTTTGACTGACATATTTATTTCCCTGGGTTTTAATTAGGGTTTAGCGTCGGGGGGACGTACGTTCGTACCATGTGGGTTATTTACAATGAGTGGGTATGCATCTTAAATGGCCCCTTTTGGACAAACAAGAGCTATCGCCAGCTGTCAATCAACTGAGCCGTTAAGCCCGCGATCAACCACTTGAGAGCAGCGCCTTACCGTCGTCATTTTGTCCGACAAACACAGAAAGTAGATGCATTTGAAAAAAAGTATTGTTTAAGATGTTCACGTTCATTCAATTTGAATTTGTTGAATAAAATACGTAACAGTAAATCTAGTTCAAACAGAAGTGTTAACATGCATTTTCGGACACGTGTCTTAATCACCTCTGGAATTCTATAAAGGCTAGTCCGCTGACATAATATTATGACTTACGGGAATAGAAACATTACTATATACATGTGTTAACATTACTACTGTCCGTCCCAATTTTCTTAATAAATCGGAAGAAAAATGTCCATAATTGTGTCTATCATTCGCGATCGAATTATTAATTAATAATTGTATAAATGATGGAATTGTTCCTGACCAGCTTAAAGATGCATATGTTTTGCCAATACATAAAGGTGCAGATAAAAGTGATCTTAACAATTATAGACCAATTTCTATTCTCCCAACAATTTCAAACATATTTTAGAGACACATTACCTATCAACTTAAATCATATCTTGAAAAGCATGAAGTACTCCACAGTTACCAATCTGACAATGCTCTTGCTTTGATGAAATCGTATCTTTCTAATAGAAGACAGTGTTTAAAAATAGGTTCCAAACAATCGTCGTTTCAATATATGAAAACCGGTGTACCACAAGGCTCTATACTTGGGCCTATTTTATTTCTTATTTACATAAATGACGTCCCATTCTTCGTCAAAAACTCAACAATTGATCTTTACGCAGATGATTCAACATTACACGTATCGGATTATAACATTCAAAATATACAATTAAATTTGCAAAACGATGTGCACAGTATAGCAACATGGTGCTCATTAATAACATGTCAATTCAAACAAACAAAACTAAATGTATGATTTTATCAAAAGCTCGTAGGTCTACTGACAATCTTAGACTTACTATTAATGGTATTATCCTTGAACAAATCAAATAATTTAATTAACTAGGAGTTACGATTGATGAGCATCTTACATGACAATCGCACATAAACAGTGTATGTCGTAAACTTAACTTTAAACTGGCCTTATTAAACCGAATTAAAAACTCTTATATTAACTATGAAACAAAGAAACTATTTTACAACTCATATATATTAACGACTATGGATTATTGTTGCGCATTATGGTGTTCAGCAACACAGTCACACTTACGTAAAATACATTCGATACAAAAACGAGCTTCTAAAATAATACTGAATAAACCATATTCAACTCCTTCAGCTCCCTTATTCAAACAACTTGGTTGGTTGACATTTAATAACAGAAGTACTTTCCTAATTGGATCTATTGTTCATAAGTTTGTAATAGGCGCAATGCCCTCTTATTTGACTTATGTTATTCATATCTCAAATAATAATGTGTACGCTCTTAGATCCACCACCCACACTGATATATCATTTATTCCGTTTAAAACAAATTATGGAAAACGAACGTTTTCGTTTCGTGCACGAACCGTATGGAATTTAATTCCAATAAGCATCCGACAACTGTCTTCGAATACTACATTCAAAATAAAATTTAAAGAATACCTACAAACAAATCATTGATATATATGTATGCTCATTTGTTAATTTTTCTATGTTAATACTTTGTTGTGATGTGTCTGATGTGATTTATTTGAAAGATTAATTTTTGAAAGATTGATTTTTGTATCATATTTTGCATATTTTGTATTATCATAATCATCATCGTCATCATTATCATCGTCGTCGTTGTCTTCGTCGTCGTCGACGTCGTCGGAATTGATAAGGAAGTTATTATAACATTTAACTGTATAGTTCATTTTCTTTTTTCCCTTGTATGTTCGTATGCATGTTTCAAAATATATACTTGTGTTTTGTTACTGAAGACCACATTGTAAAAAAGAAATTATTTCTTAATGTGAATTCTTCATGAAATAAAGTTATTATTATTATTATTATTATTATTATTATTCCAGACTGCCTACCATCCAAGTAAAGG
>VMBQ01000216.1:19726-73047 GCA_007657795.1 Dreissena rostriformis
CGTTCCTACATTGTTTTGACAACCCGGACATCCGTTCCTACATTGTTTTGACAACCCGGACATTCGTTCCTACGTTGTTTTGACAACCCGGACATCCGTTCCTACATTGTTTTGACAACCCGGACATCCGTTCCTACATTGTTTTGACAACCCGGACATTCGTTTCTACGTTGTTTAGGCGTTTGTATGAAAGAAAGATGCAGCTGATACGTTGTTCTTAAATTTTATCGTGCCTTAGAAATATTTAACAGCCACCACATTCATCATCATTTCATTTTTCATCATCGAAATCATAAGCATGAATATAACCATCATCATCATTGTCATCTTATTAAAAAAGATAATTAATGTTAGTAAGTCCAACCTGAAAACAAACATGATTGCACTGCTGGATGGGTCTGTACACGAGGTTATATCGGTAATTCTTCATACAAATAAGCATATAGTATCGCTACAATTATATCGCTAGCGATATACGAACTAGTCAATGGTTTAACGATATATATGTACGTTTCATCGTGTATAGTTTGTATAATTAATTAAATAAGCAGTTTTGTTTTAAAGGCTATTAATTCCATGATATGTATAGTTGCGTTGGTATCATGCAATAAAGAAAAAAATTGACAAAGCATTTAATTAAAGATAATCAGGCAAGATGTGTTGAATAAAATAAAAGTAACTGCCACAACTCACAATGACATTTTGGCAAACACAATCATACTGTTACAAGTAAGAAGGAACAAACACACATCTTATTGTGTAAAACTTAGTAGAAAATTGAAAAGTGCTACTAAGGAAGTGTAAGTTTGCAATTCGGTATACGGAATGTAATGAAGTATAATTTGACAAGAATTGTCCTCTACAAAAAATATCTGTTTGTGTTTTTATAACATACTATTACATGTATATTATAATATAATATGGTTAATTATACAACATAAAATCAGATATTTAATAAAAATTTGTTTTGCGAACTATGCGGTAGGTGGGGTGAAAGATTATGTGAAAAAAAAGTAAACATGCATACGTATTACAGTTGTTTAATAATGAACTGATAATATTGTATAATATATAAAACATCCTGATTAATAACACTATGCAGCGCTAATTATTGCACTATGTTTTGACACTATCAAATATACATAATGATGTTAGTGCAGCACTGAAAACTTTAAATCAATATATTTTAATCCAATATATACATGCAGACACATTGAATAAACTGCCATGTGAATATTGATGTGTATGATGCTTTATCTGATTCATAGGGAGGTCATAACACGAATTTCATGGTTGTATGTATGTTTTTCTTTTGACCTTGTAGTCATGGATAACCCATAAAAGTGCAAGCACTTATTTCCAATGGGGTCATTTGGTTTTTGCTGAAGAGACAGCAAGCAGAAGAGACAGTAATGAGATATACAAGGAATCCGGGTGCGATACCCTTGCTCTTTGCGAAAAGATCCCTTGGTTCTTTTACGTGCTCAGTGTATAGCACCGATACACGAGATTATTACCTGGGTTTCATACCAGTACATCTCTAGATTGGGTGGGAAACACTTGAAGTATTTCTGAAATTTCCAATGCCCCGGCCAGGGATTGAACCGGGAACCTCTGGAACGGTAGAACAGAGTGTTAACACTCGAGTACCGCACCACCCCAACTACCGCACCACCCGGAAAGTAAGATTTTAAGTTAATACTGTACGTACAACTATTTAACTATTTGGATGCAGTTAATGTTTCGTTACTTGCGCTAAATTATAAGGAAAGGATCGAGTGTACAATTGTGTGTATCCTTCATTGGACCTTGCATGTGGAAATAAATGTTTTAGGTTTCTTGGTCAGTCGCGATTCAGTAAATCATTGATAGTGTGTATGGATTGTTTGCACTAGGCGTTTAGGGCCTTGAATAACGGGTGCAACATTTGAATACTATCTCTATGTTCACACTTCTGTAATGAGTTACATGACGGTTATTTTACCATGGTGTATAACATATACAGCAACACACACCCGACTAAATCATTTTAAACGCGGACCACCGCATCGGATGTTGAATGCATTACGTTATTTGGGATTTAAAATCAAACTGTGTGTCGTGTTCTGATAAATCTGGGCATAATTGTGCGTAAATTGTCATCCCAGATTAGCCTGTGCAGTCAGCACAGGCTAATCAGGGAAGACAATTTCCGCTTTTATGATTTTTTTCCTTTTAAATGATGTCTCTTCTTAGCGAAAATCCAGTTTAGGCGGATGGGTCCAACTATTCTTGTGAGATATTTAAATAGATGCGATGTATGCTATGTTCTGATCAACTTGACTTAATAATTATTAATTTCCTAACTGATACTTAATCTCGGTGTTTCATCATTTCCACTCAAATTGTGTTGCATTTAAAGCGGCTTGTTGCTGACAAAACGAAACGAAACAAAATACATCCAAGCTAAGTTATTAAATGAACCCTCTTAATCGTATTACTTAAAACAGATTAAACAATGTGTAACAGGTTTTAGGTTTAGGTTTATTCAATATACAAAAGACATACAGTCCATGCGTATACAAGTTCAAAACATAACAACATATATAAAAGCATTAACATGTGATCAGTAATGAATTTCATATGTTTGTTTATTTAAGTATCAATACATGAAAAGGTCTAGGACAATTAGATAACAGCATTTAAAATATGTTAAACAATGTTATAATGATAACATAAAAAACAACAAAGACGAAAATTTTCAAGATAGCGAGAAGTCAAGTTTAAGTAATGCATTTTACACAATTAATCAAAATAATATGTATACAGGTTTCTTTGACTAAAAGCTTTTTGTACAATAATAGCTTAGGTTCTGTTGGTTTTTATAGATCAGTTGGCATTAGTTTAATAAAATCTATCATGTTTGGTATTTTCCAGTAATATTTATTTATATACAATTGTCTAATATCCTTGAAGATGAATTCAAATATAGTTGCTTTATGCTTTTATCTGTGCGGTCTAAATATCAAGACCGTTTAATGCGGAAGTTAACTTGACACGTGCTGAATCAAGGAGAACATTGTTTTACACTTGTGGCACAGAACGAAGTTTAACTATTCATGTATAACGTGAATATATTATTGCCATTAATAAATAATCGGTGGAGCTGCCTCATTCACAGGTATGTGAGTTTATTTCTTTCGCTGTATGTTTATATTGTAAAAAGAGTAAACTTCCGAAATTATGCCTTATTAAAGTCGTTAACACTTATTTTTAATTTACATTTAGTTTAAACATATTTATTTCTTTTTGCAAATACTGTGTACACCAATCATGCACAATACAATCATTATAAGTAAAGGATTGAAACGAAAGAAGTAATTCTTATATAGTTTATCTCCTTTACTTTACATCTCCTATATATTATTAATTTACATTGAGTATGTTTATAAATGTTGATCTACTATAGGATCACATGCTATAACGTGTGTTTATGCGAATTATGGGTTTCCCAAACAACAACGTCTTGTGATTATCTTGACTTTGTAAGTCGGAAAATAATTCGATAGTTTATGGTATAGTTTTGTTCTGTGAATTGCCGTTGTGTTTTTTGACACATTATGTCACTTATATTCCTGGTTTTGTTGCATTTAAAGTGGTCCCGTTGTTAATATTAAGGACACGAAACGAAAAGAGCACTTGGTCAAACGCCTGTGCATTTTAGATGAGAAAGCAAACTGTTTCGACCATATTATCAAAAGCCGACTTAAATGTGTTATTTTGAAGCGATTGCTGATGATTTCCAGAATACTCGAATAAAGGGCTTTTTATCTCTGCGGTTTGAGTTTCAACACTCGTGGATGCGGTAATTAAATTTACTACAGTTGTACAAGTGCTATATCAAGCAGAACATGCGTTTGCGCTATTGGCATCAATAAAATATCAATACTTATACATGAATAACTTGTTTCTGTTACAAACTCGTGGTGCCGCAGTAGGTATTTGCGTTTTATTGTATGCTCATATTGTTAAAAGTAGTAAATTTCAATACGTTGTTTAATTAATTAACAATAGTTTTCGATTTATAGTAACCATTTTTATCAACGTATATGTACTGTGTTATCAATCATTATTATGAGCCTTTTTTACGGATAATATGTTTTCAAAACAACATTTTCTGTGTCCTTATCTAATTTTTCAAATCTGAAAATAATTCGAGAGTTTATGTTTATTATTAATCTGCGCATTGTAATTGTTTTGTTTTGAGAAAAACTGGTATTATGCAATGCTATGTACAAATATGTGAAAATTGTGCTGTATAGAAAAAAACGGGAAATTGATATAAATGTATTGTGCTGTAACATATCGATACAGGCCAATAGCTTTACCATTTTTATAGAGTTTGAAAATGAGTTATGAGTTCAAGGTCATTGCGGGAGGTCACTGACCAAGCTCTATACATCTTAATAGCAATTAAGCACAAGTTTGCCATATTGTGTAATTAGAAATTGCAGTTGACGTTTGCGTGCAACAACTCAATATCTTAAGACCTTCCAAAGATAATCTAATTACCCGTTACATATTGGTTAAGAGCATATCTTAACAGTCAATTTTGAAAATACAAACAATCTATATCTGGAGTTTCCCCTGTCGACGCCCCAGTTATCAGACACATTTACAAAAATAAATAATTGCACAACCAATAGGCACTTAAACGAGGTTACCGACGTCCGATCCAAACAATTTGCAAAGCTTTATTAATGCATTATTTAAATATATTGTCTGTCTGTAGTATATGTCCTGTTGTTATCTACCTCGAGCTTAGTAAATGTCGTTTTTAATTTCCTTAACTGAAGTTGTGTCTCATATCATTGTATTGACTCCAATTTGTGTCTATTTGTTTATCTTGTTTTATTATTCCCGCTGATTTTGCTAAAGACGCGAAAAAAGAAAAGAACACATGGTCAATATAATTGATTGGTGGTCATAAATTGTGGTGGCAAAATAATAATAAGATTTTGTTCTGTTTAATACAAATCAATGCAATAGGTTATGTAATTGTACTGTTCCCAAACATAACGGCTTCTGCTTGGACATGCCTTAACATAGTTCTTACTTTAAAACTATATGATAGTGTTTATATGTATCTCTTATGCTTTTTAATGAAAAACAAGAACTAGTTTGTACGGAAGTTTCATTGACTTTAGCTTGTCATGCTCAATATAAATAAATTCCTTCCTACTATTGATATTAAACACGTTTAAACATTTATCAAAGACGGGAGTGCGTACTATCGCTGTCGAGGAATCGTCGCTTGCGCTAGACTATTGACTTACATGTGAGTTTTTGTTGAATCGTTTGATTATATTTTTAAAACAATAGTACAATGCTTGTAACATTTTTAAGTCGTTATTAGAAGTCTCACGTTGACATTATGTATGTGTGTTTCGGTGTGTAACAATACGGCTCATGGATTTGCAATATTTGCGCCCTTTGAAGTAAAGGTATATCATGTCTGAAACAAAAATCCAAACGTTCGCGGTATGGTTTTCTTTTAATAAAGATGTCTGGTTAGTTATAAGATATCCTGGTGGTTAAAGGCCTTCACCTAATATATTGAGTTTCAAATGATAAGCCAAGCGTGACATGTAATATAAACTATTTTAGCTAACCGCTAGTAAGGTATAATGTAATATTTCAAAAAAGAAAAACAATTTAAAGTTATAACTTGACACAAACTCAGTGCGAAGAATCTTATTGTCAGCAGGATACAGTATCACGGATGATCCATATATGTGGGTATGAAAGACGATTTAACGAAATAAATAAATTACATGAAATATATTAAATGACTTTGCTTGATAAAATTGTATGTTTCAAACACATTCTCTCCTAGATGTTTTACAATAATTATTTAATAAAAAAAAAAACTACCGTAAAGCAACTTGTTTAACTTATAATCACTTTATAACCATGTGAATCTATAACTATATTAATATTATATTAATTTCCAAGATTGTATCATGATTGTTCTCCTAAATGTGAAGCAACATTTTAAAATTGTTAAAGCATGCAGTTTAACATTTAAAACATTTGCTGTTACTGTCGGTGCAGAACGCCCAAAAAATTGCTGTTTTAGCAAAACGTGGGATCTGGACTTTTTAAATTTGATAAAACATGCTTGTTTCAAGTATTTATTGAAAAACCTACAATTAACAAATAACAATAATAGTTTGAAAAAAATGAAGAAATAGTTATTGACGATGCTGCTTCATTAGCTCGTCTAAGTTATCATACCATGAAAAAAATAATTCACAATGGCGACCTACCTAAAAGACCGAGCCAGTCCGATTGAGTTTCTATAATTTCTTTAATTAAGTGTTATGAGGACAAACAAATAGTTTCCATACACTGTGTAAAATTGTTGAAGTTATGATATTTGCGGGTTTACAATAATACTGAACATTTACCATGCTCGTCAGCTCGTCTAAGTTATCATACCATGAACAAATTCATCACAATGGCGACCTACATAAAAGACCGAGCCAGTCCGATTGAGTTAGCTGAATTTTCTCAAAAGTGAAAGTACAGGGTAAAGGTAAAGGCAGCTAGGTTCCCGTCCTCTTTCAAATTTATCGAGAGGTTCGGGACAGGAACCAGACACGAAACTGCCAGGTTGCACTTCAAACGCTGTGACGCTGGGAAAACCCCAAATGTAGTTATCGCCATGCTTACACGTTGGACTAGCCTGTGTCAGACAAGTTGGACTAGCCTGTGTCAGAAGAGTTAGAATAGCCTGTGTCTGACAAGTTGGAAAAGCCTTTGTCAGACAAGTAAGACTAGCCTGTGTTAGACAAGTTAGACTAGCTTGTGTCAGACAAGTTAGAATAGCCTGTGTCAGACAAGTTAGACTAGCCTGTGTCAGACAAGTAAGACTAGCCTGTGTCAGACATGTTAGACTTGCCTGTGTCAGACAAATAAGACTTGCCTGTGTCAGACAAGTTGGACTAGCCTGTGTCAGACAAGTTGGACTAGCCTTTGTAAGACAAGTTAGACTAGCCTGTGTCAGACAAATAAGACTTGCCTGTGTCAGACAAGTAAGACTAGCCTGTGCCAGACAAGTTAGACTAGCCTGTGTCAGAAAATGCAGACTAGCCTGTGTCCGACAAGCTGGACTAGCCTGTGTCAGACTAGTTGAATTAGCCTGTGTCAGACAAGAAAGACTAGCCTGTGTCAGACAAGTAAGACTAGCCTGTGTCAGATAAGTTTGACAAGCCTGTGTCAGACAAGTTGGACTAGCCTGTGTCAGACAAGTAAGACTAGCATGTGTCAGACAAGTTAGACTAGCCTGTGTGAGATAAGTTTGACTAGCCTGTTTCAGACGAGTTGGACTAGAAGTGTCAGACAAGTTGGACTAGCCTGTGTCAGACAAGTTGGAATAGCCTGTGTCAGACAAGTAAGACTAGACAGTGTCAGACAAGTAAGACTAGCTTGTGTCAGACAAGTAACACTAGCCTGTGTCAGACAAGTTAGACTAGCCTGTGTCGGACAAGTTAGACTAGCCTGTGTCAGAAAAGTTGGACTATCCTGTGTCAGACAAGTTAGACTAGCCTTTGTCAGACAAGTTAGACTAGCATGTGTAAGACAAGTTAGACTAGCCTGTGTCAGACAAGTTGGACTAGCCTGTGTCAGATAAGTTTGACTAGCCTGTTTCAGACAAGTTAGACTAGCCTGTGTCAGAAAAGTTAGACTAGCCTGTGTCAGACATGTTAGACTAGCCTGTGTCCGACACGTTGGACTACCCTGTGTCACACATGTTAGGCTTGCCTGTGTCAGACAAGTTAGACTTGCCTGTGTCAGACAAGTTGGACTAGCCTGTATCAGACAAGATGGACTAGCCTGTGTAGGACAAGTAAGACTAGCCTGTGTCAGACAAGTAAGACTAGCCTGTGTCAGACAAGTTAGACTAGCCTGTGTTAGACAAGTTAGACTAGCATGTGTAAGACAAGTTAGACTAGCCTGTGTCAGACAAGTTGGACTAGCCTGTGTCAGACAAATTAGCCTAACCTGTGTCAGACAAGTTGGACTAGCTTGTGTCAGACAAGTTGGAATAGCCTGTGTCAGACAAGTTTGAGATAGCATTTCCACATCTTTTCTATTATTCTATTATTATTTTTTTAAATTATAAACCTTAACCTTTAAGCTTGTTATGGTCTATGTGTCACAATTTTCATAAAGCGGCGTGGGTAAACGCGTCGGCCGCTGCCGCGCCATTTCTAGTTATTTTTAGATTTGGTAGAGAATGTAATCCGCCTCCCAGTTTCGCTGAATGTGTCAAGTTCTTCACAGGTACTACTTCCCCGTACCCCCATGTTTTTCATACCCACAATTTTTCGTACCCAAATAAGTTTTCGTACCCAAACTTTTTTTCGTACCCACTTTTTTTTCGTACCCAATTTTTTTGTCGTACCCACATTTTTTTCCGTACCCAATTTGTTTACGTACCCCAATTTTTTTTTGGCATAATTTGTTCGTACCCAAAATTTTTGTACCCAATTTGTTTTCGTACCCAATTTTTTTTTCGTACCAATTTTTTTTCGTAAACAATTTGTTTTTTGTACCCAATTTTTTGTTTCGTACCCAAACTTATTTGGCATAATTTTTTCATACCCAAAGTTTTCGTACGCACATTTTTTGTCGTACCCAAATTTTCGTACCCACATACACAAGTGTGGTGATGTAGATAAACTTAAATTGATGCTTTTATATCCATCCTCTTCAAAAGCATCGTCACAGTCAGTACATTGATTATATTTGTTCAAACCACGCCGCTCAGTGCTTCTTATCATTATTTGAACTTTCGAAGATTCTCAATTCTCATACAACACTATTCAAAGATACGAAATGTAATAGAAAAATAACTCTTTAAAGGTGCCCCAAAGATTACAAAATCAATATTTCAACTAAGTTTTAACAAATTCATTATAAAATATTTATTTTATTGTTAATCGTCTTAAATGAATAGAATTGAACACGTTATATTTGTCTAAGTTACAGTTTAAAACATGCGAAAGAAAGTGTTTATCACAAGACTGATCTTTAAATGGAGATACCCCGTTATCGTTTTTCAATGTGTAGGTCATCTCATAAACATACATTCTTGAAACTATGTTAAAATAATAAAAAAAAAAAAAAAAACTGTTCAGTACACAAATTGATTTATTAGTGGACAAGAACAAATAACGTGAATTCAAGTGTGTAATGTTTTAGATAAATGTTGAATTTCAAAATTTAAAACTGTTCAAAATGCTCCATGGACGACCATCAAAATCACTTATCCACCAATAAGGAAAATGTATGTGCATGTATATAGCACATATCGCCGACTCAGGGTGAACTGGGCATGTATCAATATGGCTGAGACAATTTAATATTTTAAAACGGGGAAAGCATGTAAATAAAAAATGGATAATCTTGTCAAATTGTATAGCGATATTAATGTATTGCTCTCAAATTACGCGACCACTTACTGCCTAAGTTTTTGTGAGCTCGCAAACCAAACTTCGATGCTTATCGAGTCATCTGTATTGTTCGCCTTCATTCTGAATAAGCTGAATGAAAAAAGGCACTCGATATGCAACGATATCCGATATCTGAATAAACCCCACATTTATAAAACACAAAACAAAAAAAAAGTTCGTCTTACAGTTTACAATATTATAACACAATATTATGTTTTTGTGTTTATCGAGTCGAGTTTCTTTTATGTTTTAAATCCTCTTCGAAATAATGCAATATATCGCTATATGCATGCATTTTATATTTTATTATTTATGTTCATGTAGAAAGCAAATAGGCTTGTCGCAAATGAGATTGTTATGGAAAGCTGGTACATCAATTATGCATTTTTTAACTAAAATTAACTTGAAAATTGTTCTTTCAATTATAAAATTAAATATGTTCATATCTAGTAATTGCTCTTCACGAGCACTTAACTATACAAGTATGTGTGTTAGACAATCATCCTACCTGTTTTAACTTTAATTTATCAGAACTATACTCGTCCATGCTTGTCTATCGTATTAGCTATTTCTTGCGCAAATCATGCTCATCGTGTTTTTTACATCTTTCAAATCAGTTAGAAACCCATCCAAGCTAGACAAACATTTCGCTGCCAACATACTACCAACTCATATGGACGTCCCCATTATACGTGTCAAATGGACAGATGTATCAGTAACATGGTAGAACGGAAATGGAAAAAGAGGTGTGTTAAAGCAAACTTGAATATACTATAATAACATACATATATGTGTGTTATCAGATCTTGCGGACATTATATTCTAAACGAGATGCTCATCAGAAATCTCATGCACTCGTAATTCGTTGCTATTCAAAGACATACACTATCCCAGCTCTCATGTTAACAGGGATGCGCGATTAAATGTCCTCCAAATTGTAGTTTGGATCCCTAAGTGTTTCCGTATTTAATGATTGGAATGTTGAACGTATCAAGAGGAATTTTATGCCGACAGACACTTCAGTTAGTCATTGCTTGCCAAAGTCTATTTTCTTTAAGCACCGTTTGCATAACGAATCTTCATTTATAAATGTAATCTCGATTTATAACAACGGATTATTGCTTATTCCACGTGCTATTTGCATCCTGATATCCTGTTTTGTGCTCTTATATGACCTCACTTGAATCTTAATCCCAATATATGTATCCAATGTTTAAATATCTCCATTCTCATATATTGGTATTCACATTCACACCAATGCATTTGCCTTAGACAAAAGTATTGTTGCGTGTTACCTTACTCCTCACAGTTAAATGTCCAGCATTAACATTGTTGTTTCGAATCTACATTTAAATATGCCGAGCTACGATCTGATCTAGACTGTCCAATAAAGTTCTTACATTTGTCAGTTTTTGTTCCCAGATGAACATGGGTCTAGTTGAACCGCAGTCAAACATGCAAATGACTACTGCACTTCTTTTTTACACACTCGGCATCCAATCGCACCATGTTTATAACGTCTGTCAAATATTTGAAAATCAATCCACGCTTGACAACTCTTTGTTCTAACACTATGTCCCTACAATAATCGCTACCAAACCACTTTCACGTTTCATATATACGTTTAAACGGTATATTTTTTATGGAGTATATTAATAATCTGCTATACACATAGTATATGTGCATGACAATCGTTTATATGTTGGCATCTGTAATAACAATTATTACATACATAGTGACACAATCAATCAGATGTAAAATAGGGAGCGACCGAATTGGAAGACTAACTAAACAACCAATTAGAACTTAAACGGGATTTGCGTACGTCCGATCCTAAGAATGTGTTAATCATAATGTATTATACAAATGTATATTTAAATATATTCGCGTTGTGTATTATATATTATGTTGTGATCAACCTCGACTCAAGTAGATTTTAACATTTATTTTCTTAACTGAATTTTCGTATCGTTCTATCAATTATTTTACTCACAATAATTTTTATCTGCTTTTCTATTGTTCACGCTGCTATTACAAAACACGAGAAACTGAAAGAGCGCATCGTCAAATACTAGTTACTATATATATGTTTCACTACATAACTATTCAATTGGGGAACTCCGCATAAGATATGTTATGAAAACGCTATTTTAAATTTTGTGATCAATGTTATCTGCGTTTTTATCGGAAATGTTTCAATCTAACACAACAGTAGGCGGAAGTTAAATTCACATAGTTTTACAAGAGTTAGTGATAAATCAATCGGAACTTAATGTGCTACTTGCCAAATCAACCTTTTTTTCAATATTTAGCTTGGAATGCATATTATTGTTATGGATAAATTGTCAGTGGCACTGTATTATCGACAGGTGTGTGAGTTTTTTTTTATTCATTGAATGGTTCAATGTTTTAAAGAGTTCCATCATCATGTTTGGGAATAAAGCGGTTAACATTAGTCTTAAATTAACAGTTAAGATCACATACTTGAGTATGTCATTATACTTTTAATGGGTTTTCTGTTTTCAAAACAATGTCTCGTAATCATTTGCATAGTTCATAATATTTTGCATTGTTAATAGATTTGGAAATGTGGATTCAAGTGAGGTATGCTATATATAACAAAAGCAGTAGATTATTGGCACATTTAAAACAATATAATATAGATATCTTCTAATCAATTATCACATGTCTTCAAGTGACGGATATAATTGACAAGATGATAAAATAACACCGATAAATTTTAGCGGTTTGTATGAACGAATATAAACATAAAACAGGAATATTTTTTGGCGGTTTCCAGTGCTCGTTAATTTGCATACAAAGAGCCGGATCGCGTGATTGATTTCAAACAAAACGCTATACGTCTATCAATGGGGTATAATATAGTATTTTCCATTTGTATTTATATCGTATTGGGAAAACCGTATTTAAAAGTTTCAGGCATATCCATAACAAGTTTAATTTAGAAAAAAAAATAATTCGTATATTAAACTTACCTCAATAAATACAAACTCGTTTTTGAACTAGCGATTTTTGTTCACAATCGTAATATCACCGGTGTCGTTTATTTTAACGTTTCTCACAATTATGAAACAAGCGACAAAATTTAGAAAAACAGTGAGAAACCCGTTCAAAAAGTAAATCGCTGTATACATTTATTAGTATGATTGACTTGTGATTTGGTATTATAAACATCACAGTGAAAGGAATATTGATTATGTTTTTTTTGGTAAATTAAAAAGAATCTCAACATCACCAATGAATTATTAACATTCATATACAAAATTATGTTCTTTATCTCTTTCTTTTCACATATTGATTTAATTAACCTTACCGTAATTGTTTAAACGTTATCAGAAAATATAGCCACCCGGATCTTCCACAATTACACTTCATCAGAAGAATGTAAAATAACATATAATTGAAAAAGTAACAACTGTTAGCAGTAACTGCTTATTTGAATAAAGAACCCGGTATGCAACGGATATCCGATATATGAATACACCCAACATTTATAAAAAATAAAAAAATAAAAAAATCAATCGTCTTTAAGTTTGCATAATTAATCGCAATGTTATGTGTTTGTGTTTATCGCGTCGGGTTTCTTTTATGTTTGGAATCAACTATGTTTCAAATGCAAATTATTACTATATTGTGTCTGCATTTTACATTTTATTTTTTATGTTCATGTTGTTACCAACAGGCTTGTCTCAAATGAGCATGTTAAGGGAAGCTGGTACATCAATTATTTATTTACTAACTAAAATTAACATAAAACTTGTTATTTCTTTGTACAGTTAAATATGTTCATTTTTAGTAATTGCTTTTTACTTGCATTTAACTATACACGTATGTTTGTAAGACACTTATCCCACCTAAGGGATAAAGTATGCCATTTGATGAAGGGACTATTCCCAATCTTTATCATTCTGCCAGTAAGTACATGGGCGAACTGTGTTTATAGTTATAGACCGCCCAATAAAGTTCTAACATTTGACAGTTTTCTTTCCCAGATAAACCTGAGTCTAGGGGAACCGTACTCCCACATCCAAATGACTTATGTACTACTGTTTTACACACTCAACATCCAATCGCTCCATGTTTATAACGTCTGTACAAAAAACGATCCATGCTGGTCGACTCTTTTTTCAAACACTTTGTCCCTACACTAATTCCTACCATTTTCACGTTCCAATAATAAATTTCTGTAGCCATTGTTTGCTGTATTATTAATCTGCTGAACAAATTATTATATGCGTATGGCAATAGTTTATATGTTAGCATGTGTTATAACATTTATAGCATATATAGTGACACAACCAGTCAGATGTAAACTTGTAAGCCACCGAATTGGAAGATTAACTGCACAACCAATTAGCCATTGAACGGTTTTTACATACACTGGATCCTAAGAATTGGTCCATGTATTATGTATTGAAATTCGATCTGTGTAGTATGTATTCTGCTGTGATAAATCTCGGCACAAGTACATTTTAACATTAATTTTCTTAACTGAATTTCGTCTCGTTCTAACAATTAATTCGCTCGAAATAAGTTGTATTTGTTTTTCTATTGTTCACGCTGCTAATACGAAACACGAAAAACTAAAAGAGCGCATTGTCAATTATAAGTAACTCTATGTTTCATTAACAAAAACTCTGGAAAAATTGCGGAAGATCGCCTGAAATATGTTATGAAAACGCTAGTTTAAATTTTGAGACGAATTTTATGTGCGTTTTTTTCGATGTTCATACACTCACCCGTTGTATTATTAAACACACTTTAAACTCTTTATCCACCGGACTTGATATGTTAACATGAGTTTTATCCCGAATGTATATGCTTGAATACGTATTCGATAGCGAGCGTATTAACTATATGACAACGCAAGTACAAATATTGTAATGTGCATACATATACACTGTTTCTAGTGTTTTGAAGCATATACAGTGTTAACGTTACCACTTTAAACATTACACATTACAAAAGTACGCATGTTAAGAAATAAATTCATTTTTGATGGACATTATCATAGTTCATGCAGATGTAAAAGTGTGCTTACGATTCAATATGAAGATGACAGAAACTTAGTGACTACACGGTTTGTATACAATGGGTTTGTTAACAATGGACTTCAATGGGATAATAGTTCTGCGATTATTGCGCATGTTAATGTTTACGTATATAGCGGTTTGTTATCGTACTGATAGACTTGACTCTTTCTTATTACGTTTACATTTCATTTAAATAAAACAAATGTATTACATGGTATATGTCAACGTGAAATTACAACAAATACAAAACCGGTCCTTCTTTTTCTAGCGAATGATTTGGTGAATAGTGGTAGAACAAGCAAGTGGCCATAAACACATGGTAATAAAATTAGTTGTTCGCAAGGTAACAATTTAAATATATTAAAACTAAACTGCCGAGTACGACCTAGTAGTAGTAGTAGTAGTAGTAGTAGTAGTAGTAGTAGTAGTAGTAGTAGTAGTAGTAGTAGTAGAAGTAGTAGTAGTAGTAGTAGTATTGTATTTGTTGTTATATTATATAAAGAACGTATGCAACAAACAAGTGTTATTTGGCTTTTCACCAAACACACGGCTTCTACCTCGAAGTGCCTTTACAGTGCATTTGTTTTACTATTCGGAATTGTACATATTCATCTCTTAATTAGAGACGTGATGCAGTTGATACTTTTTATTTAATTTAATCGTGCCTAATAAAATACAGATCTGTTTCTCTGGTAAACAACCGCTCTTTTAGTAATTAAAATGTAATTCAACTGAAACATATTCTTGTTTTTGCAGTTTGATAAGATTATAGATAGATCTAAGCACACCAACCGTCGTCATAATTAGTATTGTCGATGTGTTTTTTTTTTATTTATAATTCTTTGTCCTTCATTTATAATGTATAAGTTATTAATCCTTTTTTTGTCCCTTACATTACATGTATGAATATGTATTTTAGACTGTGTCACATGAGTTATGTACATGAAAGTTCAATAATCGTAATCATATTGTCATGTAAGTAGCATCCATATTTATATCGTCCATTGTCTTTACAGCTGATTTGATTTTATGAATATACAAAGCCGACTTTAAATACACATCGTCCCATTTGTTCATGTAGACAATGTGATAATAAGAATCTAAATAGCCTCTTAATTTTATATACAAATTTCACTGTGTTCAGTAGACCTCGTGATACACACCATACTCTTATAAACATGGTCAATTGAGTTTCAATAATTGATATGATGTATGTAAACGTATGTAGCCTGTTGTTGTTTTCCTCAATAAGATCCGAATTGTGCAGACAACTCATATTTTTTTTTTATCAAAGTAAACGTTTTATTTAATACACAGCGTAGTTTAAGGCAGATAATCAATATGTATTTCTTTGTCTTAGCATTTTAATGATCGTATATACCTCCATTAAGAACGAACGACTGTAATCGAAATAAGTTTAAACTAAAGTTTATACTCCACAAGTGCTCATGATCAACTATTGTAACATATGTCTTTAACGCGTCCTGTGTAGCCCGTCGTCAATAATTTACGTCAACCTACATCTCCTAAATCACTTTCAAAACACGTAACCATAATGGTCTTCGGATTACCCTCAAAAGTGTTCAAATCGTTTCAGGCCACTGCTATCGTCACAGGATCATATTCCGCAGTTTCAGCAACGTTTTTCAACATGTTGCAAGGAAGGATATCGTTATAAAGAAACAGGAGTATTTAACTTTTTTGAAGTCATTGTAAGTAAATGTGTCACCTGTCTATTACGGGTTCGTTTGTTTCATGCTGTGCTCACCTGGTTGTCAGGATGGCTGTAACGTGCACATATATCCCAACACATACCGTCTGCGGTGTTACAAGTGAACTGATGTACGGTATGGGTAAAATTGCTATCCTGAAAACTGCTTGTGATGGCGGCACAAGCGTAAATGTGTAGTCGACGTTTTGTACAAGGCTAAATGTCAATTTGCGAAAACAATTCCCGCTCGAAATGGTAGCTCATTTCAACGTTATGATTTGTCATTTAATGGAGGTTAAACAAATTTTCATCAACTTTAAAACTGCTACAAAACTAGGAAATAAAAGCGAATGTACGTTATTCACCTGTTAAATGCATGGCGTAATCACGCTACCCTCCCGTCTTAAACGCTTATTCTGTGTGTCTGGATGGATATCTGCTGCTCATTGTCGAATAGTTAATCTTCGACTTTTTATAACCGTTCATCCGAAACTCAATGACGATGTTAACACTTGAAATTAAAAAATAAATAATAAAACAGTGCAAATGCGGCGAATCTGTGTAGAGACCATGCACCTATTGTTTGGTCGTGACGATGTCTTATGGATTTCAAACTGTTCAAATTCAAAATGTCATTTACTTGTATCTTACTGTCATTTACTAGTTTCTAGTTTTGATGTTTACTCGGATGTCAATTATCTGTAAATGCGAGGAAAATAACGATCCCATCGGATGTTAATGTTCTATTTTGTAATTTTGTTGTTTGGCTCTTACTTGATGGTTTTCAAAATTACAAGTACTGGACACATCATCATCAACAACAACAGCAACCAAAGCATCATCATCACCATATCCATCTTAGGCACGAACATTGGTTTCATGCTACAAACATCGGCAAATGATATCATATTAACCACAGGTGTGTGAACATAATAATGTGTGAAAAGTAAGTTTACAATGTTCTTTCCGCACCGCTATAACATTCATAAGTGAATTTGTTAATTTAATCACATACTAGTTTCACGGCAACCGTGTAAGTTTTATAAATATTGACAATTATCATTGAAAAGGCACACATATAAGATATAGCAGCGCAAATATATACATTTAAAATGAAGTTCTCAAATGACATATTTCAAAACAAAGTAAAAACAAAAGTTCAATTGTATAAAAAAAAAGAAATGAAAATGGACATGATTGTGTATGCATATTTATCGAGACATAACAAAGCGAGGTAGCAATAATAACTTTTTTGTTCAAATTATCTCAAAGAGATAAAGTTTCCTAAACACGTGGTGAGAATAGCAATTTGAATATGAGTATATATTCTGTTCCGAAATAAGCCCAAATAAATGTTCATGTGTAGCAATGGTGTTGGTGACATTTGTTGTGAATCTTTTTCAGAACTGTGTAGTGTTCGAGATGAAGCTGTTGTATTTGCTTTCCCTTTACATACTCTATAGCGGAAAAGGTAAGGTTCTATGAAATGCATATGCAAACAGAAAAAAACATTATAATCGTCGATTTTAAAGGCAATTCTAATAGTAAACATTAGAAACTGATGTTCAAATGATAAAGTATATGTACTCATTTTGGTATATATTAATAGCCATATCTTTCTCTTCAGTATATGGA
Source organism: Dreissena rostriformis (assembly GCA_007657795.1). Taxonomy (NCBI): domain Eukaryota; kingdom Metazoa; phylum Mollusca; class Bivalvia; order Myida; family Dreissenidae; genus Dreissena; species Dreissena rostriformis. The sequence continues at coordinate 37,627 of VMBQ01000216.1, forward strand.
CAATGCCCGCAATGTCAGAACAACAACTGCGGTTATAACAGGCAATTGGTATGGGAATGCTGGGATGGTTGCGCCGATGGTTATTATTTCGGTACACAATGTTCTAGGCAATGTTCACAAGGCTGCTCTGATGTGTGTGACAAACGCTCTGGGATATGTTCGTGTATCGATGGATATTATGGGGATTCTTGTCAATTTATTTGTAGCACAAGATGTGCTTATAAGTCATGCGATAAACAAAACGGCTATTGCTCAGCGTGTGTGAGTGGCTACACTGGACACTATTGCGAAAACGAATGTGCAAAGGAATGTCTTCATAACACCTGTAACCAATATGACTCTACATGTACCGATGGCTGTAAAGTCGGATATTATGGTGATTCTTGTCAACGGCCTTGTAGCATTCGGTGTGCCAATAAGGAATGTAACAAACAATACGGCAGTTGTTCACCGTGTATGAATGGCTACACTGGACACTATTGCACCAGTACATGTCCTCCCGAATGTTTGAACGATACCTGTGATCAAAATAACAGCAGGTGTACTAACGGATGTAAAGTCGGCTTTTTTGGAGACATATGTGAGTCGAGATGCCCCTCCAAATGCCAAAGCTGTTTATCGGCGGAAAACTGCCTTACATGTGTTAGTGGATATTACGGCTCAAAGTGTGAAAGCAAATGTCCTGATACTTGTAAAACTTGCAGCAACAATGGACAATGCACGACATGTAAATGGGGTTTCTTTCACCCACATTTGAATTGTCAATGTACAAATCGTTTCTGCGACTCTACTCTCTGCCAGTCGTGTACTAATTCTGCTTACTATCTTGAGGGACAAGTATGTTGCCCATGTAGCGGAAACTGTAAAGATTCCGTTTGTCAAACAGCTTTAAAGTGTACACACGGGTGCATAGATGGGTATTATGGCGAAGTATGTGAATACAAATGTTCCTCTAGAGACTTATTTTGCAGTGTTTGTATTTTGGAATCAAACCACACATTTGCATGTAAAACATGTAAAGATGGGTATTTTCCTGGCAAAGACGGGTTATGTACAAAATGTTCAGGATCGTGTGTGGAAGATCTATGTAATAACTCAAATGGACATTGCAAAAATGGTTGTCAACACGGATTTTGGAGTTCAAGGTGCGACATCAGTTGCACACAAAATTGCTCTGTGTGTGACCAGACCAGCGGAAATTGTTCGCAATGCTCATCTCCAAGATATTATGGTAATGATTGTGACATGCTTTGCAGTGACACATGTGTTAATGCATCATGTCAAATTGATGGAATCTGCACAGACGGGTGCATTTCGGATAACTATGGCCCATTCTGTGAGCAGTCATGTCCTACCAATTGTGAACGTAGTGGTAACAGGACACGATGTTCAAATACAACAGGTTCATGTCTATTTGGATGCAATGAAGGATTTAAAGGAGAATTTTGCATTGAAGGTGAAACAAATTACAAGTATTCTTTTTCCATAATGCTTAATTGATTATCTGTTTTTGTTGTGTTAGTATTTTTTATGAACCATTCTATTTGATTTCGAGATAATACCAAATTTAAGGTACTGCGAGTAAAATACTTTTTTTGACAACGCGACATTAAGAATATTTTTCCATGTGGAAATTCGTAAATCATTGATGAAGCATGTGTTTTATTCAATATTATAACAATTTTACAAACAAGCTGACGCATTATAACATTATAAAATTATTGTGTTCATAGTTCTTACGTTAGATAACAGTAAAGATACAGTACCAGCAGCAGCAATAGGAGGAGGAGTTGCCGCTGTCGTAGTTGTTGCTGTTGTGGTGGTCGTTGGATTGTTTATCTTCTTTCGTAGACGGTATTTGTTTTTTCGTTTGAACAGGTTGAAAGCGTTGGATGGTGTAGAAAATTAATTTCACTTAGAAAATGGTGCGATTTCAGTAATGAAGTTCATAATATTCAATATTATTTGATTTATATTAGTAAGGTTGTATTCTATTACATATATGTCTAGTTTAGTTTCACATATATGTATTTAGTACAAAACATTTAATTTCCCAATGACATAGTGACATTACTATTAAATGCGTGCATAGATCTCATGGACGAAAAATTGGAACCATCCAAGTAGCATCAAACAATACAAGAAACTCGTCTGCACCAGTGTATGCATTGGTCACGCGCAGAGGTAAGCATTTGCGTTAGTTAGATCTGTTGTAGCATTGAATTCGTAGACATTGAAACTAAACTTCACATTGAACTTAAAACACTTAACTTGAATATGTGTATAGCCTTAAGGAATGCAAGCAACATAATCAAAAAATCATTTTGCACAAAGAGCATCCAGTTTCGGTGTATGAAAACACACCATCTGTAAAGGCCAATAACACGGCAGTGCAGGTACACAACCCTGTTTACACAAACAGTCGTCCAGACCCGGTCTTATCAAGGGATGGTCATCCAATAACAACAGAAGAAAGTTTGGAAATCGGTACGTCTTACGTTTGCCTATTCATTTCTAAATATGTGATTGTACTAATTATCGTCAGTTGTGTTCGTGAATGGATAATGTGGATATATTGAATTTGTATACGCAGATCGTTTCATAAATAGCACTGATACTTCTTATTCTATTTAAATTCATATTTGAATTGTTGAATAAGTCCATATCCTGAAAACGTGAATTGATGAATAAAGAACACAATTTAACTTATAACGTTGTTCCATTCATTTATGGAGGGCTTAACTATTCAATATCCTGAAAACGCAAATTGATAATTAATAACCTAATGCGAAGTATCAATACTCAAGAAACAACATAAAACAAAGCGAGTATTTCATGTTACCACTTATATCCGTAGATGAATGGGACAGTATCGCCCGCAACAATGCGATCATATTCGAAGAAAACGGAGGAGTGTACTACAACAACAACGAGAAAGTCAAGACGCTGAAAATACCAGTTCCAGAACTGCAGAAATTTGTGATGTCAAAGAATATGGACTTCTTCAAGAAAGAGTTTGATGTGATGAATGTTTAACTTAAATTGTCATTTTGTTTTGGAACGGCTTTAAATTGCTGGTCTGAATTTTGCGTTCCAAAGCAATTAACCCTGTTTTAGTGATATTGTTTTGTGCTTGTTTTTCGTTTTTTGGTAATACGCTTATATAATACCTTCATTTTACATGCTCAGTTTAAACGTTCCAATTACTTATCGCCATACGTATTCCGTTTACTTTTTTCAGAAACTTCCATACGGGCTACTTAAAGAGTACAGCATTTCGCAAATGATGGCAAACATTGGCAAAAACAGATACAAAGGCATTTATCCGTGTAAGAAAATTGACACTTAAAAAGAATATATTTTGAAAATCATGTTTAACCCCATTCGCGTTGATTATTCGTTTCATGGTACTTTGCGTGCATATTATATCAATCAATGCATTACTGCATCGAATTAGAGTTCTAGTTTGTTGATGAAGCTTAAGATTTAAGTCACTTACATTTTAATTGTATCACCCTGCTACATTGATATTTGCCTCATATAACAATGTCTGATATATTTTTATATCACCCCAACAAGAAGTTATCATATCAGTCATTTGTGGAGGTAGGTGTCATTACACGGAGTAAAGTATACAGTCATCATGTTTGGTACAATAATATATATGATGTCAATCAAAAACGTATACAATTATCAAAAGTGTTGGTGTAACTACAGATGACGACTGCAGGGTGAAGGTTCGAGGTAAAGACACCGACTATATCAACCTCGAACTTTCACCCTGCAGTCGCCATATGTGGTAAGACCAATACCTCTTATAATTGTATACGTTTGCGATTGCAATGGTATACCAATGAGTTTCGTTGTACAAAAGTATCGTTATTTAGTTAACTGTGTTGTGAATATTTTTACATTTTAACGAATCTAACTACAGATGACGACTGCAGGGTGAAGGTTCGAGGTGGAGACACCGACTATATTAACGCTAGTTTCATTGACGTAAGATACGGTTTCTTATCAAACTTGACTGAATGTATTATGATTATTTTATTTGAGCTTGATATCAATTCATTCTATCTTGTTCTGTATAATAAATTTTTCAAAGCAATATTGAATTTGGGATTGATACTTTTTCATTCAAATAACTTCTATTGTATTGACTATTTATGCCACATATTCATACTTAAGAACTTGAACTTGATGTATAATCGCTTTCAATATCTTATCCTAATGTGCACGGTTTTAAACAGTAGCCTTTGGTTGTCAAGAACAAATCATTTGTTAGGAAAACAAATGCGTACAATAGCTGTTCCAGTTTTTTAATTTGTATGTTTGGTGTTCATTATGATCAGTGTTGTTGTGTTTTCAGGGCTACAAAAGGCGAAACGAATACATCGCAACATTGGGTAAATATGTACACTCACTCTTGACATTTAACTGATATATTCTTTAAATAGTTGGTATATTCGGTCAATTGTTATTTTCATTTTGAATGAATACTGACATAAGTTGGAATAATATTTATATCCGGTAAATTTAGTTAAAGCTAATTGTATGTTTATTAATAACTGGTGTGTCTAAAAAGATGGAATAAATATGAGTTGCATAAAGTGGGTAGAAAGCAAAAAACAAAAACACAAACAAAAATGGACTTGTTTATGAACGTTTAATGTGTTTCCATTTTTGTTCAAATATGTGAAGTGTATCATTGTTGAGGGCTATTTCTTTTTCAATCTGAATCTTTAGTTTTAAATAATTGATAAAACAGTTCATTGTAGGTGTTTGTTTTCTGTATTTCATGCTGAATATGAAATATTTCAATTATATTATAATGTAATTCACAGCGTCATTAACCTCTGGTATTTTGAAGGTATTTTCTCCTAGACTGATGTCTAAGAGAGATAGTTTAACATTTAATTATTGTTTCTCTAGAAAGGTTATCAATTGATTCCATAGAGTTTTAATATGTTTACACTCCCAGAAAAGGTGTTCTATTGTTTCAATATGTTCATTACACATATCACATAGATTTGTGTTGGATAGTTTGCACTTAAAAAGATATTTATTTGTAGCTATGACTCTGGATGTATTTATATTGAAAAATTTTCAGTGTGCTATCAGTAGTTGATTTATATGGCATGACAAATATATGTTTCCAATTAAATTCTTTTTCTCCAAGAAGGTTTTGCCATTTAGTTTGGGCTTTAGAGGTTTCGGCTGGGTTTTTAATTTGAAGTGTGTAAAATATTTTGTTCGTTTTGTTTTGTTTTGCAATTATGTTTTCTACGAATGTTTTTTGAGTACATGGTGTGTTATTTGTATTGGTTACTGCTTTAATATGTATGGGTATACTTTTGATCAATGTGTAGTACATCAGGAAATTACTTGTAGGTATTCCGAATATGTAGCATAAATTATCAAAAGAATAGAAGTCGTTTATTCTGTAGTCGTACAATTGATCTACATATTTTATGTTTCGTTCAAACCAATGTTTATAGAAAAACGTTTTATTGTTAGTAGTTATGTCTTTATTGTTCCATAAAATGGTTTTACTGTTTATTTTGGTTTCTAAATTATGAGTAACTTTACACCATGCCGATAGAACATTCGATAGAAATATGTTTTTGGTTGAAATTTCATCTAGAATATTATTGTTGATATTACATTCAAAAAGTAAGGAGTCGCCATATGTTTTTAGAATTTTCTGGTAGAATAATTTCCATTTACTCGTATTGGTATTATCTAAATATCTTTTAACCCAACTGCATTTGATTGCATTCAGGAATGAATATATGTCTGTTAGTCTGATTACTTCATTTTCTACTGATTGAATTGATTGAGGTCGCTTAATTTTATCGGGTTTACCGTCCCAAATGAAATTAAATATTTCTGATTTTATATTTTTAAAAATATCATTAGGTGGGTTTGGGAGAACTGTTAGTGTATAAATTAATTTAGGGAGTGCAAACGTTTTCAACACGGTGTTTTTTTCCGATTAGTGTAAGTTTACGATGCTGCCATTATTTTAAACAATTTTTAAATTTTTGTAATTTAGGCAATATGTTTTTTAGAACTGTTTCATTTTCATTGTTTGTAAAGGTTATTCCTAACGTTGTTGCTTCGTCTGATGTCCAAGTGACTAAACTGTTAATACTTTTACTGAAAGGTCCCATGTCTAAACAACTTGGCGATTTTGCGAATTTCTGGAGAATGGTGTGGCAACAAAACGTGGAGAAAATCGTGATGGTGACAAACCTATTGGAGGAAGGGGTGAGTATCTGTTATTGTATTATGTGTCACTTAATTGTATAGAAGATTTGCAAATGTTCATTGGTATAATAAGCCATGTTGTAAAGTAGCATAAATAAAATTATTGATAATTCAATCCAAACAACAACACGTCACTGCATGTTCATTTGAAGCACACCAATGAAATGATGTATGCAAAATGCTGGTGTGGAGTCCTTCTATTTTAAAGAAATTATATCGCTATCAATCTGTTGAAATCTAAATCTGTGTCTTGAATGTTCACCTTCAGAAAGATAAGTGCGAGAAGTACTGGCCCAGTGTAGGTGCCACTCAAATGTACGACGATATTCAAGTCTTCTGTCGGAGTGAAGACGAATATGCAGAATTTACGCCACGAATATTTGATGTCATAAAGGTACACAGTTATATATACCATTTCCTATTAACAACATAAGTCAGGAACCAAAAGTAATGCGTATATGATTATTTGAAACTATATTTATTATTGAACTGGACTATTTTTTTAATCGAAGCAGTGGAAATCGAGACAGTATGAGTTAATGAAAAACTGCATGTTAAAGGATACCTTGCAAGTTTTAAACTTGTATCTCATACACAAACACGTTTTCCAGGACAGACAAACGCGGACATTGACGCATTTACATTTCACGTCGTGGCCAGACAAGGATGTTCCGGAGGACGTCACGTCGATCATCGAGTTCAGACAGAATGTCTTACGTGCTCCAGCCACTCTTGGTGGACCCACCATCGTACACTGCAGGTAGATAAGAGAGTATGTATATATATATATATATATATATATATATATATATATATATATGTGTGTGTGTTTGCGTTGTTGTTTTTGACTTAGTGAATGAGTGAGTGAGTAAGAAAAAATGTGCACGATGGAGTTATTGTGTGAATGGGTGTTAGAATATAAGTGGATCACCCAGATAGCAAGTATGCAAGTATCTAAGAAAATGAATGAATGTCTGAGATTCCCCATTCATTCAACGAGGTCTGGTTGGATAAGTTTGGAAGTAAGTAATAAAAATGACATTAGTCTAGAATCCACTTGATTTGTTGATGTTTCTGTTTGTTTCGGTTGTAGTGCAGGCGTAGGAAGGACAGGCACCTACATTGCTATCGATATTATAACAAAAGAGGGCGAAGCCGAAGGAGTTATAGATATACCTGGCTGTGTGCTGAACATGAGACAAAACAGACCAAATATGGTTCAGACAGAGGTATGTATATATGTGTTAATATTCGATCTTCAAACACAAATAATAACACAACAATCGTTAAAACATTTAATCATATTTTATGTTAAGCTACAATAACGACACAACAAGCGTTTAATGTTTAGTCATATTTAATGTATCTATGATGTGATCCAGGTTTTAATATTTAAAAGGGAAACTGTACGATTTTCATATGTGTTAAATTGTAATACATTGATAAAAATATGTTACAATAACACAAAATAGGCAAGAAAAATTATACATTGAAGACGAATTTCATAAAATGAAGCAAAGACAAGTTAGCGCTGGTTAAAGCCGATGCCGACACTTTTACTCGTATTTGCTAGGAAAACAAAATTGTTTCTTTGTGTCGTATACACAAATCTGCATTAAAACTAAATTTAGATTCAAATTGTACATGCATGATATATATGCTGGCTATACTATATTATATAGTATCACTTAAACCTCAATACCTGTTTTTCCAGGGCCAGTACGCCTATCTTCACCATGCCGCTGTCCACTCTCTCACATTTGACTGCAAGCCAGTGGCCAGTGAAAAGTTTCAATTGTACATGGACACGACATCAAAGGATAAAATCAGAAACATATTTTACGTAATTTATGTTTCCACAAATTCAATTGAAGTTTTAAAACCTTATTTAAACTATGTATTGGTGATACCATTAAGTTAAATGTATAACATGTGTATTGCGAATATTCTGCAGCAATTACAAGAGTCAGTGTCGTGCGGGTCATCGGATGAAACCAAAGCAGTTGCAAGAAATGCCAAACGTACTGACAAGAACAGGGATGGCACCGATGTCCCAGGTATTAACTCGATTAATTTTCAATTACATTATCACTCCAAATAAACCAACACCGCATTAGAGCTATTGGCAAATCGAAAAATGAAACAAAATGTGCGTTTTTAAATACAAACAATAAATAACATTAACAACTCAAATTCAACAAAAGACTTTCACATGGCTTCGATGCAAACTTAAATCATCAAAGGAATCTTCACTTTTTTTTTTACAAATTGTCTTACTGACAATTGACTATATAACTCTGTTCCTGTCATAACGGGCTTTTTGTAAACAAATGTTAACAATTGCTGTGGTCCCTTTATTGTGCAATGCGATGTAGAAAGATTACAGGTCATGTACAACTAACATTAACATCAGTTATAAATCCCTTTTACGTCAACTGCAATTCAGAAAGATTAATGGTCATCTAAAACAATTATTAACATTAGTAATAACGTCTTCATTTAATTCTGTAAACATAATATATTTGTATTGTTTATTTTCCTGCTGTTCAATACTTTAAATTAACACAGGTGATGAACTGCAATTCAGAAAGATGAATGGTCATCTATAACAATTATTAACATTAGTAATGACGTCTTCATTTAATTCTGTAAACATAATATATCTGTATTGTTTATTTTCCTGCTGTTAAATACTATAAATTAACACAGGTGATGAACATCGCCCCAGGCTATGCCTAAACCGGAAACCAGGATCCACAGATTATGTAAATGCTGTTTATGTTAACGTAAGTATACGATGCACACGGACATTTTCAACGCTGAAATCCAAGTTGTTCAAATAATAAAACATGAAACTTTATTCTGGTATTCTGGTTATTGTTTACATCAATAAACACGTTCGTCACTTAAATGTTGTCTTAAACATTGCATATTTACCGTATCATAAGAAATGTTTTTGCTTCGTCTATCGGTATGAAATCCCGTTTGATTCAAATAAATACACATTTAAAGAAAATAAATAGTTTTTTTTGAGAACGTTTTGAGATGCTATTATATTTATGCAGTTGAGTTTTTTTTTAATGTATATGACAGGAATTGACAATGTGTAAATCAATCTAATTTTTACAAGTTGTCTTTGGGGTAAAAGAAAAAATGCCGTTCTTTAACGGTATTCGATGTGTAGACATTTGATAAGGTGCAGGCCTGATTTATATTGTGAGTTGACATTGTTCTATAGTCTGAAAATATCAATTATTTGTTATAATGTCGAAAAAAAATATGACATTCAATCTGAACATTGTTCGTGTGCTTTTGTAGAGTTTAAAGAACAAGAATAAGTACGTCCTTGCACAAACTCCTTTACCAAACACTATCGGCGATTTCCTCGCATTGCTTGTCCAAACAAACTGTGCGTGCATTGTCAGTTTGGAATCAGCAAATATGAACGCTAGGGTAAGTATTGCTTTACAACTATGTTAAATGACATTGAGTTCAGCATCTTTGTTACTAGTACATTATCGGTTATTATCTCATCCATTGCACATTTTTGATATGGCATGCTATAAAAGTAATACCAAATAAATAACAACTAAAACAAATTGAAATTAGTAGTAATATGTCAGCAAAAGTATATACCAATCGACATTATATGGTTATGTGAACGCTTTAACATATCATTTAAGGACATCGGTGTGTACTTACCTGCGGACAATCAGGTTCTGGAGAACGGAATATTCAGCGTCCGTTGTTCGAAGCCAGAGGCGAATGAGTACCGTAATAAACGGACATTGACTATTGAACATCGAGCGAACCAGGTTTGATTTCATATAAAACTTAATTTCGTTGCATTGTATTTATTCGCAGAAACTATTATAAAGAATGAATTCAAATGACATTTTTTCAAGTTATACAAGACATATACAACGTTGTTCAATAGATTGCTGTTTAAATTATAATTATTTTCTATGTTTTACAATAGGCCAACAAGTCGTTGTCTCTAACGTACCTGGAGTTTACAGACTGGGACATGAACGAGATAATTCCAAATTCTCCATCTAATTTCCGCCGACTGATTGCTGAAGTCGACGCAGTAACAGCCAATACCTCTAATAGACCAGTTCTGATACATTGTCTGTAAGCTTATTTTGGTTTGCAACGAAATGGTCCATGGTTCAATGTTTTCAATATTATCGATTCATTACAGAAATATGTTTAAAAGTACGTAAGGTGAAACTTCAGCTGAAGCAAAAGGACACATTTTTTATGAGCAGCTCAAGGTTGTTTCTTTACCGACATTGGCGATTTGCGAGAACAATAATTACCTTTGAATGTAAAACAATATGACTAGTGACGAAATAAGTGACAACACAAACAAAACAATATTATATGCGGTATATTAAATGTAACAGATAATATAATGTGTTACTTTGCAAAGCAATTAAAATCGTTAGGTTATTCAGCATACTATGCATTTATTAAGGAAATACAGGAATTGTGCAAGTAAATGCGTTTTATTCTGCGTTGTTACAATTTTGGTACACAAGAAGATATGTGTGGACTGAATGGTCCGTCTATTGTTAACAGGGATGGTGCCAGTAAATGCGGCCTATTCTGTGTAGTTGCAACTCTTCTACAGAAGATGGAGGTGGAACATGAAGTCAGCGTAGCGAACGCTGTGCGGAAGGTCAAAACAAGAAGAAAGGGCGCGATCTCTAACTTAGTAAGTTGATGAAAACCTCTAAAAAACATTCATACTTAATGTGTTCACATTGCGTGAGACTGATTAAGTTCATGAATCATTAACAATCTTTGAAAAAGAAAGTTCTTTATGGCGTTATAATGTGTGTTCGTTTTATTTAGTTTGTGCCTTAACGCTATTACATAATGTTTAATGCGTAAAATATACCAATTTAAATCATATTGTCACTGAAAAAGAAAGTATTAACATTTTTTTTGTATTCGTGTATTGAATATTAATACAATTAAGCTGCTTTTTCTAGTGCAAGGATCTTTTTTCCAAATTATTCAATGGCTACACTGACTCAGTCATTGTAGTCGAACAACAAATAAAACGTACGAAAGTTATATAAAATTAATGTTTTATAAAATCACTAGGTATGTTTAATATTTCTGTGTTCTTTACCTTTGAAATAAAAAGATTCCTCGACAATTTGTTGTCTATTTAATATAGCACCTATTATGAAAAAAAGTTTTAGGAAGTTATATAAATCCACCAGAATCAATGCCTAAAAGGAAAGCAATATCAAAATTGCTAATATTGAAGCTGTGCCTATCTTCATTTTCGTATGTACTTGCCAGAGACCATTCATATAATACAGGTGTCAATTTTCAGGAGCAGTTTCAGTTCTGCCATGACTGTGTCCTTGACTACGTGCAAAGTGTCAACATCTACTCCAACATCGCCGCTGAGCTCTCCGATTGCTGAAAACAGGACGTCTGCCATGACTGTGGCTTGGATTACACTTAAAGTTTCCACATATACTCCGATTGATGACATCAGGTTGTCTGCCATGACTTTGTCCTTAACTAGATTAAGAGCGTTGACAACTCTTTCAACGTCGCAGCTGCTCTTTCTGAAAGCTGGATACATACTGTCTGTGATGAGTATGTCCTGGCTTACATACAGAGCATCGACACCTACTCCAACTTTGCTGCTGATCTCTCCAAGAGCTATTCCAATGAATGTTACTGAAAGACTAAATATAGTTTTTTCTTATGAATGTCGCTACTGATTTCTCCATTACTGACTTGATGTAAACAGTTATAATCTATACTTGGTAACATGTGATTTGTATGTGAATTTTACTCAATTAAAGCTATTATTCTATAGCTGTTTAAAATGTTAACATCATACATGCTTTATCAAACGTTTAAATACTTCTCGACATCATAACACAAGCAATTCAACTGATATCTCCTCTTTGAACAATTGGCGAGGGTAATAGTCCGTATGTTTATTAAAGTGTATCGCGATTCGCGCAACTTGTTTGTATGTGTAAATGTGTACACGTTTATTGTTTTGTAGCGTTAATAGTTTATTTATAATATATACATATATTCGTTAATAAACGAACCATATTCAAATATGTTTTTTTCAAGGTGTACGTGTGTTGTTTTTATAGTGCGAATATTCGCAATTTTATCTCAATTTGAAAAGAAGAATGCTGTTCTTTTGGCATTCCGATTTAATCAAGGACTTTATAGAAATACTTCGTATCAATGTTTTGTTTCGTTACTTTCGTTTTACAGACATTTGCAATCATAATAGACAAGACTAGTTTTTTTTTAAACATAACATGATGTCTTAGTATCGTTCGTCTATTTACATTATGACGTTGCTTTCTTTGTATATGTACATTGATTGTAATGAGTATATGTCTATTTTAGTATTTGGTAGTCAATCATGGGAATTGTTTTGTCCCATTCAAAGTGAGTCTACATGCAGTTCATGCGGCGGTTTTGTTAAGTTTGAGCTATACAATTGAATGTTTGAAACATGTAAATGTATACGTTGGTAACAAAACGGCAATTGCATTATCAATTTTATTGTATTGACAATGTGTGTGTTTTAATGATGATAGTTTGCGCTTGAATTCTTGCTTTATCATAGACATAAACTGTATTTTCATAATCTGTAGCCATGGTATGCTTTTCCCAATGTTTAACGTGCTTCTCGAATTTTGTAAATATAAATACATAACGTACTTCTTTATTTGTGTTAAAATATTGTCTTTTCGAATAAATAAAACTCCTTTGTACAGCAGATATATGTTTATTGCGTTTATGGTAAGTTTGACAGTTTGAGTGCAATAGAAATAAATAATAAATAAAAATATTATAAAATAAAATAATAATAAATAATATTAAAATACAAAAGCTGTGAGTACACTAAAATAGTGTATACGTTACTACTGAGCAAAATTGTTAGAATTGAATTAGATTCGTAGGATAAATAAACTGGAAAACTGAACTCAATATTATCACACAAAGTTCGTAAATGAGAGATTGTAAGTGTTTGTTAGTTTCAAAGTACGTGGATTGGTACGTATAACATTAACGCGCTCAAGGGACGCAACTACTTCAACAGCAAAAAAAACAGCAATCAAAAGTTTTCGCCCTTATAATACGTTTTCGTCAATGTCTGCTTGAGCATCTTAAATTGAAGCTATGGATTGACTTCACAAAGAAAACGTAAATGTTAAATATGTTTCTCTTTTTTTATTAAATCTTTGTCTGAGAGAAAAAACTAAATGTTGATTTCAGTGCAGAAAGCACACAATGCGTATGAGTGCATTTGTAACTTATACATATCCGCTTCTTTATTTTCCGTGATACTTCATCAAATATTTGAACTTATTATCGTATTACTTGAGAGCTTTACTAAGATGATTTTACCGTTATATATGTTTTGAAATTTTAGAACAATAATTATTGAACAATTAAAGTCATGATTTATGAAAATAATGAATCCGTGAAATGAAACAAACTTTGCAATTCCCTGTGACCATTTATTGGAACGGGAAAAAGACTCGACCTTAGTTCGAGTTTAAGATATTTTTAAAAAAGCTTCACGTTGCACATAATGTATCCGTGTAGCAAAGTATCGTCTTAATAGAATTAAAAATGACAGTCTGTGAAATCCTTGTTATTTTTCAATTTAGGTTGTTTATTTTTGTATTATGAACCTAAACTTATACACTATTTTCAAAAAACAAAACAAAAAAACAACAACATTATACTACATTTCATAATATTATGCTTAAACAAACAAAACAATCCTTCCTGATCTGGAATGATTTTCTTGTGTTGGCAGTGATTATCGTCAGTAGCCATGGGGAGATAACCGCTGCGTAGAGCCGTGTGGAGATAATCGCTGCGTGGAGCTTGACGCTGAAGTCTTGTTATCGATACGCGCATGCGAATAGTGGTGCTTGGTGCACATTTAAGTCGTCTTTTGAACGGTTTACCATCATATCGTATGTACATGTAGATAGAATAAACACGCTCAATGACTGAAAGCTATTCAAATATGACCGCCAAAAGTCCATTGATTTGTGTTTTCTCAAATGTTCAATCTCCAACATTTTTTTTTCTGTAACAACAGGCTTTCTTCTTGCGAATTAAGTCTCATAATATCTCTTCATGTACATAAACGTTCTCTGTTCATATCTGTTTTACTCGAGTTACAAAATACGTGAAGCGTCGTGGTACACATTTCGTGCAGTATCGCACTCGTTATCATACCATTCAGCAGTATTTTATGCAATTGTTCACATTGAAACTATGGTTTGTTGTATAAAATAAGGCGTCCGCAACACTGCGAATTGTTTCAGTAAATCTATTCAACACGTCATTAATTGCCGATCTATTTCGATAATCTATCTGTTGCACAATAGTATTAAATACAGGTAACATATAAATAATCCCTGAACGAAATTGCCCACGTACCGCTTCGTCCCATAAATACTTGAAATCGGTGTAAGACTGATACTCAGGCAATACATTATTACATAACAAAGAAAGCAGTAACGGGACGCGATCGCGGTAAACTCAGATATACTAAAAAAGCTGTCTTCTTTTGTAAACATATAATATATGACAGACGTACCGTTTTTATTTACAGCTATTCCCAACTCTACTATTTACAATGCGTAATCATGTGGATTTACATTACTCTAGTAATTTTACTCCATGCTATTAATTGAACTAGCTATCTACCGAGGCACTCGGTAAGGGATTTAAAGTCCGTTTTTACATTTCATATGTTGTCAATGCGATTTACAATGAACACAAAAACCATTGTTGCACCAACTTTGACACATTCAATTCATTTGTAAATAAGTAATGAATGATTTAACCATAGATTATCAATCCAATTTGCGCATGATAGGAGTGAATTGTTATGTAGCATTCAATTAATATAACGGGAAATAAGTTTTTAATAAAACACGTGCAATACAATGTTTAAACATGTGGAATATTAAGAATTTATGTAGTTTTGATGCGATAAATTATATTAGATAATAGCATGTGGCTTAGCCTCAAACAGTATGCGCATCATCTATGAACGAAATAAATACTTTTTAATGTGAAATTGTTGTGTTGCTTATATTTCACACGTGAAATGGTAAGCCATATTGATAAATGCTTCCACTCTCGGTAGGTGGAGTTTCAGACAGGTGGATATGTCGTTTTTCAACTGTATCTGCAGGTGTGACGAATACTGATGATGATACTGCGGTTGTAGATACATCCGAGCATCAGGATGCATAAGTTGTAGATGGTCCACACAAAAAAGAAACACAATGTAAACATTTTCGCTACGAAAGCGCTTTGTATTCGCTCGTATCGGTCAGCTTGCCCAGTTTGTCGAGCGCTGGACTACAAATACGAGACTCGCAGATTCGATCCCAGGCACGGCCATATAACTTGTGTGGTGATTGGTTTTGGTTTTTACTATTATTAAGGTAAAGCAATGTCCAGTTACATGCATACGTATGTGCACATATTACTGGTAAAACAGTTTGCCAAACAAAAGTGTGAGTTGTTTAACTGACCACCGTGATACTATTGAACAATTGTTAAATCCAAACCAACACTTACATTAAGCATCGCAATGGTAACGCCAGTGCAGCACAAAACGCAAGCTATTCTTTTATTGCAATAGTTTTCTTTGCATTCGTCCCTATTCTGCTACAACCAGCACTTTAATTGGAATGCCAACATACTGAATTTCCTTCTAATATATGGGATTTCAATTATTATTTTCTGTTCAATCGCTTTTAAATGGGTCGCGATTTTTACCTTGGCGATAATGTGGCAATCATGCAATTCTGTGAGCAAATGACATTGTTCAATGCTTTTTTTGTACAACCTTTAATGCAAAATAATGGGTTTTGACATAAGTCATAATGCTCCATTACATATTGACGACCAACGCAAAATTAATGACCAATGTGTCTAAAGCTCTTGGGAAGGACAATGAGGTCCTTGGCCTTCCTCTTATACGAACCCAAGGGGGTGAGCGCGGTTAAAATGACATTAATGAGAGATTCAGTTGTAATACAGGACATACATACAAACATGTCATTGACCAAAGCAACAAGATAAGTTGTGAGGTCTAGGCTGATTGTTGAATATATTATGTATTTACAAGATTCGGAGACGTGTCGTTATCTATCATATACTATGCCGTAATTAGCATTTTAATGTCTAACTTTATATATTTAGCTATAAATATAGGAGTAATAACCTTTGAGAAACATCCTTGTTGAAAAAACGCATGTCACCATTCGAACATTTTTGTTTTGATATAGATTACTATTTAGAATGTTTTTAATTGATAGGTTTTATTATGTTCATTCGAGTAGTTAAATGCATTTATGTGTCATTCGAAATCCGAATACAGTGTACCAATAAGATCATTATTGCAGTTAAGGAACACTGTGGGATGTGTGCATATATACAATTAAAGCGACATATAAAAGGGAATACATGTATTTCGCCGGTCAATTGTTCCAAGACTTGTTATCGTGTCTTTGTTCAGTTTTATGATGCAATCGAATTCAAGCCGAAAAGATGTCCTTAGAAATTACAGTAATTACGTTTCATCGCGCCAATAACTAACTGTCAATCGGCTAATGGTTCAACGGTTAATTCCTGATTAGATAAATATTGATTATTTTGAACCAGCATGCCACATTGCGCGCTTTAATGGTGCCGCTCACTATTCTACGATGTACATGGCTAACTCGTTGAGCGATGACGGCAATGATATTCCGCTGCGTTTGTAGACTGTTGTTAGACTGAAATTCATTTTAACTGTTGCTACATACGAAGATCTTATATTTTAAAATGTATAAAGGGAACGCGGGTAATGTAATTAAAATTGCCCAGTATTCCTACTTTGTGTAGATGCATTCACCGATATTTTAGACGTTGTCATCAGGCTATTACGAACAACGCATAGCGTTGCCACTCATTTCTGTCGGATGGACCATTGTTTGAATGTAGACGTTATAGAGGACTCAATGGGGTAGCGCATGGCAATGCTGTGCCTTCTTATGAAGTCATCTAGCTATTTAGGACATCATACCCTCAATATACACATCCTTCTAAATATACGGTGTAGTCACATGACTGTATCGGACAGGATATAAACCCTTCTATTAAGGCACGTGACAATTAGGGATGTTAATTGCATGTCATTAATAAAATTAGCTATTCCGATAGTATATTACAAATGTCTTACATTCTGTCGGATTATTATGGACATCGATTTAAAGTCACAAAGAATGTCGACTTTGCAAAACAGGTTTTCTACTGCCTATGGTATTTTTGCATGTGTCCCATGACATTTATTTGCCATTGGAATAATAACGGTGAAAGATTTCCACGAATATGTCCAAACATGCGAGTATGTGAGTGCCCTACACAAGCTCAAGTGTGGCCGAAACGTTTTGTAAGCGGTTAACACACCCAGATTATACTTCTGCGACTTATCAGGATCACTGTCCTATTTGCTTTGTCGCCAATATATAAACACTTGATATTGTTCACAAAGCACTTTACTTCGATATGTATGGTAGCACTAATAAGAGAGCTTCGTAGTAAATAATGGTTTATGCTGATGTCAATATGTTGATAATTTGTCATACAAAATGGTCTTCACACATTGTTAGTTAGATCAGATTGGCTTCAGCATTATTCATGTGAACATACACAGTGTAAAACCTTTACATCATAGCTTATTATTATCAATCATATTGAATTCTTGTTTTAAAAGAATCGTGGCTCAGTTCAAATATAAAAAATGAGGAATTATAAATACCATATTTCAGTCTACCATTTCGATATTATAAAAAACCAAGTTCGAACTGGTGGTGGTTTGGCTATATATGTTCGTAACACACTTCACGCGAAGCCACGTCCTGAATACTCAGTTAAAGGTCTTGAAGGAAGCTCTTTCGATTGTAGCCCATGTTAACAAGCGCATCTGAATTTACCGTTCACCAAACGCAAAATAATTATCCGTGGCTGAACATAGCTCACATAATTGATCTAGCTTTCTTAATTGTCGGCGAGATACCATCCTTGTCTCAGGAGATTTTAACAAACATGTTAATGCTCAGGAAGCCGTCTCATCAGTTCATACAACGCAGAGCAATTAATTAACGAGCACACACATTGCACAAAACAATCTAGTTCTCTCATTGACCTTATGCTTGTCAGAAACCGCCATCAAGTTATGTCTAGCTTTGTAACTGATCCTTTATCCCATATAAACATTATCTTAGTTCAGTTCAAGTCAAGTCAGGTAATATTTATTTATAAAGTCGGGTATTTCAAACATGATAAACACAAGCTCTGAAGAGCTTTTAAAGCCGACTTACACATAACATTACATGATAACACATGATATATGGCACATACAATGAAAACATAGTTATAACAATCCTGTAGTTGAGAACAACAGAGGATATGAGTTTGAGTAAAATATTGCTTTAAAAGACTAGAGGTAACTTAATACATGTATTACGTTTAAAAACTAGCGTTTACATGTACTTAAAATATCAGGCAAAATTAGTACTACAGAGCTTAGTAATTAACAAATAAATATTGTACAAGGCATGCAATCATGAAAGGACAAACATTCAAATGAAAAGCAGTACAAATAGGAAAACCAAGGAGCATAAAACCCATTTAACATAACTTAACAAGACACCCCAGTACATATAGGAACATATACTTAGTTCAATGGGACAGACTTCTTATTGATTATGACAGAGACACTGCTTCAGAAACAATTGCTTCCTCCATCTTAAATGCAGCTTCCGGTAGTATACTATATAAAAATGTAACTTTTAGGCCAGGAAACGTTTCATTGATGACAACGAAAGTTAGGACGATTATTTGGAAATGCAATATTGTTCATAAAATTTCAAAATATCTTGATAAAGAAACATCGTGGGCTAATTTCAGACGAGTTAGTAACTAAGTCACTTAACTAATTCAAACATCCAACATTGACTATAACAGAAGAGTTATCGACATAATTAATTCACCAAAAACACATGCAAAACAAAGGTTGAGCTTGCAAAAACAATCACAAAACAAACAAATTCAAATTCTAATCTTACACTATGTGACAACAGTGAATTGGCATTTACTGATACACATAAAGCCGAGGTCAATAATTAATACTTTTCCACCCAATCTATCCTTGATGATTGCAATCATCCACACTATAACGTCCTCTTACTAAACAGATATTAGCATCTCTCCTCATCATATTTATGACGTGATCTCTTTGATTGATCCGTCAGAAGTAGGTCGCCCTGATGTATGAAGTCCAAAACTAGGGTGTTAAAGGGTTATGTGGCCCTCTAGCAAGTTTTTTTCAATCGTCTTCTACATACCTCAACGTGTCCATAACCTTGGACAAATTATTATCCGTTGAGAGTCAGGCCCCGATGTGCCTTCAAACTACCGTCCAAGTCTCTTTCTAAATTGCATCGATGAACTTATGGAACGTTGTGTTCATAAAGATATGTACTTACACGTAATTGCTAATAACATGCGCTCGTCATTTAAATCAGGGTTTTTATCAGGCGATTCTACGATGAACCAACTAATATTTATTTACAATAACATTTTCAAATCACTTGGCGACGCGGGGTCAGAGACATTTCCTATGGCCAAGGCGTTTGACCGGTGTGGAACCATGGCTACCTATTCAAGCTGTTGGTCATAGGTATTGATTATCCATTTTTAGCCAGGTTTCAATGTTATCTAACTAACAACACAAATGATCGAAATTGCTAAACGTTCTTCAGAGTGGACGACTCTTTCCGCAGGTGTCCCCTAATTCCTTGCCCAGTACTTGCACTTATTAATGCGTTATGTAGGAGTTGTCCATTAACTTCTAAAATACATGTCCAACTTACACAATAGCGGTGTTGTTATGTGTGCGAAATCGTGATGAACACGCGTACGCTGTAAACATGCGAAATGATAATTTGAATATAACTTGAACAGGTAGACTTCAAATAACGCTTCGACAATTTTACTGATCGTTGACCAACAGACTTCTATGTTTTCATACCTGTTTCAAACGTATTATAATTATTATAAACAATCAAATATAAGCTAAGTATCCCAAAATGATCGGTCTATGTAATTACTTGTTAATTATTTGTTACGTAAGAGTTATACAAACTGAATTACAGATTGCTTAATGTTAAAAGAATTATAATTAAAAAGTGTGTGTGTAAAAGATAAACAACTTCATCGCATTTTTTAAAACGCTTGTTCTTATTGTATATATTGTTAGGTAAAACATTATCAAAATCTTTAATACATGTATGTGTGACGCATATCAATGGTAAAATATCCGTTAAATAACGTAATAACACTTACATCACCCACTGCTAATGAACCTCCGCACAAATAAAAAAACTCCCTCCGTTAGCAATTAACAAGTATTGAAATGTACAATAAATGCCAGATTACACAGTTCTGTAAAAACAACATTGTAAACCAAAAGCATATTTAGCTCTAGAATACACTTGTTCGTAATAAAATCAAAGTAGTGACAATTACACAAATACACATTTCAGATACAATGAAGATTTACATGTAATTGCTTGTTCCGAATTCATTGCAAAATTGTGTTGTACATTTTTCGAAACATAAGTTTTACCTCGCGATTGAATCGGCTATCCCATAATCCATAAATAAACGGATTGCAAATGTTATTCAGCAGATAACTCCTGACCAGGAATTCACAGAGGATTGTTTTAGGATTTGACAATTCGTCCCAGAATGCCGGGTTCACTGTGCTCCACGTGGTGACAACTAGCCCCGGTGTCTGACTTAGAATGAACACTAAAGTCACTGTACACATTATTTTGGTGATCTTGCGATGTTGTCCACTCAGAGCTGGAACAGGGTTTCTAGCTGATGCACGAGAGAAGGGCACACTGCGAGGGGTACTCGTGTGAATCCTGAGGCCATCGAATGATGTAATCCTTTTGTGTACGTACTGAGAATGGTCCGGACTGCTCGGAGATAACGTTAACGAATTACTGCGTTTTAAAGTAACACCATGTTGTTTGAGTGACAGCTTTTCCTCTGAGTGGCTTCGTTTGAGAGCCGTTAATTCGGATGGAACGTTATTGTATGGTAACGGATTCCATTTATACCTAGTTATAATTTTGTAAACAATTAACGA
Source organism: Dreissena rostriformis (assembly GCA_007657795.1). Lineage (NCBI taxonomy): Eukaryota > Metazoa > Mollusca > Bivalvia > Myida > Dreissenidae > Dreissena > Dreissena rostriformis. Next base: position 59,150 of record VMBQ01000216.1, read on the forward strand.
ATATGTTACTATCATAAAACACATGGACACCATACACGCACTTAGTGTAATCATTGTATATGCCAATGGATAAATGGTTTCCAAGAAAGTGGTGTCAAAATAACAAGCAGGACCAATGATATCCGGTATAGAAGTCTCCATCTCACTCGATCCATACAGAATCAGACTAGGCCAAGCAAATAAAAAAGATAAGACAGTTGCAATAGAGCAAGCTCGTCTTTTTCCAAAGAAGGAAATTTGTAATTTGCTAAGTGGATGACATATTTTTAAATATCTGTCGATGGAGATTACAATCAAACCAAAAATGGACATGTGAAAAAGTAAATACATAATGAATGTAAAAATTTTACAAGTCCATGTGCTTGTATACGTATAGGGATTAGTTAAATCAATGATATGGTATGGTAGGCCAAATATGCAAATGGTAAGATCAATGGACGCCAGAAACAGTATGTATACTATCGCTGGTGACCGCTTGTATCTGAGGCAGTAAACAAACAACACTATCACGTTACCTATAACCCCAATTAGCAGAATGAAAGTCAAAATGATAATAAGTGGTAATAGTGTTTTGACTTCTTCGTTGTTGAAGTACATTATACGTTCCAGCTTCTTTTGTGGAGTCAATGACAAGTTTCCAGATGTAACTGTTTGTTGTGGTAATGTTGTAGCAAAACTTCTTATGAGTGCCACTGTGGAATATCCGTAGACAATCTGGTGTGTTGAAGCCATTAGTATTTCAATATTTGCATAATGATCACAAGGTAATCCGTTTATCACTAAACATCTGGTCAGGCCATGTCAAATCTGCAAAGAAACAAAATATAAAGTGTCAATTGTTTAAATGTAATTCTATTAAATAATTTATAACAAAAAGTTTTTGCAGCACATATAAATAAAGCATTTTCAAAGGAAAATACATAGAGGATATTTGTTGGAATCGGTGGAATATCTTTTTTATTTCACGAGTGATCATAGAAAATAATATTTTCAGGAGGGGCGCAGCCACAAGTGAAGATATATTGTTTCTATGATCACGAGTTAATAAAAATCGATATTCCACCGAATCCAACACATTTTCTTTTCATTTTATGATTTTTTTTTACCGTTAATTAAAGGGACTGTCCACTAGATTTTGGCATGTATTGAAGCATGTCATTAAATGCTCTATATTGATAAATTCAAACATTTGACCTAAAAATCTGCAGTTAAAAAAACAAGAATACAATTTAAAAAGGGAAAAAAAGTAAACCTCATCAGGGCTCGAACCAGTGACCATCGGGGTCCTGGAGTAAAAACCAATTAGACCGCTCGGCAATCCTGACAAGTATGTACGATAGCCGTATTTTATACCATATATAAGCAATCCTCGTAGTTTTACAAAATATAGCGACAATAACAGAACTTTCCAAATTATTCAATCGTTTCGCGTCGAACGACGCTTTATGATTTTGAGGTTTTCAAATCGTCAAAAGATGCATATAATGGATATTTAAGAGCATTGTAAATGGTCAGTATTACTATTTCCTCAAAAATATCATAACAAACGCGAAAATTTGCGAATATGAAACAACTTTTTTTAATNTAAATGTTCTTCAGAGTGGACGACTCTTTCCGCAGGTGTCCCCTAATTCCTTGCCCAGTACTTACACTTATTAATGCGTTATGTAGGAGTTGTCCATTAACTTTCTAACATACATGTCCAACTTACACAGTAGCGGTGTTGTTATGTGTGCGAAATCGCGATGAACACGCGTACGCTGTAAACATGCGCAATGATTATTTGAATATAACTTAAACAGGTAGACTTCAAATAACGCTTCGACAATTTTACTGATCGTTGACCAACAAAATTCTATGTGTTCATACCTGTTTCAAACGTATTTTTATTATTATAAACAATCAAATATAAGCTAAGTATCCCAAAATGATCGGTCTATGTTATTACTTGTTAATTATTTGTTACGTAAGAGTTATACAAACTGTAGTACAGATTGCTTAATGTTAAAAGAATTGTAATTAAAAGTGTGTGTGTAAAAGATAAACAACTTCATCTCATTTTTTAAACGCTTGTTCTTATTGTATATATTGTTAGGTAAAACATTATCAAAATCTTTAATGCATGTATGTGTGACGCATATCAATGGTAAAATATCCGTTAAATAACGTAATAACACTTACATCACCCACTGTTAATGAACCTCCGCACAAATAAAAAAAACTCCCTCCGTTAGCAAATAACAAGTATTGAACTGTACAATAAATGACAGATTACATAGTTCTGTAAAAACAACATTGTAAACCAAAAGCATATTTAGCTCTAGAATACAATTGTTCGTAATGAAATGAAAGTAGTGACAATTACACAAATAAACATTTCAGAAACAATGAAGATTTACATGTAATTGCTTGTTCCGAATTCATTGCAAAATGGTGTTGTACATTTTTCGAAACATAAACTTTACCTCGCGATTGAATCGGCTATCCCAGAATCCATAAATAAACGGATTGCAAATGTTATTCAGCAGATAACTCCTGACCAGGAATTCACAGAGGATTGTTTTAGGATTTGACAATTCGTCCCAGAATGCCGGGTTCACTGTGCTCCACGTGGTGACAACTAGCCCCGGTGTCTGACTTAGAATGAACACTAAAGTCATTGTACACATTATTTTGGTGATCTTGCGATGTTGTCCACTCAGAGCTGGAACAGGGTTTCTAGCTGATGATCGAGAGGAGGGCACACTGCGCGGGGTACTCGTGTGAATCCCGAGGCCATCGAATGATGTAATCCTTTTGTTTACGTGCTGAGAATGGTCCGGACTGCATGGAGATAACGTTAACGAATAAGTGCGTTTTAAAGTAACACCATGTTGTTTGAATGACAGATTTTCCTCTGAGTGGCTTCGTTTGAGAGCCGTCATTTCGGATGGAACGTTATTGCATGGTAACGGATTCCATTTATACCTAGTTATAATTTTGTAAACAATTAACGAATATGTTATCATAAAACACATGGACACCATACACACACTTTGTGTAACCATTGTATATGCCAAAGGATAGATGGTTTCCAAGAAAGTGGTGTCAAAATAACAAGCAGGGCCACTGATATCCGGTATAGAAGTCTCCATCTCACTCGATCCATACATAATCAGACTAGGCCAAGCAAATAAAAAAGATAAGACAGTTGCAATAGAGCAAGCTCGTCTTTTTCCAAAGTAGGATATTTGTAATTTGCTAAGTGGATGACATATTTTTAAATATCGGTCGATGGAGATTACATTCAAACCAAAAATGGACATGTGAAAAAGTAAATACATAATAAATGTTAAAATTTTACAAGTCCATGTACTTGTATACGTATAGGGATTAGTTAAATCAATGATATGGTATGGTAGGCCAAATATGCAAATGGAAAGATCAATGGACGCCAGAAACAGTATGTATACTCTCGCTGGTGACCGTTTGTATCTGAGGCAGTAAACTAACAACACTATCACGTTTCCTATAATCCCAATTAGCAAAATGAAAGTCAAAATGATAAGAAGTGGTAATAGTGTTTTGACTTCTTCGTTGTTGAAGTACAGTATACGTTCCAGCTTCTTTTGTGGAGTCAATGACAAGTTTCCAGATGTAACTGTTTGTTGTGGTAATGTTGCAGCAAAACTACTTATGAGTGCCACTGTGGAATATCCGTAGAAAAGCTGGTGTGTTGAAGCCATTAGTATTTCAATATTTGCATAATGATCACAAGGTAATCCGTTTATCACTAAACATCTGTTCAGGCCATGTCAAATCTGCAAAGAAACAAAATAAAAAGTGTCAATTGTTTAAATGTAATTCTATTAAATAATGTATAACAAGTTTTTGCAGCACATATAAATAAAGCATTTTTAAAGGAAAATACATGGAGGATAGTTGTTGAAATCGGTGGAATATATTTTTTATTTCACGAGTGATCATAGAGAATAATATTTTCAGGAGGGGCGCAGCCACAAGTAAAGATATATTGTTTCTATGATCACAAGTTAATTAAAATCGATATTCCACGGAATCCAACACATTTTGTTTTCATTTTATGATTTTTTTGCACCGTTAATTAACATTGTAAACAGTTTAACTGGAGAATTTCGCTGGAAAAATGACGTAATTTCGTCAAACAATGACGTCATTGCACTGTAAAACAGTGAAAAATATCGATATTTTTCACTGTTATTTTTCACTGTTTGAAACAGTGAAATATCAGTTTTATTTCACTGACATTTATCTATAAACCACCGAAAGCATATAATGAAAACGAATATCGCCCCTTCCCAACTCTTAATTCTTGCAAAACATGCATAGAACAAACTTGATTAAAAGTTTGTATAGCATTATCTTACCGCAAACATCTGAAAAACCGCGTTGAGCTGCTTAAACGTGTTATTTATGCATTCACAATTACATGTATAGGACATTTTAATAATTATTATATTATATTGTTCTCTGGGAAAATAATATATGTTTATTTCAAATGCATGAACCTAGTGCAAAACACTACAAGAGTAATTTAGATGTGCAAAATAGATATAACATTAACGACTTATCATAAAATAAATTTGAAAAAGCTTGGATGAAAATGTGGGATTGTATTTTCTTGTAAATCTTAAAATGACTTCACCGGAAAGGAAATCATAACAAAAGCTGAAATCATGACAAATCACGCCCCATAAGGATTCTTGTCTTGACCTCCGGTCGATGTGTAAAGTTTTCTGACGCTTATTGTTCTGTATACGTTTTCACAAATGAGATATTCTGTTGATCAGTTTAGTTGTATGTTTTGATCTTTAACAGATAATATTATGTTTTATATCTATTTCTTTAAATGAAATTGCGTTCATCGGCTTTTGTATATATATCATCAAATGGATAATACAACTATACAATGTATCGTTATGTATAGATGCGCTTTAATTTTTTAATTGTGTGCACCATACCAAAGATTTATCACAGAACAAGATTTATCGTTAGATACAGTTCCAAAGACTATTCAAATATTTTATTATCAATACAAAAAATATGTTTTCAGTGTAGTTATCGCGCTTAACATTATATATTCTATTAATTCTCGGTTGTAATGCTATTTTATATCAAATACAATTCATACTTAAAATAACAAAACTCCTCGTGGCATTAACTATCGATATCTTGCATGCGGAGAAACATGCACCTTTTATTAAGTAGGACTGCGTTCTATCTTTCAAAACGTATTCTATATCGCGTTTGTATCGAGGGTTAGTTTGTAGGCTCGCAAAATACCCTCGTTCCACATGTCTACAGTATAATAACATGATTTATGCATCACGCGACTTATCAGTGACTTTATATTAGCGTTGGTCTCGCAAGTTCGAATACAATTCACCTCAAACTAATGCGATATACCTTAGAAAATATGTGTAGATATATAGTCGAGTAAAAATATAATACATTCAAAATATCAACGCTATTAAGTATGCACTATTAAGCTCCGATTTATTTTCGTTTCACCAATTTATGTGTGCTATTTCCTATGAATTGGTTTGACACATAAAAGTGCGTTATACTTCAAATACACATATTTTATGTTGATGTTTTTTATACCAAAAACACAATGCGTGAATGCGTTTACACTAAATAGGCTTCGAGCAGCGTTCATTGCATTTCCTTTACATTACAATATTTATACTGGTTATTCATAATTAATTTAATATGTATCGAATGTATATGCACGACTTTGGAAAATAATGTTTACAAAAACATTTTTTTATCATGAACGCCTGTCACGATTTAAAAAAGAAAAGAAGTTGTACATAATTAAATAATCTACATCCACCAACTAAGAACATCACTCGCACCTTGTATTTTATGCTTTAGACACATCTAACTATTATTACCATTACGCTTTATCTGTAAATTTCATGACGCAATTTAGCAACAATATTTGCATATATATGCAATTCACATAATTGCCATCGATTACATGAACCTGTTCAATATGAAAGTTTCAACCATAAATTAATTGAAGACTTACCACTTATAGATCATGTAATTACCGTGGGTCATGTAAATCCTTACGATTTAAACAATCCGAAAATTGTAAATTTTGATTATCATGATTAATACGGTTTTCACATTTCATAAACAATTATATACATTCAATCGCATTACCGTATCATGTGTTCATAATCAATCCCATTTATAGTTTCCAACATAATGTTCAATCAGCTTATTCCAACAGAACGTTTCTGCTCTCTGAAGAGGAGCACATTGAGAATATCGACAGACGGTAAACCACTAGTCAGACAGTCAATGCTGATTCTTAGCGGATGTTCTCCCGTTAATACACCTTGTATGAGTGCTAGTCTATGACGGATCTGATATACCGTTCACATTGACTCAGATAATACGGGATCGTGGTATTAACAACACTGGGCTTGATGCCAATTCCGGAGTTCCGTTCCCAAAGTATTCAGTTCTGTTTGGAGCAGTCGTATAATGTAATATGTTCATAGGGACCGGATCGGATCTATATAGCGTTTACATAGACTCAAACACTACATGTAGGACTCAAATTTTAATGGAAGGCCCTTATCGTATTGGGTAGACAGTTTTGAAAATCTGTGAAGAAAATAATTATCGTAAATTATGTGGAAAACACATTTATTGACGATTAAACGCAACTGTACATACTCGATCGAGTTTTAGATCAATGTATCTAGCAACGAAATATTCTTGTAAAGCTTATTTTCGCGAGGTAACTTCACAGTTATAAAGCAACCAATTCACCTACTCATCGATACCTCTTCATTTCATTAAACGATGGGAAACTATATATATAAGAAAAAACGTAAACCATAAAGTGTGTGAATTGCATTGTGGTTTTATTGTCGAGGAGAGTTTTGCGGTTAGGCCGGTTCAACTTTTGACCTTAATGATGCAGGCCAAAAGGGAGAAATCAACTAAAAAAAGCTCTCATCAAGTAAAATATCTCATAAACACGACATGCAAATCACAAAAATAGTAGTATTTTATGTAGTTAAACACATCTTTATTTCTTGCCAAATTGTAAAAATATATAAAAGTATAGTAATAACTCCTACAACAGGAAAAAATCAAATTCCATAAAGACAACCGCACTTTGGTTCGTCGCACAATAACATGTTCGTGTAATCATTTAGTTCAATACACGAACGGACTATATATGAGTTTAACCTCAATGCTTTGAATACGATGTATTGCAAGGGACGCATATCATAACATTGGTATTGATAAAGACTCCAAAGTAAATTCATACATTTGATTGTTACCGTTTTCAATATTTAAAGCGAGAACGTTCAATTAATTGCATTCACGTTTTCCATACACTTCACATGTATAATGGTGTGATTAATAGCCACGTGTTTGATTTCTGTGGACATTTGAACATGATATAATTATGACCAACTGGTAGTCAACAGCTTGTGGTCAATATTTTATCGATCCAACATGTGTTTTCTAACCGTTTCTGTAAAGTCGGATGGCCACTCAATCGGAAGTATCTACTGTGTATGTTCAATTGCATTTAAATATGAACACTGTATGTGATAGACAGCCAGTTTTTGGGGCGATTGCCTTCTGCAATTCGCCCCTTAGGTAACATAATATACATAAAAACCGAAGAATAAAGTCCGTTACTGCAGTTAACCTAACTTTGCATTCAGATTTTGCATTCGCAAACAAAATAGCTCCGATCGCATGGTATTAGTATTAATGTTTGATTTTTTTAATAATACATATTGCGGAGACGAACGTGTCCGCCCGGCTAGCGCAGTCAGCACGAGACTGTAAAAATCGGGGTCGTGGGTTCGAGTACCACGTTGTGTGATACGTTTTTTCCCTATTATTGAATGGATTTACTTAATTCTTGGACAGAACACCCCTTTGGACAAGACCTTTCTGTTGACTTTTTTTACCTTTACCCCTGATTGACATTGGCCTTTAGAATCCAATTGCTCAAAAACTAACATTTGCCGTATTTTACTTGATACTGAATGGATTTAATTTATACTTTGACACACACGGAGGCCCGTGTACAATGGCAAGAACGATTCAGAAACCTTACTGTACTAGTTAGAAATTACTGCAATGCTTGTCTTTATCAAATTTATGTCAACTTTGGAACTGGGTTGACTTCTTTTTACCTTGAACCCTGGTTGACATTGACCTTTAGTATCCAATTGCTCAAAAACTAACATTTGCCGTATCTTACTTGATACTGAATGGATTTACTTTATACTTTGACACACACAGAGGTCCGTGTACTTAGGCAAAAACGATCCAGAAACCTTAATGTACTAATTAGAAATTACTGCAATGCTTGTCTTTATCAAATCTATGTCAAATTTGGAACTGGGTAAGTGTATTATATCTTAGCAGTTTAGCTATCAATTTGCAAAAACGACAATGACTTGTTTTAAAAAGCAGCATTTACATTTAACCCCAATAGCTAAATCATTTAATGTTGACAGTCTGTCACCCTTCCTTACTTCCATCTGTTTTCTTCAAAAAAGGTGATTGTTTGGAATCACGGGGTATAGTGTTTTAACGACAACAAAATTTGAGCAAAATCGCACCACCAGTACTTTGAGTACTTTGATTTGAGTATCAATTACATTAATATAATCAAATTATATTTGATTGACCATTACCTTTCCAGACATAAAGACCTGCTGCCCAGAGAAATGTATGCCTAAATGCTTATCCTAAAATATGTGATGCTAATATATATTGAAATTGCATTGCAAAACTGTTATGTCTGGTATAGAAACACATCTAGTCGTGTATAACCTATATGAATGATTGCACGTCTGAAAACTCCGAGTAACTGGGCTTTTCTTCTTGACCACGCATCAACACGTAATGTATTTATATAAAGAATCGTTTCCTATTGCGTGCAAATGATCCATATCAGCGCTAAATTACATATACTCGCAGTCAAAGAATTCAATATTGGTCAGATTAAGCGTGTGATGATTAATGGCCGAGAAAATATATTATTCTACTATGTGTATATGTTGTTTCGTTTTGTGCCGTACTGTACCGTTTTGGCAATTGGTTCCTTGCCATAAATAAAGGACCACGAAGGTATGTATGATAGAAATGCAATACTGCTGCAGCTTCTGGACTTTCACTTCTTTATATTGTGAAACGACTATAAGAACTTTTAACACTGACGAATCATACTTCAAATTATTGCATCTTATCAAACATGTTAAACTTAAGACGAAACATCATTGTACTTAAAATAAACTGAATGCATACTATTGCTTCTGTTGATTAAGACTTAATAAAATTTCAAGAGGTTGTGTAAGAATGGTTGAAAAAAAAAACGTATGCATGTATGGTGATGAACACATTTCACCCAAAAGATTAATTCCTATGTGTAACAGTAAACATAAAGAATTAATTCCACGATCAATGTTTCATGACTCAATGTTCATTGCTTTATCTAAATAAAAACAAAATCATTGTTTCAATTCAAATACACTCCTAATTAATAACTACATCTGCAATTAGGCTTTGACATTTTTTTTGCCGCACTTAACTCAACAATAAGCAGCGATAGAACGTACCATTACGGAGACTGATGGTGCGAGAGGGAATAACGTTAATGATACACGTTGGATATTGTCTAACTTTCCTGATTAACGCCCTAAATTGCAGTCATTGACCGACAAATCGCATTCATCAATAAAACACGATTTGAAGCAAATTTGTTGAGATATTATTCCAAATCGATGTAATTGAAATGTGTAATTTAATTTAGCAAACCATCTGCTTCTTAAAGGGATTTCTCAACAGATGTTCGTATATTTTAAACAATGCCGTTTAATATATAAACTTACATACATATATGATTAGAAATTATCTAAAATAATTATAATTGCAAGACAAAAAGTCGCCAAAAAATACCGCCTGCCGCGGGATTCGAACTCGGAACCTTTGGAATCAAAATGTAATTCGTTACTACTACACCATTTAGGGTATGGAAACTAACATCGTCATTGACAAGCAATATACATATTGTTTTTATTAAGTTTAAATAAATAGCTGTACAGTACATTTAAGACATTTGTCTTAGTCTGGAGTTTCATTTTGCTTGTTTGAATATCACACATTATATTCTTGTTTAATGTAGAACATTTTTTTAATTGTCTTTTTTTGTAAACTAAAAGCAAGGGCCTTTATTCAACGGCACGTTTATATACACACTTAAATGGTGTACAAGTCATGACATGACAGAACTATCAATAATCCACATCGTATTTCCGGGAGGCATCACTGGATAATGTTTAAGTAATCAGTGCGTGTGGTTGTCCATACTGATTTCTATCTAAAGTCTATTTAAAGAGTCATAACATCACCCAAGAGGCTTTGATATCTGATTAACTGATGACTTGCTTCAAATATTCGCCAGAAGCAATTTTGTGACCAAATGAACGCATTATGCGACATTTCAAAAGGGACGCAATTAAAGTGTTATACATGTATGAATGTATTAATATTGTTTTGATTACTTTATAAATATGTATTTTAATGATTATGATTATGATTATTATGATTATTATGATTATTTTTATTATTATTATTAATATTTGTATTATTGTTATTAGTATTTATTATTATTATTATTATTATTATTATTATTATTATTATTATTATTATTATTATTATTAAAAATAATAATTATTATTATTATTAAAAATAATAATTATTATTATTATTAAAAATAATAATTATAATGTAATACTAAGAAATGTATCAGGCAATTAATAAAGCTAGTCACGAAGACTGGTGCAAAATAAAATACCACAGTAGTTTAATAACACCATGGCCAATACATAATTCGCATACATCACGATGAAGATTAAGACATTCTGACATTAAGTAATGATCTGAATTGTGTGCATAATCTATCCCATTTGAAGTTTCCAACAAAACGTTCAACCAGCGCATACCAACATAAAGATCTGTTCTCTGAAGAGGAATAAATTGGAAATATCGACAGACGGTAACGCCACTAGGTTGACAGTGAATACTGATTCTGCGCGGAGGTTCTCCTGTTCATACACCGTGTGTGTGTGTTCGTCAATAACGGATCTGATAAACCGTTTAGAATCAAACAATATGTGATCCTGGTATTGACTACACTGGGCTTGAAGCCAAGGCCGGCGTTCCATTCCCAAAACTAACATAGTATTCAGTTCTGTTTGGAGGAACCGCATAATGTACTATTTTCATAGGGACCGGAACGAATCTATATAGCGTTCACATGCACTCATGCAATATATGGGGAGCCTCACTTTTCCTGGACGGGTATTATGTTATTGTGTAGACAGTTTTAAAACAAATCTTGAAAGCAAATAAACATCGTGTATAGAAACATGTTTTATTTACGTTTGAACAAAACAATACAAACTCGATCGCGTGCTGGATGAATGTATCAGGCTGCGAAATATAATTTTACCGCGCCATGTTTTTGCGCGGCAATGCCAAATACATAATTGAACCAATTCAACTAATCACACAACTCGATTATTACGTCATTTTCTAAATAAAACTAAATTTGCGTTTACACAATCTATTTCAAGTCATAGCTAACGGAGACAAATTAACATTTCCATTTCATTAAAATACGAGCAAATATATATTTTAAAAAATACTTACACAATTAAGTGTGTAAATTGCATTGTGGTTGTGCTGCATTAAGGCCGGTGACACGTGTGACCCTGTTATGCAAACCAAATGGGTAAACACGTTTAAAATATGTTTTTCTGAAGCGACATAACTTATAAAACACGACTTTTAAATCACAAAAATAGTAGTATTTTATGCAGTTTAACACATTGTTATTTCTTGCCAAATTGTACAACTACATCACTAATAATAAATTATTCTACTAGAGGAAAACTAAAAATCTAATTCCATATAGACCGCTTCGCTTTGGTTTGGCGCCCCATTACATGTTCTTGCAATCATTAAAATCAATACCCAAACGGACTAGAGATGGGTTCAAACTCAATGCTTTGGAAACGATGGACTGCAAGGAACGAATATCATTATATTGGTATTGCTGTAGACTCCGACGGGAATTCAAACATTTCATTGTTACCGTTTTGAATAGTTTAAGCGAGAACATTTATTTAATTGCAGTCATGTTTTTCATACATTTCACATGCATTATGGTGTGAAAATTATTTTTTAATTTAAATACACTCCTTATTAATTACTACACTTGCAATTGTGCTTTGACAATTTATTTACGGCACTTAACTCAACAATAGGCCGCTATAGAACGTACTATTACGGAGGCTGATGATGCGAGAGAGAATACCTTTAACGGCACACGTGGGCTATTGTCTAACTGTTGCTGATTAACGCCCGAAATAGTTACATTGCAGTCATTGACCGGCAAATCGCATTCATCCATAAAACATGATTCGACAAGAAATTGTTCAAATTAAATAATTATCGAAATGTTACAGATAACTTTGCATTCACACATACAATAGCTTCACTACTATCAGGTTGAGGTGTTTAAGACATTATTTATCATCCTGAAACAGGGAAAACATCTAACAGCAAAATAAACCTCAGTCATATCACGAACCTGTAATGGCACATGCCATCTCACGGAATATATCGAGTTCATTTCACCATTCAAAAAAACTAGTTTGTGAAATTAAGACCGTTCGCATCAGTTAATATAATTGGCATTCTTTACATTCGCCAATATGTTATAAAATGTAGGCCTATGGAATCTTTCTTAACAATACATGTCAATTATTTTATATAGAGAGCGATGCAAACAAGGCAATAGTTGACACAGTCCAGAAATTATTCCAAGTCGATGTAATGGAAATGTGTTTTTGAATTTATCAAACCATCTGCTTCTTAAAGGGACCTGTCAATAGATTTTCGTATATTTTTAACAGTGACACGGTATGAACTAACTTAGACATATATATGATTAGAACGTATCAAACAACTACTACGATTCTTACCCTAAAAATTATTCCGATGAAAACAAATGACTTAATGTTTTAGGAAATATGTGACAGGTTATGCGGACAGATTTTGTTTAGTAGACTGTCTTTTGGGTCTTGTTTAAACAGATGTTCAATAAAGTCAACAAAAACCAGTATTTCGTTCTCGCTATTCTATTTATTATCAACAAGTAAATTATAACATTTCGGGACAAGGGTAAAAATGTGGAAAGAAAGGGAAAACTTCAGAAACATTGGCCAATACATAAACTGACCTGTCTGCTCGATCAAACATCCTTCCAGTCCTTAATTTGGCTTACCAACCATCACTTATGATTGTTAGATTTTAGTATTGTATAAAATTCATTTGGGGTTTTTAGTACATCAAATAATTATCGCAGAAACTCTGCACACTGTTACTTGCACAATGCTTCAATAATATACCAGTTTATTAATGCCTTGGAATTAGATATACTAATGATAATATCTTTATAAGATAATTGACGAGCTTAAAACCAATAACACTAGTAGCCCTAGACCCCTGATATTACGTGTCTGCTGCAAGATTCTACATAAGCAAGGCTCTTATTCCCGTCGGGCTTATGATTGGAATTTAGGGTAACCTGATAACGAATGTTTGGTCAGGGCCATGGATTTGTCGGACACTGATGCATTGACAAACATTTGATGACACCAATGTTAAATCGTTTACCTATGAAATAAAGATATATCATGCTATACAACACAAATTTAAAATAAATGGATTTCCTATGTATGCTCATCATTAAAATATATATAGCTATATATATATATATATATATATATATATATATATATATATATATATATATA
>VMBQ01000216.1:73925-160954 GCA_007657795.1 Dreissena rostriformis
TATTATTATTATTATTATTATTATTATTATTATTATTATTATTATTATTATTATTATTATTATTATTATTATTATTATTATTATTATTATTATTACAAATAATAATTATAATGTAATACTAAGAAATGTATCAGGCAATTAATAAAGCTAGTCACGAAGACTCGTGCAAAATAAAATACCACAGGAGTTTAATAACACCATGGCCAATACATAATTCGCATACATCACGATGAAGATTAAGTCATTCTGACATTAAGTAATGACCTGAATCGGAACGTAAGATGTACATTCATAATTGGACAATGATCAATCAATATGCTAAAGACGGCTAAGCAGGTTATCTCTGATACTGAGAGATAATTGATTAGTTACTCTGGTTCCTGGCACCCGTCTCGAGTATCCGAGAGCTACAATTTAGCAGCAAAGCGGCTAGTAATTGTCATATTTTAGGTCTATATTAACTCTTAATTGGACTGGACATGAGAAAAAGATGTGATTTGCTGATATACCATTTACGAATTGGAAGATAAATTTATTAGCGAATGATTCGGTTACCCGATATTCAACTATCGATAAATATAGAATCCGCTGTAAGTATCTGTATATTTTACTTGTATAAAACAATGGTCTCGAAAATGTACAATCTAGAAAAAGTACCTGACAATACGTTTTCAGGAATAATGTCTGAAGGACCAATTAGCCGACTCTTAAATCGGCCATCACCTGATTTCTACTTTAATATAGTCGTGCTCAATGTATTTAGAGACGTATGCGCATTATTTAAACATTATTATGTTGCTTCCCTTAACAAACGGTTTAAATATTATATGCAAACATTAAACAATTGGGGATTAAACCGGTTTTAAGGAGCTTCAAACCTCATCATTTGTCTAGAATAACAATAAACCCCATATCACCACAATTTAAATTAAATAGAAATAAAAAATAATACATTTCTATCTCATTACCAATTAATTACTCATTGGTTGGATACAATGCAATGCATCAGAACTGTCACTTTCTATGGAACGATGAAAACATGTCGCTAGAAAAATCCTACTTCCTGACGTACAAAGGCGAAGTAATTTGATTACTTTGAACAAAAGTCCGATAATGTACAACGGCATCCAGCATTAACGGCTTAACAGAAATTAATCAGTTAACTTGATAAAGTGTTTATGATACAATTATCCTGATGTTTCAATCATTTCGTAATGATAACAATTCGATGACATAACTATGGGGTATCGGGTAATGACAGAAATAATCGAAGAAAAGGAATTTCGACTTGGGAATTAAAGGACCTGTTCACATTTGTAAGGTCATTTAATGTATTAACGCATTGAATGGCACTTGCGTACGAGCACAAATTCTCAGACATTAAACTTTTAAAAATTTAAGAATGATGACCGCAAAGTTAATATGATACAACGTAAATACGCATTGTATCATCTACACCTTACACATATAAATCAACTCCGTGTATGAACGATAAGGAGATTTGTTTTTATAGGTCATGGCAAAGCGATAATATGTATGTATACGACACAATCTTTATCTGTCCAAATGCTCCGCTGTTTATATATTCCATTTGCCTACACGCTTTCATAACGGACGTCAAACACGTTTGTTAAGTGTTTAAATGTTCTAGTTTCTTGTGTAATCGGTATGTTTTGTGTATGTTTATTAGTGAATGATACTCCAAGCAGCAGCATTGAAAGTCGATGGACTTGCTAGTATTGTCTTTAGTTTTTTTAAGTATTGTAAAGCACTGTATCTATTGGAATTTCTTAAAAGAATACCCTAACCATTCCAACAACTAGTCGTTATTTCATTATATTAAGAATTGTAAAGAAATCGTTACACGTTACACATTTTCTATTTACACAGTGGCAAGCGAGATTGTCCGAATGGGTGGCTGGCATTTGAAGGATCCTGTGACCTGTTCGGTCACACACCGGTAAATTTCACGGAAGCTCAGGTGATCTCTCGATACAAGCTGTGTTTATGTATCTTACATGTTGAACATTAGTTGATATTGCAGATGGGTGTTAACCTAGTTTAATTCTTACAGACAAACTAAAGTTGTAACAGAAAACTGTGGTAACTGAACAATAAGTGTTATTCGTGAAAATAATTAATATTTCGGCATAGTGGACATTGGGTGTGAACTAGCATATCAAACATGATTGCTGG
Source organism: Dreissena rostriformis (assembly GCA_007657795.1). Classification (NCBI taxonomy): domain Eukaryota; kingdom Metazoa; phylum Mollusca; class Bivalvia; order Myida; family Dreissenidae; genus Dreissena; species Dreissena rostriformis. The sequence continues at coordinate 76,122 of VMBQ01000216.1, forward strand.
ACTGCATGACCATTTAGGTTCTAGCATCCAGAACATAAAGTTTTGTGTAAGATCAAATCAATTGTATAGTTTAGTTATAAAACAAGTAATTAAATTTGTTTCATGTTCAATATTATTTTACGAAGCATTACTGTGCGCAAAATGGCGGAAACCTGATCCATATTGATTCATCAAAGGAGACGATATATGACTTCATACGGGGTGATGTTCGCGATCTATATCAATCAGATAGTAGGGATTCACTTACTTATGTCTTACAAAGCTTGCATTTCGCGGCTTAAATATGCCAATACTTTAAAGAAACCTTTAAGAATCGTTTCACAATGCGACCGTATAAAATATACCACAGAATATGAGATATGCATGCCTGCATGCTTATAATGTACACATTTGTGTACGCTCGTTTTACAGTGCATCATTAGTGGTTGGGACTAACATACGAGCTTGTTGAGAGGCACTGGAGCTGGGTGGACACTAATACACGTGCAACGTTTCTCGGTACGCCTTTGTTTGTTATTTGTCTTTTGCCGCGTCATACATAGTTACATTACAGATGTAACAGCTGAGATGAATGGTACCACTTGTTGCGGTTTGTTAATACATAAATCGTAGACGATGGTCTTCAAAAATGGATTGGCTTATTAACCAGATTGGGTCACCCTGTGAGCCGAATCTGTTGCTTCCTTATTCTTCAGAAGATTGCGCTGTCTTTTTCTTTAAAACTTCTACTTTGCAAACGTCGACTGTGACAGTACGGACATCATTCCACTATGTGAAATAAAATTTGTGAACGAGTTAAGGTAGAAAGATGTTACATACAACATGGTATTTGTATGTTATTTTATGGTTTACATAACGCACGTTTATACAGTTGTTATGTGTTATGTTATATTATTTAAAATACATTTAAACCTTAAGATTTCTACTATGATTATAACGTTTCCCATTTAAGATTATTCCATGTTAGCAAATGTTTAATAATGAAAACACTATATTTGGTATGTTATTCTTGTTATTGTAAGTTCAATGCCTGCTTATTGGTTACACGTACTTGTTTCATTATTGATGATGTATGTTTTTTCATTACAGAAGCGACGACTCTGGTGTTGTTGTTGGTTCAAGATATCCACAGTATTATGATACACTGCATGATGAAAGTGAACTTGACCCGCCAGTGCTTAGCATTGACCGTTCCAAAGCGGTGACCCCAGCTTTATTCTACTATGTATTATGTTGTTTTGTTTTGTTCCGTACTGTACCGTTTTGGCAATTGGCTCCTTGCCATAAATAAAGGACCTCGAAGGTGTCTATGATAGAAATGCAATACTGCTGCAGCTTCTGGAGTTTCACTTCTTTATATTAAATGTACCATTGCAATACAAATTGAAATCTGTGTTTGAATAAATGTGCCTCATTACATATTTTAAGACAGTTGCAATCATTTATCGATATATTGATTTCAATAATTCCGGAATTCACTGAAGGTGTTATGATGTCGCGTTCATTCAAAAGGTTTAAGAGCCGACAACTTTCGAATTTACGTTAATAAATGTGATGGACGTTCTTGGAAATGTTACAATCTATTCTGCGCCGCAGATTTCAATAAAAGTGTTGTTTAAAATTAACAAGGCAATTTACACTAAATTGAATATAGTGGTATGAGTAGGTATCGTTTTTCAATGATTAATGGTGTGTGTTCATACATTTGTTTATAGTTATATACGAATGCATTTAACACAAAATAACACACATTAAATTGAAGCAGTAAAAAGTAAATGATTGGGGCGAAAGTAATTATGTTTAAATAATATCTTGGAATTCACATTACTGCATATTATTTTTTTTTATAAAACTGTACATTATTTAAAATGTTTTTAAAGTAACATGTTCTAAATGGCATATAAAGTTAAAAAGTAAAACAAAAAGCGCCAACACATCATATAATCGATTTCTGACTTTTACTGAGTAAATGTATTTATTTTAACCATTGTTTTTATTTAAATTTCTAATTGATGAACCCAACAGATGCAGTAAATGGAATGTATATCTGTTAGATCTCTCTAACTGAATATTCGTTGTAAGGTGTTTAACATAATAACAATTCTCTCGTATATTACAGGGGCTTATTTTTCTATTGTGAATCCACATTTGTTGTAAAACGGCTAATGAAAAAAATAAATAAACTATGCGTGAACGACAAGTGGCATCTCACGGGATAAATCGAGTTTGCTTCACGCGTCAATTACAACTCTTCCGTGAAATTAAACCGTTTGACTTATCATTATTGGCATGCTTTACGTTCGCCAAAATGGAGCACTGCACACAGGAAAATATTTAACACAGCCCAGAAATTTACACGAATTAGTTTATTAAAACTATTTAATAATGATAATGTTCTTAAATGCATCTGAACGTCATTATTTTCTCGAGATAAGTCCAAGGCGACGTAAGGGAACATAACTATTTAGCAAACAATCTGCTTCTTTAATGGAAATGTCCATTTGTTTTCCGTCTTGTTGAACAATGACATTCGAAGTATATACTTACAAATATATCATTTAGAATCATTTAAAAAAACAACATTTTAAAGCCACGACCACAAAACGTCAAAGAAGAATACTGCATATTTTGGGATTCGAACTCGGGACATTTGGAAAAAAGGTAACGCCTCACCACTAAACTATTCATGCTATATAAAATTACACAATACTTGGAACGCTATGCTACACATACAAGGTTTGTAATTATCGATGACAGGCTGTATAAACGCTTTAGAATTGTACAGATTTTGATAGTCAAGACACGAACCGATATTATTAACATTTGTTTTGTCTAAACGTAATTTAGCTTATTTGACTATAATACTGTCACGACTCTGACTTTTATGAAAAGACATCTATTAAATACCTTCGGAGGCGGTAGCGAATCGTGTTTTTTTTTAAATAAATTTCTTTAATTATTTCTTTCAGTTAAGAAGTGAAAATAAAAACATAATGTCAATTTTCTTAAATATATTGTTGAATATTTTCAACATATCACACATTTATAAACATATAATACATTCATGTCAATGATAACATTAAGTGAGAACAGTTAGAGTTATAAATTAATAATTGTGCTAAAATTCTGGCAGTTTTCCGTTATATTTTTATATAACTTCTTTTTTAAGAGGTTGTTAATAACAAACCATCAGCTTTTGTCTTTTTTGTGTTCTCAAATTTTGAGTGTTATCACCTACTGACCCAACCGTTCTGGTTAGAGTGATTCAAACCCAGAAACATCGGCCTTTTATACCCTCAGAAATTCTGTCACCGCAGAATTCTGCTAAATATTAGACTACCATAACGTGAACAGCAGAAGACTGACAGAATCGCCAATAACTTTAGATTGTTCAATGAAAAACATATAACATTTATCTATGTATCAACACCATATATATAATAATACATGAATTACCTGCATATTTGCTATTTTAAATGAGAATAATACTTTAAAACAATAAAACGAATACAGTTGAAAAGTTGACAACAGACTGCTTATCTCGTGAAAAGTGACGTCATTCCCAGCTACATCGTCACCTAGAGTTAAATAACACTAAGGTTTACATGTGTTACAATACATACATAAGTTTTTAGTTTATTTCATTTGTTTAGACTGTCATTTAGCTTAAAAGTGAACAATCCTGTTTAAGCAACAACACTATTATATAGACATTTAAATGGTGTATTCCACTAATCATAATATGACATCGATCTAGTGATATTCCTCATCCTATATCTGGGTGGCATCCCTGGACAATTGTTAAGTAATCGGTGAGTACGTTTTCCATACTTACTTTATCTAAAGAGTCATAACATCACCAAGACAATTGAATATCTGATTAACAGATGACTTGCTTTTAATTCTAGCCTTATGCATTTCCTGACCGAATAAACGCATTCTGCAACATTGCAATGCAACGAGACAAAATGTATAAGCGTTGATTTGATTTTTGTATAAGTTTGTACGTAAAAAATAATTATAAACAAATGAATACCAACAGTTTTTTTAAACAAGTTGACTGCACAACTTGCGAACACACATGTTGTATGTTTTATAAGTTTTAATATCATTTTTTTTTAAATTATGAAATGGGAATACAAAACAACATGGAACACAATTGGATGTCGTACTTTAACAGAAACACATTATTTAGGACACACTATTTAGGATTTCTAGGAATGTCTGGATTGTAGTAGCAAATCTAGTTGTTATTTTATTTTAATTGATGGGTTTGGGTTGCTTTTTCGGAACATGTTATAATACAGTCAAAATCTATGACATTTCTTAAAATTGTCAATTAATTCCCAAAATGTTGCATTTTAGTCAGCCGAATTGTGGCATTTTGTTAATACGACTTAAGGGAACTGCTACATTTTTACTTTTTATTCTTAAAATAGTGCGGTGACCTATATGTCGTATCTCGTTTAATTGTGAGAACAAACTTGTTTGGAACATTTGTGTTATTTTGATTTTTTAAATATCAATTATGTCGATGAAATAGTACGATTGTTATCGATTTTACCTGTCGTATAGCATTCGAATTTATGTCATGTAATAGATTGTATTTAAACTGTGTTTTTTTAATATGATTAAGTCTACTAAAGCTTACAAATAAGCGAGTATTTGCCAGTTTCAACTGTTATCAGTTATTATATTTAGTTTAGACGCAAGTGGCAATTACTATATATGAATATTATGTGCATGATGCGTTATTAAAAAAAAAACAACCCAACAACTCTATGTTTATTTTCCACATATTATTTATATATATGTTTGCAGAAACATTTTCAAAAAATGTAAATTATTGGGGTAAACATCACCAGAACTTCCGCAATACCCTTTAAGTAATGACATGAATCGAAAAGTATGTTGCACCGTAACCATTGGGCATTGACCAATCACTCAGGTCAAGTCAGTAATATATGATACTGAGAGATACATGATTGTGTTTATTTTTGATGCTGGTACTTGAATCGAGTAGCCCGTAGGCACAGGATAGTGAGGGACCAAAACAAAATCGCTGGTAGTTGTCATACAATTATGCCTATAATAATTATTAATTAGACGGGACATGAGATAGAGGCATTGATTAGCTGGAATACCAGTTATGCATCGGAACATGATTATGTTATCGAATGATTTGGCTTGCCGTGTGATTGTTTTCGAAATGAATAGTATAGTCGTTGAATAGGTATTATGCAGGTAAGTCGAATATACTTTATCAGGAATAATGCATGAAGGACTAAAAATCCGACTCTTAAATCAGTCAGCGCCCGATTGTTATTCAATTACAGTCATGATGCATGTATTTTTTTGCGTATTTCATTCCATATCTATAGGTTTGATTCTCTTTCCAAAATCCAATCATAAGCCCGACGGGAATAAGAGCCTTGCTTAGATAGCAAACACACGGATTCAGGAGTCTAGGGCTACTAGCGTGTATTGGTTTAAATTGAGCCAATTATCTAATAACAAATTATCATTAGTATATCTAATTCCAAGGCATTCATAAACTGGTATATTATGGAAGCATTGTGCAAGTTACAGAGTGCAGAGTTTCTGCGACAATTATTTGATGTAGTAAAAACTCCAAATGAATTTAATACAACCATAAACGTCTTACAATCAAAAGTGATGGTTGGTAAGCCAAATTAAGGACTGGAATGATGTTTGATCGAGCAGACAGGTCGGTTTCTTTATTGGCCAATGCTTCTGAACTTTTACCTTTTCTTCCACATTTTTGCTCTCGTCCCGAAATGTTATAATTTACCTGTTGATAATAAAAAGAATAGCGCGAACGAAAGACTGGTTTTGATGACTTTTATTGAACATCTGTTTAAACCAGACCCAAAAGACATTCTGTCTACAAAACAAAATCGTTCCGCATAACCTGCCACATATTTCCTAAAACATTAAGTCATTGGTTTTCATCGGAATAAATTTAAGGATGAGTATTGTAGTTGTTTGAGGCATGTTATTATAAGTGTTAACTTGTGTTTTTGTTATTGTTAAAACATTATCAACTCACGATTTGGTTTAAAGATATCTAACACAGCTTCATCATTTAAGCGAATCTAATCAATGTTAAGAATTTGATAATTGATTATCATTAGTTACATAATGGACATTATTAGTGTCTTGGATATTTATATAATTTATATAATTCTACTAATGTTTTCTATTACAAAGAGTAATATATATTACATGATACGAGCTGCAAATATATTATATGTTTTGTTTAGATATAATAAACCGTGCGTGTTCTGGTATTTAGCAGAGAAACATAAAATAGGCTGCTCTATGATATAATTAAATTGAATGCGTTTTAATTCCTTTTAATTACTGTTTAATTTGAGTTGCAATGCTATGAGATTAAATTTTATTTACACTTATATGTATCATGAATATTGCTAGGCCAAGTGTGAGGTTGAGCGCTCTATAACCGGTTTAAACCCCCAGTGCTTAGCATTGACCGTTCCAAGGCGGTGACCCCAGCTTTATTCTACTATGTGTATATGTTGTTTCGTTTTGTGCCGTACTGTAACGTTTTGGCAATTGGTTCCTTGCCATAAATAAAGGACCACGAAGGTGTGTATGATAGAAATGCAATACTGCTGCAGCTTCTAGAGTTTCACTTCTTTATACTGAACTGTTTTCACCTCTCTCACAAGCTAACGAGAACACAAGTAATGTTTACCGTTTGCTACGAATTAAAGAACAATACAACGCGTCGCAAATAACAAAAAAAACAATATAACAGTAAAGTCGCAAAAGAAGAACATTTAATAGAGGCAAGGGGTTTGTTGAAAGGTCAATTTCATATCAAATTGTGTGAGATAAATACTGACCATTGATCAGATTATTGCTTATAATGATTCAATAATTTCATGAATAAATGTCACTAAATAGCTTTGTGGAAATATAGGTGTACACGACAAAGATATATTATACAGATTTCTTTATCAACATGTTATGATATATTTTTTATTCAATTGCAATTGGCTTTTCAGCCACCTGGTGGGTGTATTGGGCATAATGTTTTGATAGAAGATAACTTATGTCAGCGCACACTACAATGTAAGAGAACAAAAAACAACATTATGATTTATCCGTAGCGAAAAGTGAATAAACCATATGGACATTTGCACTATAATAACTGATTCTTTATTGAACAGAATCGCAACAAATCACTCGAACATTGAAAAACCGTTGCGAATGATACTTTATATGACATCAGTAAAAGAGTGTGAAATAAAATAAACACAAATAACATAAATAACTGATATTTAACAAAGGCAATTATGAATAAAATTATTTTCTTATTTGTCTTCGCAAAAGGGACACATTTAATGTGTGCTGGACACAATATCCAAATATCATCTTGCCTTTTGTCTCTAATAATTCTTGAGTTATGTGGTTTATATGTTCAATGTTTCCATACCGAAGGCAGAGGTGATGGGGGCAGTGCGTAGTCTTACGGCAGGAAAATCTCCGGGAGTGGACAATTTCCCTTCCGAGCTGTTTAGCACGGAGGAGAGGCAACGACTGCAGCAATGACGGCACTATGCCAAAAGATATGGGAGGAGAAGAAGTGGCCCAAGGATCGGACCCAGTCACTGAAAAAAGGCAATCTGTGCGAGAATTACCGCACTATAAGCATCATCAGTCATCAAAGCAAAGTCATGATACGCATCATCCTTAATCGATTGAAAAATAAGGAAGAGGAATTGCTGGTCGAAGAGCAGGCTGTATTCAGGGCTGGACGGAGCACAGTGTAACAGATTTCAACTGAAAAATCATTATTAAGAAACACCTTCATCACCAGCGTGAGCTCTGCCACAACTTCATTGATTTTAAGAAAGCTTTCGACCGCGTGTGGCATGATGGCCTGTTATGAGAGGAAGAAAATATCTGTATCGTCGTTTCTCATTCCCCCCCTTAACGGCCAACACGGTCAACGGATGATGATTATGATGTTCAATGTAGTTTTGTTTAGTGTTTCGCCCCTCACGAACATATTTATTTAATGCTTAACACAAGTATATGATTAACAAGACACATCTTTAGAAAAAAGATAATCGGTGTAAATCCTGACTTTGAAATAATGTTAGAAAAGTTTCATTTCTAAATAATTGAATTGAAAACCTTTTTTTTTATTGTTTTTTTTACTGTTTAGTCGCATATCTTCCGCGTGAACTGTGTTATATAAAGTGCACCTATATTCAAAGCAGATAGTGTTCGTACATAAAAAATATTCAATTGGAGATCACATAATATTTATCCTCAAACGGACCATTATGATTTTATTTCTTCACCATCGAAATATATGGTATTTTATAAAATATTTGATTAAAACACAGTTTTTTTCGCGACACAATCAAATCAAAACTTTCGGAGCCGCGTCATGCGAAAATGGGTCTTCTGGCGTTTCGGCTAGTGTAGCTCAAGCCCAGTCTGCGCAGTCTGCTCAGGAGCTACGCCGTCCGCTATATTGTCACACGGCTTCTCGGCCTCATATGGGATCTCCTGACCAGATTGCGAGGTCATATATTAGATCATTTCGGCTTGAGCTCATTTTTTTTACCGTGGTGTGGAATTACAAAAATGACAATATTTTTTTTGCAGTATACAATGATACTGTTTGCAAAAAAATACTTATTGGTAGTGCATTATGATAAGAAATACAACACACTGGTGAGAATGACCATTAGTTTGATAATAATTTGAAAAACAGGTTTGTTAATATTTCATTGTGCCTGTAAGAGGTTAACTGGTAAATAAAACATCAAGTATCATAGAAATGAATTAATGGTGACACAGGCCAGTACAGCCCCATTAAATAACGACGTACAACTCGCTAATTGGTTCCAGGCGTAAGAGTTTAGCCCTTGAGATGGACCTATCCTGTTCATATTTGAACATATTTGAATAGCATTTGTCATTGTCTATGTACAGACGATACGATGGGAATCCGTTTTTAAAATATGAATTAAAAGTACCATTATGCACCGCTATTAATAATGGGACTTCAGTGTAGTATGTGTCGCGTTCTGAGAAAACTGGACAAAATGCATGTGCGTAAAGTGTCATCCCAGATTAGCCTGTGCAGTCCGCACAGGCTAATCAGGGACGACACTTTCCGCTTTTATGACATTTGTTTCGTTTAAATGAAGTCACTTCTTAGCAAAAATCCAATTTATGCCGAAAGTGTCGTCCCTGATTAGCCTGTGCGGACTGCACAGGCTAATCTGGGACGACACTTTACGCACATGCATTATGCCCAGTTTTCTCAGAACACGACTTTTATTATCGTTAATGTTGGCTATTATTGTATTGTATGTACATTATAAAACATGAAAATAGAGGATTCATAGATTCAATTAAACATAAACAAAATACAAATAAAAACAAACTCAATTTACAATAGTTTTATACGAGTAAAATCTGAATAAAAAATGTACGTTTACGAGAACAAATGATTGCTATGAACAAGGATTACACGTATACGTGTATGAAAACGCAATTAAAATACATTAATGATCAAACTAAGCGAATCAATAGTATTGGATGGGATTCGCCACGTTAATTTTGGAAATTATTTAAACGTTAACCTACAGCTCAAAACTCAGAAACTAAACCTTAAAAAATTCTTTATTATTTCAATAGATCAGCAGTTGAAGGTGATGTTAATATAAATTCGTTTGATGCCGACATGTTTTTATATGACCTTGATAATATGCAAAACACAGAACCTTCGTACCCCGAAATCCTATATCGACAGAAGACATAATACAGGCAACACAGCGGCCGATAAACATATAAAGCGCTTGCGCATGGACCAATTATATGTGAAAACGTTACAGAAACAATACATGTAATCGCCAAGCCGTTAAAATATTATTTAATAACAAACTTGTAAAAAAGCTTTTTTTCCACCCAGCCGGGCATCCGGAATTATCATACCAATACATAAACTTGGCGACCAAATTAACTATTGGGGATAGTATTTATAAGTTGTTATGTATAGCTGTTAACAAGTATATTAAACGAAGGTTTAAGAAATTGGCAGAAACTAATGACATTGTAATTGATGCACAATTCTTCTTTCATTCAAAGTGTATCAGTCAATGCAATATTTTGTGAAATGCCCTTATAGAAAGGCAGTTCCGCAATGAAGGTGTTTCTATATTGAAGTTCGGATGGCATATGACGTCATCATTCGCGGTCGGTATTGGAGTTAAATGATTTAAATGGACATCAACGGTACACTCTTATCCCGCATCCAATCCATGTTCGAAGAAGTAAAATCATTATCATCATCATCATCATCATCATCGTCGTCTTCGTCGTCGTCTTCTTCGTCGTCTTCTTCGTCGTCTTCGTCGTCTTCGTCGTCGACGTCGTAGTCGTCGTCGTCGGCCTCCTCCTCGTCGTCCTCCTCGTCTTCCTCCACCTCCTTGTCCTCATCAGAAGCAGCAGCAACATCATTATCCTAATCAATCATCAGTAGCAGAAGCAAAATTCGAAGCAGCAGCACCATAATAATCATCATCAACATCAGCAGAAGCTGCAGCAGCAGCAACATCATCATTATCATCACCATGATTCTCCTCTTTTTGTACTTCATTTATATTTATCATATGTTTCGTAGTCATCTTTTGAAACCAATGTCTAAAATACGTTAATACGAGAGAAATACTGAGAAATTCATCCAACTGACCAAAATAAACGACTTTCACAGGTAACGACTTATGTCAAGTTAAATTAATCACAGATGCACCGACCGGGGACCATCACTTGTATGGAATTACTTCACCGGTCTTTAGCTACCTGAGGTTTAAATCATTTTATATCCTTGGCACTTACATTAAATACATGGTAACGATAATGAGATTAGGCGACAATAAATACGCTTATATTAATAGTAACCGGGATATCGCAAATATCCCTCAAAACAAGGACTTCACAAACTGTCATTTTCAGCGAATAAATAATGGATAACGTGACGCATAATATAAGAATAAGCTTTAAATCGAACTAGGGTCGAGTTTTTTTCCCGATCAAATGAACGGACACAGGAAACCGCAAGTTTTGTTTCATATCACTGATCCATTATTTTCGTTAATTATGGCTTTAATTTTCTATAATTATTTTCCTTAATCTTCAAAATAGATATACCGGTTAAAATTTCTTAATAAAGCTCTCACGTAAAACCATGTTCAAATATTTGATGAACTATCACTGTCAATAAAGTAGAGGCTATGTATGGTACGAATGCACTCATGTATATTAGCTCTCGGCACTGAAATAAACATTCAGTTTTTCTCTCAGTGAAAGATTTCATAAAAACAAATAGAAACCTATTGAAAATATGCGTTTTCTTGGTGAAGTATATATACATATCAAATTTAGATGGTCATCTAGAAATTGACCAAGGAAGAAAACGTGTGATTGCTGCTATGTTTGCTGTTGAAGCAGTTGTCTTCATTGAGTGCGTCATTATTATCCAAACCAATCCACATACACGCTCAATGTCGCATTAACGACCTTCATGTGATACTATTAAATCGACCTGAGTGTAATAATATTAATAGCGATCCTTTGCCAGTTTATTTATAATACGCAACTAAGCCGGTTTTAAAAGTTTTTCTTAGTAGTAACGTATACTCTATTTTGGTAAGCGTACGCACATACCGATTACTATAGCTTTCAAACTTAAGTAACACAATACAAATATATCAGCTGTACAAAAGAGTTTTATTATTTTCCATAAGTATATGTTAACAAACATAAAGAAATACGTTATTATTTATATTAACAAAATTCAAGAAGCACATTAAATACCGGAAACACAGTTAAACATGGCTACATATTATGAAAATAAAGTTTATGTATACGATACAAGCGCAAACTATCATCATTATTGAAACAAACACCTGGCCAAAAGAAAATTAATCATCAAATAATTGTCCCTTTTTTCTAAAAATTACATTTACATATTTCAAACTTTGAGTTTTATAGCTCAAAATTAAAAAAAAAAAAAACAAAAACAAACATACACCGGATTTAAAACTACGTTGTCATGTATGCATATATAAAGCTTTCTTGCAGATGAGATTGGGACCAAGCGAGGCACAGAGTCCCCAACATACTTAATACTACCAAATACTAAAATAGACATATATTCATATAAGTGTACATTGAAAAAAGAAGAAACGTCATAATTTATGCAGAAGAACAATAATAAAACATGGTGTAATGTATTCACATGTGCTCTCCTACGATTTCAAATGTCTGAAAGAAATACGAAAGTAATGAAACAAAACATTGGTATTAAGAACTTCTATAATCAGAAAACACACATTGTCAAAGATGTTGTTGTTTAAATCTGAACGCCGAAAGAACCACACGCTAGGAGAACGAACTTTTGACATTGAGACAAAGTTGCGAATATTCGCAGTAGAAAAACAGCACATGTATACTTTGAAATACAATATTTGAATATGGTTCGTTCACAAACAAGTATCTGTAGGCTATAACTTAATGTAACACATTACAATTATAATGAACAATGTGTAAACGCTACAGCATAATAAACGTTTAAACATGTACACACACAAACAAGTAGCGCTCATCGCGAAACACTCTAAATAACATACGGATCATTACCCTAGTAAATTGTGCAAAGAGTATAAATCATTTGAATTACATGTGTACTTGGTTATGATGTCAAATGTATTGCAACGGTTAATAGCATGTATTTTGTAGCTATAGAATAAGAGCTTTTAAAACATGACTTACGCTCCAGGAGTGAAATAACGTAATGCTCAATTTTGTTTATTACACGGGTGTTATTTCACTAGTTATATAACTATGCAAATTAGTCGAATCACTTAAAAGATATTCATACGCGCTGTCAAAGACAATGCATTTACAACCGCAACTTGCTTACCCACAATGCACTTTTTTTTACTGCGGAGTGCAGCTTATAGTTACACAACCATATAGGCTTATTCGTCCAGAACTACTTCTCATGCTCAGGTACACACAATGACCGCATTGTTGCTTTGTTATAGATATCGACCTTGCCTCTATATGGCACGGAGGGGAATACATGTGTGTTTTAAAGCATTTTGTTGGTCATGTTATAAATAGAATCTTGCATTAGTGGTCGTTTTGTATTGAATTAATTAAACTCGTCATCTAAATAAAGATAAAAACTCGGCAAGCCTCGTTTTTATCTTCATTTAGATGACTCGTTTAATAAATTCAATACAAAACGACCACTCATGCAAGATCCTATATTTATTGAGTAAATTCACAAAAAATCACGTGTTCACAAGTATAGAGAATACGGATTGTCGCTGTATAAATCGAGTCAGCAATTGGATGGATCAGTGGCCACCTTCACTAGAAAAGAAAAATTTAGCCTGTCAGTTACACATTCGTTTGGACAACAATATAGTCAGCACTGTCTTGTAGAGATCATCAACGAACTTAAAGTAGATATGGATGCTGTTGTAGTACAAGGCTTAGTCATGACATACAGTCTGGATCTAGCAATCGGAAAGAGCAGCAGCGAAGTTGTAGTACATGTCAAAGCTCTGGATTTAGTTCAAGAGACTGTCATGGCAGACACCATGATATTACCAATCGGAGTAGATGTGGATTGTTATCAAGGACACAGTCATTGCAATCATTTTATCAATCAATGGAAGTCAGCAATCGGATAATTCAGCGGCAACGGTGTAGTAAATGTTGGAACTCTGAATGTAGTCCAGGACACAGTCATGGCAGAACTGAAACTGCTCCTGGAAATGTACCGATGATTTAAAAAATGGTCTCTTGCAAGCGCACACGATAATAATGGTAGGCACATCTTCATTTTTCAGAAATTGTGATTATGATTTTCCTTTTAAGCAGTGATTTGGGTAAAACTTCCTTAAACTATTGATCAGGATACATGTTATATTCTATAGAATGCAGCGTGTCAATGAAACATTTTTATCTTAATGGTAGGGAACACTTTTAAATAAGACATACTTATCAATTTCATGAAGCAATTAGTTATATATCTTTCTTGATAGTTATTTGCCGTTAAATCTCAAAAGTCTGAGACACTTTAACTTGAAAATAATACTTGCACTATAGAAAGCCGTTGTATTTATTTTGCAATACCACAATAAGGATTTTCTATTGTCAGTGACACTATAATATAAATGGGTTCACGCATTACGTATGCAATAGTGTTAAGGCAAATATATATTAAAGGAACGCATATTTAAAGGGACTGTAAACCACGAATTACGAAAAAAGAAAAGTTCTAAAATAACGTATTTTTTACAATTATTAGTTTATATTGATTAAAATATCACGACTGGTATATAACATTACTTGAAAAAAGTTTTATTTTTTATTTTTACTTTATTTGTTTTATTTATTTATTTTTACTTGGTATGTCTACCAGGTAACTATAAATAACGCAAGTAGATTGATCAGCATCGTCGCATGGTAAACCCAGGAATGCAAATTGTGCATGCGTAATGAATTGTATATATTTTATATATAAAATGATCAATCTACTTGCGTTATTTATAGTGTGTATATCGTTATGTCACATATTTTCGCGATGTACTTTCGATTTCACATCGCGAAATTTTATTACCGAATATACTGAAAATACGAACTTTTTTCAAGTAATGTAATATACCAGTCGTGATATGTTAATCAATATAAACTAATAATTGTAAAACAATACGGTATTTTAGAACTTTTCTTTTTTCGTCATTCGTGGTTTACAGTCCCTTTAAATGCAGTTCAGTGTTTTTCACATATTTTAATAATTCATAAACTGGAAGTTTCACACAATGTGAACACATTTATTATGAAAGTTGTTTAGAGGAATTTAACAACTTACCAAGTTGGGGATCGCGCCTTTCCTTCTTGTCCGGACCTTCCGCACAGCGTTCGCTACGCTGACTTCATGTTCCACCTCCATCTTCTGTAGGAGATTTGCAACTACACAGAATAGGCCGCATTTACTGGCACCATCCCTGTAAACAATAGACTTAGCAATCAGTCATGACATATCTTCTTGTGTAGCAAAATTGTAACAACGCAAAATAAAACGCATTTACCTGCACAATTCATTTTATGTTCGTGTGATCACTGACTGGTAAGCTTAATGACCTAACGATTGTAATAGTTTTGCAAAGTAGCAAATTTGCTTGTGTTGTCTTTTATTTGGTCACTTGTCATACATAAAAGACCTGTTGAGATGATAAGTCGATGTTCATTTTGCTTATAATTGTTACTTTTGTACGTACAAATTGTTCTGGCAAATCGCACAATTCCGTCAATATAGAACATTAAACTGCTCATAAGTGGTTTTTTTCCTTTCGCTTCAGATGAAGTTCATTTCATTTCACTTATATCTAAAAATAACGTTTTTTGTAATGAATTTATGATATTTAAACAATCATTGAACCATTGGTGCCATATCGCTGCAAAACTACAACAACACAATACGCTTACAGACAATGTATCAGAACTGGTCGATCAGAGTTATTGGCTGTTACTGCGTCAACTTCAGCAATAAATCGGCGGAATTCAGAAGGGTAATTTGGTATTCGCTCTTCCGTGTTCCAGTCTGTGAACTCCAGGTACGTTAAAGACAATGACTCGATGGCCTAGTGTAAATATAGCACATAATAAGAATCCATATATCAATCTATTAAAACATTGTTTTTATGTCTTGTATTACTTGAATAAATGTCATTTGGAATCATTCTTTGAAGTGATTTGCGCGAATAAATACCGTGCACTGAAAATAAGTTTTATATCAAGTCAAACCTGATTCGCTCGATTTTCAATGGTCATCGTCCGTTTATTACGGTACTCATTTGTCTCTGGCTTTGAACAACGGACGCTGAATATTCCGTTCTTCAACACCTGGTTGTCCGCCGGTAAGTACACACCGATGTCCTAAAGTGATATGTGTTACAGTACCAGCATTTTACTACCCTTAATCGTAAACATAAACATAAAACGACAATTTGTACATAATTTGACTATCATAATACAACTTAGTTCATAGGTTTAATTGCTATTCATCTGGTGTTACTTTTGTAGTGTCCCACATTACAAATATGCAATGGATGCGACACTAACCGATGGTTAATAGGTTGCTGCGAGGTAGGAATAGTTTAAAATAGTTATGCAACAATAATTACCACAGCATTTATGTTTGCTGATTCCAAGTTGACAATACACGCACAATTCGTTTGCACAAGCAAAGCGACGAAATCGCCGACAGTGTTTGGTAAAGGAGTTTGTGCAAGGATGTACTTATTATTTTTCTGGAAACTCTAAAAAAAAGCAAACACACAATGTCTAGATTATATTTGTCCGAGATAATAACATATACTAGATTTGTAACAGACTTTAGAAAAATGTAAAGACAAGCAATTCAAATCAGACCAGTACTTTATGAACATAGAATAGCGTTCACGAACGGTATCTTTTATTTTATCAAAAAGAAAACATGTTTATGAGTTTGATTTACAGATTGTCAATGTATGCCATATACATTTAAATAAACGTAACTGCACCAACATTTGCATCTCGAAACGTTTTTCTTTGCAAAAACAAAAACAAATGTTTTTCATAAAAGGTGAACTTGCTTAAACCAAATGGGATTTGATACCGATATACGCAGCTCAAACATTGCTTATCACACGGTTAATATGAAATCTTTAAGACAAAAATGTGAGCGGTGTATATGTTTATGGACATTTATCAGAGTAAGCGAATATGCTTTTGTATGTGTACAACTTGCGTTTCAGCGTCAAGCAAATACGTTCAGCGTTAAATCGTATACTTACGTTCATTAAAACTGCATTGATATAATCTGTGGATCCTGGTTTCCGGTTTAAGTATAGCTTTGGTCGATGCTCGTCACCTGTGATAATTATACGTATTGTAAGCAGATAAAATAATACGTATGCATTATTTGAAAAAAGTTAAATAAAGACGGTATTATTGATGATAACTTTTGTTGTATATGATCATAGGTTACATTTCTGCAGTGTAGTACACGATAGAGGGAGTTATAACTGATGTTAATGTTTGTTTGAGATGAGCATTTATCCTTATGCATTGCAGTACACGATTAAGGGACACATACATTTGTTTACAGTTTGTTTGAAAAAAAAATCAGTAATGATATGAACGGAGATATTAAATCAATTATCAGTCAGGATAATTGTAAAAATACTTAAAAGTGAACATAATAACATAAGCTTCAGAAGCGAGGATTCAATTTATAGTTAAGCTTTTATATAAGCCAAGCAAAAGTTTATTGTTGATTTTGAGCTATTGTTCTTTATTGTTTTGTTTTAAACCACACACATTGTTTCATTGTTCAATTTGTCAATCGCTCTAATGCTGTGATGGTGCAGTTTGAGTTATAATTTAACAAAAAAACAATCGAGCTTATACCGGGAACATCAGCCGCCTCTCTGTTCTTGTCAGTACGTTTTGCGTTCCGTGTAACTGCTTCGGTTTCATCGGATGATCCGCACGACGCTGTCTCTTGCAATTGCTGCAAAATATGTGTTTAATAAATTCAGAGAAATTAAATAAACTTTATCATCAAAACATTTTTTTTTTAAATAATGATTTTACAACGGCAAAAGAATTAAAACAAACACAAATTACGTGAAATATGTTCCTGATTTTATCCTTTGATGTCGTGTCCATGTACAATTGGAACTTTTCACAGGCAACTGGCTTGCAGTCAAATGTGAGCGAGTGGACAACTGCATGGTGAAGATAGGCGTACTGTCCCTGGAAATAAGGTATTGAGGTTTAAATGATCCTATATGTTATAGTTTCTTCACTTTTAAATGTGTATTTAATACGCAATTGTGTGTGAAATACTCCATTTGGGATACACTTTTAGTACCTAGATATCATGATTAAAATGATATGATGATGATATGATATCAACTTTTATAAATTATGTTAAATCACTAGTATTTTAGCAAACGTTTTCTACAAAGAAACTTCACCTGGCGTTAGCCACATGTAAATGTAGATCTGTTTTACACCAATTGAATTGTAGATACATACATGTGATTAAACGTTTTATAGCTTTGCTGTGTCATTATTTGTGTTTGAAGATTGAATATTAAAATATATACATACCGCTGTCTGTACCATATTCGGTCTGTTTTGTCTCATATTCAGCACACAGCCAGGTATATCTACAGCTCCTTCGGCTTCGCCCTCTTTTGTGAGAATATCTATAGCGATGTAGGTACCTGTCCGCCCTACGCCGGCACTATAATCGAAACAAATGCGTATTAACAAATTACTTTTAAATGAATATAACTCAAACAACCAAACTACGATAAGTGAATACGGGAATCTTTCCACTTGTACACGAGTTGAGGGCGAAAATAAATCTTTCAATAACTTCCTGTCTTGCAAACTGAAAATCACTCGTTTTCTACGTACTTGCCTAATTGCTAGCTGGTTGATTAACGTATATAGTAATTCACGCTCACACAATCAATCAGTCGATCACGCCCATTTTTCTCACTCACTCATTTACTCACTCACTAAAAAAAAAACACTCAAACAATCACTTAATAAAAACTCGCTCACTGACTCACTAAAACATGAAATAAACCTAATAATTGTGTAACACTAAAACTCACTCATTCACTCATGAAAACGCACTCATGAAAACTCACTTACTGATGAAAACTTACTAAATCAAACACTCACTCACTCACTTACTCACTCACTCATTCAGTCTTGAAAACTCACTTACTAACTCAATCAAAAACTCATTCACTCACTCATGAAAACTCACTCATTCAGGAAAAACACTCACTCAGGAAAACTAACTCACTTACTCAATCGGCAAACTCACTCACAATCACTCAAAAATGATTTCTCTTATCAACCTGCAGTGTACGATGGTGGGTCCCCCAAGTGTGGCTGGAGCACGTAAGACATTCTGCCTGAACTCGATGATCGACGTAACATCCTCTGGAACGTCCTTGTCTGGCCACGACGTGAAATGTAACTGCGTCAACGTCCGCGTTTGTCTGTCCTGGAGATCGTGGTTATGCATGAGAAACAAGTTTCACATTTTAAGGTATCCTTAAACCTGCATAGTTTTTCTTAACTCATAATGCCTCAATTAACATTGTCTCGATTTTAAAAATATGACAGTTCAGTAACATATATAATTTCAAATAATGGACACATTACTTTTGGTTCATTGCTGCATCTGTCGATAAGAAATAAAGCAGTGTACCTCAATTACAACAAGTGTGCTGTTAATAAGAAATGGTACTGAAAACAGTGAACCTTTATGATATCAAATGCTCTTCGTGTAAATTCGGCATATTTTTCGTCACTCTGACAGAAGACTTGTATATCGCCGTACAGCTGAGTGGCACCAACACTTGGCCAGTACTTCTCGCACTTGTCTTTCTGAAGTTGAACATTCACGATTTAAATATCAAAAACAACAACGCGTATTCCGACCTAAAAGCAAACGACTGCATACCAATATATTGAGAACCAAATTTCCTTCGTTGTTTTATTGGGTTCATCAGATTGAACTTAAATAAGTATGTATGTCAGTGCAGTTGTTGTTTTTAATTGAATTATGGGGGATTGATACCACTTATCATGAGAACACATTTCAAATTAAGTAACTTATATTATTATACTCTCAATACTAAAATTGTACTTCTTAACGACTAACTCAGACACATAACAATATCAGATACTCACCCCTTCCTCCACAAGATTAGTAACCATGACAATTTTCTCCACGTTTTGTTGCCAAACCATTCTCCAGAAAGCAGCAAAATCGACAAGTTGCTTGGACATAGGACCTAATAATAATATTATTTACAATTAAGTCTCAAAAGATATATATCCACGTTTGCAAACCCGTAATTGTCATGTATTACGTTTCCATATTGCTCATCCTATTTACATAATCGAAAATATATACTTTAAGGCGCATATCGACCGAAATCCCCAAACCCTTTAATAAGACATTAATATATATAAAAAAAAACAGATTCCATCTGTTCAAGCATATTCATCTATTAACAATGGTGTATTGATAAAATCGTTAATATTTCTATACGAAACCAAAAGTAGTTTTTAATGCACGCCTTCAGTGGACTCGAATTCATGGATACGAAAAAAGCCTTCTTCAATTAGAATTCTTCTGCATTTAAATCCCATTATCTACAGTGCACATGCGTATAAATATGCCTCATGAACATTACATTTATATCAAGTTTGTTTCTACTTATTTGTCCGCGCTCGCAAAAAGTGCCCATGACACAACGTTTTAATTGTAGAAAAATAATTGTGTAATGATTGTCTATAAAAACGAGTCATATGTGTCAAGCAACCATTTAATACATAATTTCCAAAACATCACCAACCCAAATTGACCGTCAACATTCATATTTAAAGTTAATGTCAGTGAACTGGTGTGTAAGAAGAAATATTTACCTAATGTAGCGATGTATTCGTTTTGCCTTTGGAAACCCTGAAACATATATTGATAATAAGTAAAAAAAAATCCAAATATTTTATCATATTTGCAATTATCCTATAAGTTAATGTTAATTTTAATGATTTGTAAATGAGAACCGAATGCTCATGGTTTACACTGTGTACATCGGTTGTACATGAAACTGGAAAAACAACCCTTTTATTCTCTAATGCACGAATGAAAATGATTCTCAATCGCTATTGATTCTACACTGCTAAAGGATCCCAATCGCAAATGATTTTCTATCACAATGAAATTAGTTCTAGTTCGCAAATGATTCAACATTGTAAATGATTCTCAATCGTACTTGGTTCTCAGATGCATATTGTTCTCAAACGTAAATGGCTCTCATCGGCAAATTCAATATTTAAGTATGCACGTATTTAACATTCCGGCATTTAACCAAAATCATACAAGTAAAACAAAACCCTATAACTTCATTCGTTAAAGCTTGGAATGACAGCGCATCTTACGTCAATGAAGCTGGCGTTGATATAGTCCGTGTCTCCACCACGAACTTTCACCCTGTGATCGTCATCTGTATGTAGAGAAAGTCTTACATCATTTCAAACAATGAACGCGCTATATAAAATGCTTGGAAGAATATGTAAATTCACCTTTGTGTATTTACTATAAGCGATCATACAAGAAAGTTCCATTTTCATTTATCATGTGTTTTTTTAATGATACAAATAATGGATGATTAAAATAATAAAACATATACAACTAGGACGCCCTTATACAAATTTTAAGGCAAACAACTGGAGTTCAAGAAAAAATGTTACACACACAATTATTTACATACATGGATAAATGCCTTTGTATCTGTTTTTGCCAATGTTTGGTTTCATTTGTGAAACTCGGTATTCTTTTAGAAGCCCGTATGGAATTTTCTGAAACATTATATGAAATATGGTAATTACTAATTCGAACGTAGTTTAAAAGCGTGACAAAAAACAAAGAGTTATTTAAATTATAAATTGCTTTAAAACACAGTTTATATAACCTCAAACTCTGATTTGAAGAAGTCCATATGCTTTGACATGACAAACGCCTGCAGTTCTGTAACAGGTATTTTCATTTGCTTCAATTTCTCGTCATTGTTGTAATACACCCCTCCATTCTCCTCAAATAGGATTGCATTAAGACGGCCTATCCTGTCCCACTCATCTACAGAAAGAAATGTTAATATTTATATAAAGTTTAATCCTTTACTATCTTTATCTATTGTCCAGGGAAGGAGATATGTAACACGAGCAGCTCCAAAATGTAGGGCAGAACAATTTTGGAGCTGCTCGTGTTACAGATATGAAATAATTAAATAACTACACGCATTCTACACGTTACAAAGAACGAATAGTTTTATTTTATTTTGAACTATGAAACAATATTAATCAAACAATAAGAATATACATATTTAATAGATCGACATGTTCCATTAACAAAACATAAAAGGCGACATTGTGGATATTTACATTAAATGCAACGAATCGCCATAAAGTTGACGTACCTATTTCTAAACCGTCTTCAGTGACAATGTTATTACCAAGCCGTGAGTCTTGTTCAACGATACTGTTTGTGTAAACAGGATTGTGCACTTGCACTGTCGAGTTGTTGGCTTTTACAGATGATGTGTTTTCATACACAGATCCTGTATGAGCTTTAAAAACAAACATAAATATTAAGCTCAATCCCTGAACATGTGCAAAGTTAAAACATTAAATTATTAAAAATGAAAATGCGCAAACATATCATACCGAATGCAATGCTTACCATCGCGCTTGACACATGCATACACGGGAGCAGACGAGTTTTCGAAACTGGTTGACACTTCTTGTATGGGTTCCTTCTTCGGTTTGCGATTTCTATTCAATAATTTAATTAAAAAATGAGCCTTTGTAACAATATGTTTTGTAACTATATGCATCTATAACACGCAAATTACACTTAACTGCACTAATCGTATTATTGAATGCATTGTGTTATTTACCTCACTAATGCATCTAAGTCAAACAAAGCTATTTAGCATGAGTAATACGACTAAATAAACAAACGTATTAGTCCTAATTACTATTTACAATTAACTGGGTTCACTAGCACGTGAAGACTGTTAACGTTGTACAAATACCTTCTACGCATGAAGATAATTATTCCCATGATCACAACAAGACCAATAATCACCACAGCGGCAATACCTCCACCGATGGCTGCTGCTGGTGTATCTTTACTGTTGTTTAACTGGAGAGCTGTTGACACAAACACACATGTTTGTATTGAAGTTTAATCCAAAGATATTAGTGTGTTTTTTAATGAGCAAGTTAAACATGTACTTACGTTTACTAATTTCTATGTCGCTGTGTGAAACAGAAATCGACCGTTACTCAAAGGCATAATTGGTTCAGAAAATTCGTATTTGAAACGCAAAGAATAAATATAACACATCAAGAAGATAGACGTCGCACAAAAAGTTAAGAATTTGAATAAATTATTTTTACCTTCCATGCAATCTTTTCCTGTAAATCCTGCACTGCAGCCAAATACACATAGACCTGTTACAGGGTAACATCGAGATTGGTTCCCTTTGCGAGCACAACTTTGAGGACAAGGCGTGTCACAAGAGGGACCAGAGTAGTCAGCAATGCATCCACTTGTGCAAGTGCCATTCATGTGACATGATGCATTTATGCATGTGTTGCTACAAGCCATATTACATTCGATACCATATAAACTCGGTGTTGAGCAAACTAAACAATCGCCACTTCTTTGGTCACAAGCAGAACAATTGGCCTTGCAAAGATTGTCGCATTTCAAATTCCAATAGCCAGCCTGACATCCACCTTTACAAATTCCATTTGAACTGTTACACTCGTTGTTTACACATTTCGAGGAACATGGTGTGCATTTGCCGTTGATGTCTGGAAACTGTCCGTTAATGCATGATTGACATTTGAAACCGTGCATGTCCCCATCACTGCATATCGAACACATCATGTTTTCGTCTGAGCATTGACGATCGCAACCCAAACCAAAATATCCATCTTCACATCCCAGGGTACATTGCCCAGCTGATGAGCATACTGCGTTTTTACAACTAGTGTTACACGGGCAACACCCTCGGCCATTTGTATAATTGGTGGTGTTCAAACATGAAGTACAAGCATCAGACGAGCAGGACACGCACTGACATTGCTTCTCTGGGTACAAAAACCCATCTTTACATAATATGCATCTTCCAGATGAATCACACGTTTTACAGTTTTGAGAGCATGTGTTATTACAAAACGGCCCAAAGAAGCGATCTTGACACTGGGAACAGTCTGAGAGTGAGGTGCACGTTTTACAATTCGTCGGACAAGATTTATCACAACTAGTTCCGTAAAACCCGTCTTTGCAAACCTGGCACTCACGCAGAGATGAACAGGTCAAACAACCTTGTGGACATTTTTGGTGGCAGTAGTAGCCAAATGTTCCGTTGAGGCAACAGTATATACCACTATAGCCCTCGTTACATTTATCTGTGCATTGCCCATTCAGCCTGTTGCATAAATTATACATACATCCTGGAGAACAAGATATGTTACATTGTGTTCCATGGTATCCGTTTGCGCAACTGTTACAAGCAAAGCCTGCGAAATTTTCTCTACACTCGCACTGTCCATTATTTCTAGCACACTGGTTGGGCAAACAACCGATAGAGCAATCAAGCTGACAAGTAGGGCCGTATTTACCAGGGACACACACGTTGCACTTGCTTCCACTATAATTAGGTTGGCAAATGCATGTTCCTGTGACTTTATCGCATTTATTATTAGCGCATCCCTGCTCACAACGATCAGTACAATATAATCCATAAAATCCGCTTTTGCAAGTCGTACAGTCATATGCATTAATTTGACACGAATTGCAATTTGCATTACAGTTATAAGTGCAATCATAATACGGACTATAAAAACCATCACGACACGAATTACAACCATTTTGAAAAGAACAGTAGCAATTTCGATACTTACACATGCCACTACATTGATTGCCATATTGCCCAGCAATGCATTTGGTACATTCATTGTAGGAAGTGCACTCGGAACAGTTTATAGGGCATTTATCACACCTGTAGTCTGCAAAGAAAAATCCAGACAAGCATCCTGTGCACAAGTTTTCGTTAGAGCACGTGCAACCAAATCGTTTGTATTGACACTCTTGACATTTCCCATTCACTAGATAGTATCCATCATAGCACTCGGTGCACCCTTCAAACCGATCACATGTTTTACAGTTTTCGATACAGCGTTTTGTACATCCAGGACTCCAATATCCGCTTATGCATCCATTGTGACAAAATCGATCATAGTGAGTGCCATTTATAGAAGCATAATAGCAGTTACTATAAGCACAACATTGACATGGCTCACAGGTGTCTGCAACAGCTATATAACAAATAATCATTACATTTAAGAACTCAAAAAATTGATAGGTATTATTTTATATGACGTTACAAAACTCGTAAATTCAAATTAAAAACAAGTACATTTTACCTCGATATATAAGTATAAGTGCATAATACAATATTGAAGCACAGTGCATCTTCTTTGCAGATATTGACATTCTTTTAGGATCTGAAGATATAAAACGTTAGAATATATAATATGCCTAAACATATTATGGCAAAAACGAATTGACATAACTTTGACATATTCTTCGTAATTTGTAGACATAATTTGTAAGAAAAGTAACCGATATTTGATTCGAAGCGTGTTTCAGTCATATATACTTGATGTAGTTGGATGTAAAGCAATTGTAAACAACTAAATTCTACTCAAATTAAGGACACACTATTTCTGATGTGAAGGAACGTTGGATTTGAAATCGTAATATTCTTTTCTGTTTGTTTTCTTTGTAAGCTGCTATGGAAATAATCCTTGATGTGATATTTTTACACACCATGGGCTTTTCCCCAAATTGTGCATTCAAATATGATGATATTCTTAAAAAAATATTACGTGCGCTGTCCTTTACACCCTATTGTTAGTATTATTCTATGGTAAGGACAATATAGACATAAACATGAAGACAGTTTGGAATATAACTATAATTGAGAGGTTGTTAAAATTTCAAGTATGTCGTTTGAGATGTGCGCTTTTATAAACGATGTAATATTTCATTTGAACTTT
Organism: Dreissena rostriformis; assembly: GCA_007657795.1. Lineage (NCBI taxonomy): Eukaryota > Metazoa > Mollusca > Bivalvia > Myida > Dreissenidae > Dreissena > Dreissena rostriformis. The sequence continues at coordinate 101,931 of VMBQ01000216.1, forward strand.
AATAAACTGTATAACTAACGTTTACTTACAAAAATAAATGTCATTGAAGATGTTAACAAATTTGTATTTAAACCTAAATGGTAAGAAGTCTGTTAACATATTATCCATCAGATTCTTTAACACATATAGATTTCTCTTAGAACTCATGATATTATATAATTATGTGTATCGTCATTACCCGATTTGTTTATTTTAAATGTTGATACATGTAATTATTGAATATATATGGTTATCTTGAAAATTATAAGAAACCTCCATGAAGCGAGCTGTTAAAGATCGAATGTCTGGCCAATGTATTGAGAACCATACGAAAGTGCATTCCAAGATATTACAATTCTGCTGCCATTACAAAACATATTGCCTTTGATCTTGAAATGAAAACATTTATCATTAATTGTGAGCTATTTCTATAATAGGTACAACATATACGCTACATATAGTAAGTGTAGGATGCACATGACACATTGTACTGGATAATAAATAGACAGTATGCTTTTAGAACCGCTAATATAAGTATGGTACATAGTGTTCATGAGCAAATATATTTATTAAAACAATGTTACTACATTTATTACTTTGACAACATTGGGAATTTTACCTAATGGAGTCATTGTATCAAACGCACTCCAAACGAACATTGCACACGATATTCATTCCAATTACTATACTCCCAGTAGCAACGGTTTACCTTCTCATCATATATTCTGTTCATTTTCGAAGGGAAAAGCAAAATTTAAATACGTTTTATTGCATTATGAATGTACAATAAGTCCATTTAAAAACAAAAAGCAACACGAAAATAATACATAATAAAGCCTAGACAATAATCAGACAGTTTGTGTCTCCCACACTGAACAATAAGAATTGCACATCATCCCTAATACTACACAAACATTAAGTATCGAGTAATCGTAACAAAACGGTATGTCATCATCTGAAGAAAACATTTCTAGTAAAAATGGTTTTAAAATTTTGCATCTCTTTTTTTATTTAACCATAATTTTGTATTTTAACTAGCTTTAATAATTTCATTTTTTTCGATTAAAAAATATATTTTAAACCATCAAAATTGTAATATATTTGGCGGATAAAACTAGACATAAATATCCTTGTAATTTGGTCTTTTATACACATATCGCTGCTTATACCTAAATTGCACAACGATGATCTAATTGTTTAACTATACGATACATCGTCTCTTATTTATTTAATCAGACGAGATGAAGTTGATACGCATTTTGTTTTCATTTCATCTATTCTCAGAAAATAACGGTTCTGTTGCTCTCGCCTGTATATAACCACTGACTTCTTAAATGGTAATAACATCAAAATTAATTCTCTTGTATTGCTATTTAATTTGAATTTCGATGCTATGATCTGAAATATTGTGCGCTTAAATGTGAAATGAATAATGCGGGGCCAGATTTGTGATTAAGAGCTTCTTAAAACTGATTTAAGCGTCCAATGTGTTTTGGAAGGACAGTTCAGAGGCGGTGACCCCAAGTTTATTCATGTTTTATTGTATGCCCTCTCCGCATTATCAATTGTGTAAGGTGTTTAACGTAAAAAGGTCTTGGCTAAATGTGAGGTAAGGCGCTCCATAAAACCGGTGTAAACCCCCTGTGCGTTTGATCGTTCCTATAAACCCAGTTTTGTTCATATGTGTGCGTTTTTTTATGTAAGTGTGTGGCTTGTCTATTGCATTTTGATTTTAAATTAAGGTCCGCATTTATTAAAACGTTTTCTTTCCTGCTGGAGCAGCATACAATGCACTGTATGTATATTTCGAGTATGGTGCACAAAAGCCGATATAGCCCTACAATTGAAAATACAAATATGGTTTTATTAAGTAAGACTTGTTTAAATCGGAAAGCTTTTTTAGCAGGTCTAATTATTCCCCTGTATAAAAAAGGCCATCCACCAATACCCATAAATTATCGAGGTTTCTAACCTGTGTGAGTTTTTTTTCTCATGTTTTAAATATTTTTAAATGACATTGAATTGCGTTTACAAGCTGATATAAATGCGGGAATTACTATTGATCATGAACAATTTCATAGAGTACATTGTATTGCACGAACTGGAATATAACGATCAATGTCGACAACACAAACATTGTTATTTTTCATATAGGCAGATTAAAAAATGGATATAGTTGGGTGTATAACAATAATCCAATTGAAATCGTGATTTTGTTTAATTATTTAGGAATGGTTATGTAAAGCAGCGGGGCATTATACAAGCCCCAAGTACCTTATCAGCCAAAGCGCCTAGGGCGATGACCGCATTATTCACTGTTACGAAATCATTGAATGTATCTGTTAAAATCATGTTCAATCTGTTTGATAACTATGATGCCTCGTTTCTAAATTATGGAAGCGAGGTGTAGGGATTTACTCATGCTGGAAATACTGAGCGATTCAAATGCAAATTCACTAAATGACTTTTACATGTGAAAGCTTCTACAAACTCGAATGCTTTGTATGCCGAAGTAGGTGGATACCCGATGTAGATATGTCGATATTTACGAGTAGTTAAATATTTCTTAAATTGTTCAACGGAAAATTTTGCAAGAATCAGGTTTTGATGACGTGTGGATATATCCAGAATCTGTTAATGGTTACATCTTTATTGTAATGTTTCGCAATAGTTAACAATACTTGTTCATTTCAAAATGGCGAAATGATCCACATGACACTTCTTAACTATCTCTGTACAATGAATTGAAACCATTTTTGAAAGATCCATTTACTTAGACAAAATTCAAAATGCGAAATTTAGAAAAAAAAACTAGCGAAATTGATATTGCCTTCTGATATTCTTTTTATAGAAAGTGGTAGACACGAACACATTCTAAGAAAAGAAAAAATACCATTTTGTTATAATACGTCCTTTATATGATAATTTCAGAAATACACTTATACCTGATGTTTACAGAAGCAGACCAAGTATGTTTAAATTGTTACTATTATTGAATGAGACCAGACCATCTATAGTGATATGTCTTGCTCATTTATGTATTAAAGCATTTAAACTTAGAGCCGGAAATATATAGCTTTATGAAAGAATATTGTTTCCCAGAATTGAACTTGTGTATATAATATCTAACTGCACATGTTTTTCTCCATAATTTACGGATTTTAAACATTCACTCAACTTTGTTAAATAATAAAGAGCCTTATCTTACATAATAGATTCTCACAAAAAGCATCTATATATAACAATGCATACAACTGTGTTATTATTTGACGCATGTATATTAATGATTGCTTTATTGTTTTTTGACGATGAGCTGTATAAGCTTAAGTCTCAAATAATATATCTGTTCTGTTTTAACAATTTAAGCATGTTGTATTTTAATTAATATATTGTTAAATATATAAAGTACAATATATGTTATGATGTTATGCTTGACACTAAACACACCATCGCACTTGTATCGCAACACTTTTATAATTTTAATTTTTCAAAATTAAAAACGGCGACATATATTAACTTACGCCCTAATACTTCTGGACCATCGTGCTTCTCTTGCAAATAGATATATGCGAACATTAAATATTTTTTCGCATGTATGCATTTCCCTTTGACCGATTTGATTGAGTATAAATATAACTGCATTTTAGTAATTGTTTGCATTTGATTAAAGAACATTGATGTACAATAATACCGCACGTGCAGCAGATGTGCGACACACACATCCCAACATATGAAACGTTTTCACTGCTATTAAACTCATGCAATCAAAATATTGTTAAATAATGTGTGTGTATTGGTTGACTTGTTGAAATACAAAAGGCACATGCAATTGAGCGTAGCATACGGGAAATTCAATAGGCCTGTATACATGAAAGGTGAAACAAATCAACATTCAACATACTTGTATACTATGTATGGGTTCCCAATGAAAAATATGCGTCAGACTTTCAACAGAGCAATCAGTTCACCTTTATTATATTGCACAGCCTTAAAAAGTTACTTATGTAATGACCTTTTCGTTTTGAATTGTGCTTTTGTATCTTACAATGTGCAGATGAACTGCAATTGTGAACCAACGACCCTAGTGACGTTATTTTGCTCTTCATTTTCTGAAAACCTTTAAACAATTTGAGCAAGGTTTATAAATAAATTAAACGGCAAAGGAATATGTAATATGCATATAAAGAATGAGCATGTTAATGAGTGAAGTTCAGATTTGTTTAAATTTACCAACAATCTAATCAGTAGTAATGATGTTGATGATGTTTTATGATAATACATCACATGTTAGTCTTACTTATACATGCATGCAGCGATTTACTTTTCTTCCATGGTGTTTTCACTGTTTATTTTTCATGGTAAATATTTATAGGAAATATTCACAACTTACTGCATATAATTTTCAAAACAGACAACGAATATGCACATTTTCGGTCTCTGTTAATTTCCTTTTTACATTCTATATTTAACAATTTATGTTTTGAAAAAGCATTACATGTTTAAACATCGGCTTCCACATATTAGTTGTTATAATGATCATTAGGTCATTAAATTAAAATTGATATGGTTATGCCTGAAACCTGTTTTTTCCCGATACGAAAACATTGAAATGCTATTTGGAAAATAGAATGATGTAATACAGTAATAAACTTTCAGGGTTTTGTTTGAAATAAGATCTGGTAATTGCGAGCTCTTATTTACAAATAAAGGCTCTTCGGAAACTCCAAAAATATTCCGATCATATTGTATTTACCTGGTGAGCTATATGAGATTATCTCAAGTAATGGCATATGTTTTCCTATATTATGTTTATATTCGTTCCCACAAACCGCTTACATTTGGTCGTTATATTATATCAAGCTGGCAATAATATCCGTCACTCAAAGTCATGCGATAATTAATAAGCAGACATCTATTTTTATTGTTTGCAATTTTCCCATAATCTACTGTAAGTCATTTCAGACATGAATCCAACACAAGTTTATAAAACATACAACGCTTTAATCGTCATTTGGCAATCTATTAAACTGCAAATGACTAGTGTTTATTGCTTAATTCATAACCCAGTTCTGATAATTGTAATTTGTTTAACATTAAATAATTGTAATAGAACGAACAAAATAAACACACATACCTGTCAATAATAAAGTGTCACAGGCAATTTCTTAATAACGATATTCCCATTCCCAGCTATGTTTAAATATTGAGCAAAGGTTATTTTGAACAGAAGCACATTAAGTTCCTCTTAATTTGTCACCTGTTAAAATGTAGTGCATTTAATTTCCGCCTACTGTTGTGTTTACATTTAAGCCCTTCAGATAAAAAAGCAGATAAAGTTCGTCCCAAACTTGAAATGGCGTTTTCATAACATATTTCATGCGGTCTTCCGCAAATAAATCCAGAGTGTTTGCTACGTAATTAAATATGCAGTTACTAACAAATGACCATGCGCTCGTGTTATGTTTTAATTTTTTCTTCATTTGTAATTGCAGCGTCAACAATAGAAAAGCAAATACACATTATTTTGAGTGAACTAATTGATAGAACGAGACGATATTTCGATTAAGAGAATTAATGTTTAAATTTACTTGAGTCAGGGTCGATCAGAACAGAATAAATCCTTCATACAGCAAATATATTTAAATATATAATACATGGAAACATTCTTAGGATCGGATGTATGTAAATCCCGTTTAATTTCTAATTGTTTGTACAGTAAATCTTTGAATTCGGTGGTTCCCAATTTTTCATCTTATTGGTTGTGTCCCTATATACGTTATAATTGTTATAAGACATGCCAACATATAAACAATTACCATACACATGTAATTGATTTTAAAGCAGATTATTAATAAAGCAAAAACTCCAGAAACAATATACCGTTAAAACTTAATCTTGGAACGTGAAAGTGACTTGGTAGGGATAATGGTAGAGGCACAGTGTTAGAATAAAGAGTTGTCCAGCGTGGATTGATTTTTCAAATATTTTGACAGACGTTATTAACACGGTGCGACTGGATGCTGAGTGTGTAAAACAATAGTCCGTCATTTGCATGTTGGACTGCGGTTCCCCAAGACCCATGCTCATCATGAAAGAAAACTGTCAAATATAATAATTTGTTTGGACAGTCAATATCAAATCGTAGCTCGGCATGGATAAATGTAGATTGGAAATAACAACGTTAATGCCAAAAAATTAACTATGAGGAGTTAGGTAACACGCAATGCCATAGTCTTTTGTTTAAGGCAAATGTATTGGTTTTAAATGTAAATACCAATACATGAGAATGGAGGTATTTAAACATTGGATACATATATTTGAAATAAGACTCAAGTGAAGATATATAAGAGAAAAACAGGACATCAGGAAGCAAATATCCCGATGAAAACACAATAATCCGCTGTTATGAATCGAGATTAAATTTGTAAGTGAAGATACATTGTGCAAACGGTGTTTTAAGAAAAAACCATATGGTTAGCAACGACTGAAGTGTTTGTCGGCATATTTGACCTCTTGATACGTTCAACAGTCCTGTCATTAAATGTGGCAACACTTAAGGACCCAAACAACAGTTTTGAGGAAATTTTATCGCACATACTTGTTTACGTGAGTACAGCGATAGTGGATGTCTTCGAATGGCAGTTAATTAAGATTACATGAGATTTCGGAGTAAGATTTCTGAGATTTCTCTAAACTCAATGATTGTTTTCATAGTGTTACGTTAAGAATACAATTTCAGCGATATGAAATAACAAACATATGTGTATGTTCTTTTTATAATATAATACAAGTTCGTTTTAGCACAACACTTTCCCCATTAACCGCCATACTATTTTACTGGTACGCATGTTCATTCCCATATGGGGACGCCCATGAGAATTAGTAGGGTGTTGGTAGCGTAATGTTCGTCTAGCTTGGATGAGTTTCCAATTTTTTTCAAAGAAGTTAAAACACGATGAGATAGTATGCCTTGCGCAAGGAATAGCTATTAATATAAAAGTGTCCAGATCTTATCATAGCCATGTATTGACGACTATAGTTCCAATAAATTTAAGTTGAAAAAGAGTAAAATTGTCGTTATTACAAATTAAAAATGACAGGTTGTTTAAAACGTAAGAAGCTGATTTTTATGCAGATTAACCCCTGACCAATAGGTATGAAATATTAAACAATATTGTGACAATATTAGTGTTGTGGGGGTTGTGTTGTATTCTCTCCGTTTTAACTATTAAAATAAAATTGTCCATGCACAAATTCAAAGAATTACGAAGATTGGGAATAGTCCCCCCATCAAATGGCATACTTTATCCCTTAAATGGGATAACGGTTTAACAAAGATAATTGTGTTGTTAAGTGCTAGGGAAAAGCGATTTCTTAAAATGAACAGATTAATTTTATTCTTGAAATAAGAATGTTCATGTTAATTTTAGTTAGAAAATAACAATTAATATACCAGCTTTTCTTTACAAACTCATTTGAGACAATTCTGTTTGCTTACAACATGAACATAAATATTTAGACTTATAAAGATGCATTTCATTTGGTACGTATATGATTCAAAACATAAAAGAAACTCGACTTTGCGAATACACAAAAGCTTCGGCAGTAAGTAGTCGCGTAGTTTGAAATTAAATTAATCATATCGGTGTAATCTTTGAGAGGATTATAAAGTCTTTGTTAACATGCTTTCTTCGTTTTTAAAACTGAAAATAGTCTCAGCCATGTTGATACATGCTCAATTCACCCTGAGTCTATTTGATGCTTATAATCACAAATCACAAAATAATCATACTAATAATTGTATACAGCAATAAACTTCTATAACGGGTTTCTCACTTTTTTCTAAATTTTGTCTCTAGTTTCATAATTGTGAGAAATGTTAAAATGGTCACACTGGTCAAGGATCAACAAAAATAAACGACACCGGTGATATTATTATATGACGCCTTTGGTTTGTGAACAAAAACCATGAGTTCACTATCTAGGTTTGCATTCATTGAGTTAATTTGAATATGCGAAATGAATTGTATTATTAAATTAAACTGTGTATGGATACGCCTTACACTTTTAAATAATTTTTTCCAAATACAATATAAATGCTATTGGAAAAAAACATATTATACTAAATTGATAGACGTGTAGAGCTTTGTTTGAAATCAAACACGCGATCTGGTTAATGCTAGCTCTATTTGCAAATAAACGAACACTGGCAACTGCAAAGACAATCCTGTATTATGTATATTTTCATTCATACAAACCACTAAAATGTATCGGTGTTACTTCATCAACTTCTCAACTATATCCGTCACATTTAAGACGTGTAATGTTGGTTCAGAATATATCTTTATTTTATATTTTTAAATGTTCCAATAATCTACTTTTCGTGATTTAAGGCAGGAAGCCAACACAATAAAAAAAACATACCTCAATAGAATAAACATTTGCAACTCTATTAAAAATGCTAAATATTATGAACTATGCAAATGATTACGAAACCTTGTTTTGAAGACTGCAAACCCGTTATACGTATGATTATCTTAATTGTAAATTTCAGACTTCTGTAAATCGCTTAATTCACAAACCTTTTTTGGTAATTGCACTCTTTATAACATTAAAATAATTCGACGAATAAAATAAACCAACATGTCTCTCATTACTTCAGACCTCATATACAAGTTTGAAATAAAGAATACTACGCATTCCTAGCTGTGTTTATATATCGAACATAGGTTAATTCTAAAAGGAGAACATAAAGTTCCGCTTGATTAAGCAGTGGCGTAACTGTAGTGAATTTTATTTCCGCCTACTGTGGTGTTAACATTTAAAGCGTTCAGATAAAATAGCATTAAACAAGTATATTCGAGTGTAGCACAAAATGTACACTAGCGTCCTCACGGCATTCTTCGTGCGATCTTCCATAATTAAATCTACAAGTGGTTTCTAAGTAAGGAAACACGAAGGCACTAGTAAATGAGTAAAAACAATGATACACCGCGAAGAAACTTCAGTTAAGGAAATGCATAAGAAAATGTATTTAGGTTGATCACAACATAACATATACTGCACATACAGCGAATAAACTTAAATATGCCATAAATATATTTGGCAAAATGTTAGGATCATACGTCTATAGACACCGTTTTATTCGCTATTGATTGTGCAGTTAATCTTGCAATTCGATGGTTCACATTCTTATGTGTACGAAGTGAGTAGGTTTTGAGATAAATATGGATGAACAATGCAACTTCAGAAAAATTATCAAGACAAACAATCTGATTAACACCTGCCATTTTCTATTATAGGCAAGTTTCCAATTGCCTCAAAAACACATGCCAATACATGAGACCCGACATTTAACATAAACAAGAGCTGGCGCAAGCCACCGCGCATGACTATTCTTCTATTCTTCCGTTTTGATAATATAATTGACATTTCCTGAACGTGACCTGATACTTTAATGACCACTTAGACATATCGGAAGTTTAATATATGTAGTCTTAATAAAGATCATGTAAACGTATTTGAATAATAAATTAAAACAAGAAACGCGACAATGTCAAGTAACTAGATTTTAATTTCTTTACCAATTCATTTTCTTTAATTTTCGGTAATTGTAATCGTTAACTTTTCTCGGACTAACGGCACATTATTTTTATTCAGCCTCAAGTTGTTGAGCAGAAACTGTATTTCGGTATTTTGTAACCGTGACCTTGATGCAACTGGCGCAAAAATCAACTTCAAACGAGATCTGAATAAAGGCTACATAAAAATAAAATTACAAAACAATACCTCTATCTTATCTCAAATTTAGAGTAAACTGTTTTATTGAGTGTCTATACAAGGTACTTAGATATGCGCTTGTTGCAAACTTTAACCTGAATTTCATTTTAAACTCAAACATAAACCAACTTTTCGTATCACAAACGGATGGAATAATTTAACTGAAAGGCAAGAAAAACTGTACTTTATGATCAGGGACTATTAAAAAAAATCAAAGTTATATTTCAATATATGCAGTTGATGTAGCGATTTAGGGTTATTGGACGAACACAATAGTCTCAGTCAGTAGCCCCCATTGATGATCACGAAGAAAAGTTTAATTCAATATATGGAGTGAGTAACTATCTAGTTACTACCCGAATAAAATCTTTACCTGAATTGTATGTTGCACCCGAAACTTTCTCTGATCTTTATAAGTACAAATATGGGCGTAAATCTGATAACAAGCTTGCCACAATTATAGGTCTTGATCAGTAACTATTCATAATGACTCAAAATAAATATGTCTTGTTTTATGCCATAACATCTAGTAGAGCTAATATTGAGTTGTTGCAAACGTTAACTGCAATTTCTAAGAACAAACAGGGGCATACATCTTCTGAATTTCAGTTGAGAGGTATGGAACTGTGTCAGTGACCTCAAACAATGACATTGAACGCTTTTACGTGAAATGGTTATTTCTGAAGCAGTGATATGTTGCGTGTTTACATTAACCATAACATTACAAAGACGCTAATGCATATACCGACGCCAGAAAATAGACGGAACTATTTAAATAATATTCAATTATGTATTGTTAACGATATAAATGCGGGTTGCCAACACAAGTCGATATTAAATTACTCGCTTGAACTGTCATTTCAAAATATATACAAATGGTTATGGCACTGGCCTGAATGAACATGTAGCAGCACAATACATGTATATTAATTTTGCAGTTATCATTTATATTTAGATATCACACTTTTCACACGTTTGTTAACAGAATTTAATAATACCATTATTTGTCATAAATGAACAATGAACATTTGCAGAAAAGAACTTTTTCCATAAACTGTTAAGATTTGCAAATTGTAGATAAGGAAAATAACTGTTGTTTTGAAAACCCATAATCCGTAAAATGGCACATTTTAATAAGTCATATAAGTTAACATAAGTTAATAAACATGCTAACTGTAAATTTTAGACTTCTATCAACAAATACAAACATATTCAGTTTACCCTTTTAAAGTGCGCTTAAATTTCCCTTGTTTTCGCATTTGTAAAGCTGCAGTAAATTTAACTTCCGCATTATATGGTGTTACTATTCCAACCGCACTTGATACGTTCAACAGTCCTATCATTAAATAAGGCCAAAAGGTCTTGAAGACCAAACCTTAAGTGTTGAGGAAATTTATCAGCACATGCTTGTTAACGTGTGGGCGGGGATAGTGGATGTCTTGGAATAACAATTAATTAAGATTGCATGAGATAAAGTATCTCTAAATTTACGTTTAGAATACAATTTCAGCCAGATGAAAAACACACACATAAATGTATGTTATTATAATAAAATAAAATTATAATAAAATTTGTCTATTCGACACGTATAATGGGAAAGGCCATGTGCGTTGGAGGGATGTTGGTAGCGACAAAAAACACGATGAGATAGCATGATTTGCGCAAGAAATAGCTAATAAGATAATAGTGTCCCGATAATATTATAACCAAGCATCGACGAGTGTAACTCTTATAAATTTGAGTTAAAACAAAAAAGAGTAAAATTGTCATTATTAACCTTTAACAATAAGAGGTTGCGTTAAAAGAAATATCCTTATTTGTTTAACCAGGTTAACCCCTATTTATTTTAGCTCCATTGCATAGAAAGCCTTAGGCTTATTTGAAACGCTCTCGAGTCCGTTTCCTTGGACTAGAAGCAGTACTTGATGTCTATGGGGAGATCTTAAGAACGCTACCACGGAGGGGATCAAACCCATGACCTCCCAGTCGCTGGGCGGACACCATATCCACTACGCCACGGCGACCTCAAGTTTTGTATTATTGTCAAGAATTGTAGAAATATGATGACAATAGTAGTGGTGTGCGTTTGTGTTTCTAAAGTCCCTTCATCAAATGGCATACTTTATCCATTAGGTGGAATTAGTGTCTTATACACATAATTGCATAGTTAATTGCAAATTAAAATCAATAACTAGAAAATAACATATTTTATTGTACAACGGCATAAACATTTTCATGTTAATTTAAGTTAGAAAATAAATAATAAATGTACCAGTTTTCCTTTACATGCTTATTTGAGACAACCCTGTTGGCTTAAAACATGAACATTAATAATTAAATTTGAAATCCAGACATATAGCGATGAATTGCAATTCGCACGTAGAGGATTCAAAACATAAAAGAAACTCGACGCGTTAAACAACAAATACATTATATGTCAGTATAGTAATGTAAACTTTAAGACGGCAGTCTTTTGTTATAAATTGGGTTGTATTCATATATCGAATATCCTTTCAAAGCGGGTGCTTTATTTATATATAGCTTATTCAGAATGAAGGCGAACAATACAGTTAACTCGATATGCATCGAAGTTTGGTTTGCGAATTCACAAAAGCATCGACAATAAATAGTCGCGTAATTTGAAAGCAATACATGAATATCAGTATAATCTTTTAAAGAATAATTAAGTTTCTGTTAACATGATTTCCCCGTTATTAAATCTTAAAATAGTCTCAGACATGTTGATATATGCACAAGTCACCCTGAGCCGGCAATATCTGCCTCATATTGTACATACATTTTCCTAAGCCTGGGTGAACAAGTGATTTTGATGGTCGTTTATGAAGCATTTTTAACAGCTTACTATTGTTAAATTCAACATTTATTTATAACATTACACCATAAAAATCACGTTATCTGTTCTTGTCTACTAATGAGTCAATTTGCGTGAAAACAGTTATTTTGTTAAAAAATATTAAACCATAGTTTCAACAATATATGTTTATTAGATGACTAATAAACGAACAACTACGGGAAATCTCCATTCAAATTTCAGTCTTGTGTTTAACATTTTCTTTTGCAGGACAAAACATGTAACATAAAAATTATCACTTGTCAAATTCTATTAATTTAAGACTATGAAAAGGGCCAATTAGGATAACTGTTTTTGTGTATGTATTTGGGAAATAAAGTTGAAATGTTGATTTTGTTTTCCTGAGAGCATCTTTACAGAGTTATTACCCGTTTTGCAGGTGTGTGGCATTCATATATATTGATAAATTTGGAAGATATTTGTTCTATTACATTTAATATTTATGAACATTTTAATATAAGAATTGAGAATCTTCAAATCGAAAAGTTCAAATAATGATGAGGATCACTAAGAGGCATAATTTGAATAAATATAATAACTATTTATTTCAGTATTTCGGACATATTATAAGTATTTGTAAATTGTAGGATTTTCAATAAATAAATACGTTTTCTCAAACTTGAAAAGTCCAGAGAATACGTTTTTTTGCGAGAAACAGCAATATGGGGACATTCGGCAACGACACTGACCGCAGGCGTTTCTTTTATTTTAAACTACTTCCCTTAACAATTACAAATTCCCCTTCACTTTTATGGGAAAAACATTAAACAAATTTGAAAATTAATATAATATGTATACATTCATTAGTTCACGTGTTTATAAGGTAAACGAGTTGCTTAACGGTAGCTTTTGGTTAATTAAATATTAAAAATATAATTGTAAAACACCATATACATAGCTAGGAGGGAATGTGTTTAAAATATGCAATATTTCAAGTAAAGTCATTTAATATCTTTCATTTAATTTCTTCATTCCGATGTTTCGTCTTTCACACACACACAGCCATGGATAATCCGTAATAATATATCCTGCTGACAATGCAATACTTCGCACTGAATCACGTGTCAAGTAATTACTTTACTTTCTATTCTAGTTTAAATGATTAAATTATACATTATTGATGCAGTTAGCTATACTAGTTTATATTAAATAGCCCGCTTGGCCTATCATTTGAAACTCAGCATATAAGTTGCAGGCTTTCAACCACTAGGACACCTTTTAACTAAACAGACACAAAAGGAAAACCATACCGAATAATTTCGTTTTTTGTTTCATACATTATTTTCCTTATCTGCCGACCACGCAAAGATTGCAAATCCGTTAGCCGTATTATTACACCACATACAAAATGTCAACGTTAGACTTCTAATGACGACTTAATTAATTCACAAGCATTGTACTATTGTTTTTTACACATAATTAAAAAAAAAAACACTCACATGTAGGTCAATAATCCGCAGACATTTTTTTCGACAGAAATAATACGCTCCCGTCTGTGTAGAATGTTCTCAATTGGTAAATGTCAATAGTAGGAAGGAATGTATTTAAACAGAACATGTAAAGCTGAAGTGAATTTAACTTCCGTACAAACTGAATCTCGTCTTTCAGTACACAAGCTTTAGATATACATTTATACACTATCGTATAGTTTAAAAGTAAGAACTATTTAAAGGCATATCCAAGCAGAAAGCGTTCTGTTTATGAACAGGCAAATTACATATTTGTTTTGCATAGGTTTTCATAAAACAACAAAATATTATTATTATTTTGCTATCAAAATTTATGAAAGAAAAATAATACTTAATATAATAATTATAATACTAATGAAATAAACGTGTTTAAAACTGAAAGCACATGTATTCCGTATGTATGACTCTTCTAGATACGACACTTATAACTCGATTTTATTAATGGCGTTACCTAAAATGGACCGTGATGACGTTATAATGTATAAAACGCCAAAACAAAATATGTTTCGTTGAGTTGAAATGTTTCCGTTTGGAATGTATCTCCCCGTGCGAAGTGGGGGAGACACTAGTTGACGCATTTGATTACATGTTCTAATCTTTCCAAAACATGGAGCAACTCTATTGTAATATGCGCAATGGTTTAGTGATCAAACTCGTGTTAAACTCTGTTCTAACACAAAATAGCCGCTGTGTGTGTGTATAAAGTAGTTATTAGTTATGACCGTATCTTGATTTAATAAATCTAAGGGGATTCAGAATCTACTATATTGTGTTCGTTCAATGTTCGAATATAGGAACGCAATGAAAGTACAACACATTATCAGCATATAAACTTTTGTTACAAACAAGTTACAAACAACTTGTTTTGTATTTAAGGCAAATGGCAAATTGACTATACAATAAAGCACATTACATACTATACAAAACTAACCAAACACATTTATCAAAACTGAGGTCAACGACTTGGACGTTCTATATAAGGTATTAGAGGCTTAAACCGGATGTAATAGCCAACAATTATCATTTAAGGACGTACTCGGCGGTTTAATTTAACGAAATTATAGTTATTCGCTATCAAGACAATAATACACGCTATAAACGTTACAGTTCACATGCGCGATAATCGCATAACTATGTCCGCCAATAAAGTCAATCTTAAACAAATCCATAGTACAACTACCGTGACGTCACTACTTTTCTGTCACGTATATACTGAAGCGTAAGCACACTTCTTCTACACATGCATACAATAAAATAATGCCCAAAGAAGAATGGCATCTTTTCAAAACAAGCATACTTTTGTGAGTTTGTTTACAACGTCACGTTTAACGTGATAATGTTAACATTGTATATGCTTCAAAACACTACAAAAGGCGGTTATATACATGTTTGCGCAAAACAAATGTGGGTATTTGCGTGCTCATGTAGTGTCTTCTTTCACTTTCGAATACGTATTCAAGCATATACATTCGCGATATACCGTGTGTTTACTCAAAAAAATATGAACTATGCAAATGATTAAGAGACATTCATCTCAAGCTTGCAAATCCATCAGTCAGACTTATAATGACATAAGGAAGTATGCGATCTTAATTTTGAGATACTAAACACAACTGTAAATTAAAAACTACTGTAAAAAGCGTAATTCCCAAACCTGTTTAAACTCTTGTAAACATTACATAATTCAAAAAATAAAATAAACCCACATACCTGTCAATTCTTCAGACCTCACATACTTGTTTTTAATAAATGCTTATACGCTTTCGAAGCTGTGTTTACATATTGAATATAGGTTGATTTGAAAACTAGCATATTAAGTTCCGCTTGATTTATCACTTGCTCAACTGTAGTGAATTTAACTTAACCAAATTTAGTGGTTTCATCTGTAAAGCGTTCAGATAAAATAGCATTAAGCAAGTGTATTCGACTTCAGCGTGTGGTCTTCCTCAATTAAATCCAGAGTCGTTGCTAAGTAATAAAACACGTAGGCACTAGTACAGGACCATGCTTTTTTTATTTGCTTGTCTAAAGCAGCGAAAACAATAAAAATTGGAGTGAATACAATGATACTAAGAGACGAACTTAAAGTTAAGGAAAGTAATAATAACAATAACATAGGTCGAGGTTTATCACAACATAACAGCGAATACTACATACAGCGAATACACTTAAATATGTCATACATATGAATGGGCACATTCCTAGGATCGGACGTCGGTAAACCCCGATTGACTCCCTACTTGTTGTGCAATTAATCTTCCTATTAGGTGGCTCACATTTTTACATCTATCGATTTTGTGTCGCTGTCTATTTCCTACTTATTATCGTTTATGTTTTAAAAGTATCTGTTTACGGGGCGTCCCTAATAGATAACTCCTACTGAGTATTTTTACTGTATTAAACTCTGAATGGCGTTGTAATTCATGTAACCAAGTATTGCATGTTAAAAAAAAAAAAAATTTACTTTGTTAATTTGTTTATTTTGCCAATTTGTATTGACAAATTACAGTCTAAGAATATTTGATTTCATATTCAGTTTATCAAACAATTAACCAAACATGATTATTTGGAATCTAACACACAATTATTGGCAGCCTAGCATATCCAATGCATACAAACAAAAATATAATTTTAAGTACCTAGTACAATAGCAATAATATATTTCCTTTACAACGGGCCAATAATATGTCGAAAAATCAATTGATTGTAGCAACAGTTCAAAACAACGTGTATTTTAATTATGTTTATTTTACAAATAAAACCTTTTCTTATTTTAATATAATTTATAATAGTTTTACTTATTGCATGTAAACCGTGAAAACTAAATGACCGGAAGCCCGACGTAACAACATGTGCACTCATATCCCTTAGCTGTGTGTGTGTGGGCATAAGTAAGTGTTTATATCTATAAATATTAAGAAAAACATGCCCATCCCACTAGTATTGATTGCCGGTAAAACAACGGTAAGAAACGTATTCGTACGAAGGGTGTTTGTTTGAAGATAAATATGGACGATCAAGTCAACTGCAGAACAATTATCAAGACAAAAAGTCTGATAAACACCTGCCATTTTCTATTAAAGGAAACTGACGAATTCCTGTGAAATACATGACAATACATTTGACGCGACATTTAATATACCACGCCACCGCCCATGACAATTCTTCCGCTTTGATAATATAATTGACATTTTCCGAACGCGACCTTATAATATTCTGACCACTGAGACATATTGGAAGTGTTATATATGTAGTTGTTATATAGAACATGTATCAGTATTTTTATTATAAACTAAAATAGGAAACGTGACAATGCCAATAAATTGTATTTTTTTTTTATTTTACCAATTCATTTTCTTTAATTTTCGTTAATTGTATTAACTTTGCTAGGAAAGTATGCATGTAATCAACATACACATACACTTACGGCACACTATTTCCATTTAAACTCAAGTTCTTGAGCGAAAACTTGTCTGTGTGTTATGTAACAGTGACATTGATGCCACTGGCGCAAACTTCAACCACAAAAAAGATCTGATCTTAAGGCTACATAAAAATAAAATTACAAAACAATACCTCTATCTAAGCTCAAAATTAGAGGAAACTGTTTTTATTGAATGTCTATAGTAGGTACTTAGATATGTACTTATTGCACCCACAGTTTTATCTAATTTCATATTGAACGCAAACATAAACCAACTGTTTGAATCACAAAAGGATGACATAATTCAACTAAAGGCTAGTCAAAACTGTACTTTATGGTCAGGGACTGTTAATACAGACCCTGATCAAAAATTCAAAGTTATAGTTCAATATATGCAGTAGATGTAGCGATATGGGGTTATTGAAAAAAACACTATAGTCGCAGGCAGTAGCCTCCAATGATGATCCCGAATAAGAATTTAACTCAATATATGAAGTGATGAACTATGTATTTACTATCCGAATGCAAACCTTAACCTGAATTGTAACTTGCAATTAAACCTAACTCTGATTGTCACAAACATGGTCGTAATTTTGTTGAAATGTATAGTTAACCATACACTCTCAAATTATTTTAAGATTGCAAAATCAAGAAAAGGAAAGTAATTGTTGTTTTGAAAACCCATTCTCCGTATTATAGCGCATATCAATAAGTGCTATAAGTAAATATCAAATGATACACTGAACTGTAAATGTACGAATATTGTTAACCAATTATATACACCAATTCAGATGTGTAACATTTTTACAAATATTAGCATTCAATAAAACTCATATGTCAATACTGTGACGCCACGATTTCGTAATTGAAACACATTTTTTTACGATTATGTATAAGTATTGAAATTTGGTTTGGTTTCAATGGCGAAAACGAATGTTCTGCTTGATATAGCACTTGTAAAATTGTAGTAAATTTAACGTCCGCATCCACGAGTGTTTTAACTTAAACCGCACAGATAAAAATACCATTAAGCAAGTATTCTCCTAATAGTCAGCAAGCGGGTCAACATAACAAATTTTAGTCGGTATTCAATTGTACAGTTTGCTTACTCATGTAAAATGTAATGGCTTTGATAACGTGCTATGTTTGTTTCGTCTCCTTAATATTAACAAAGAGACCACTTTACATACAACACAACAACACGACCAGGAATGCAAGTGACATAATGCTTCAACAAGAAACAATGACAATGCACAGAACAAAATTGTACCATAAACGCTAGGATTATTTTCAGACAAACAAAGCTTTGTTGGTTTGGAACCCATAATTCGCAAAATGACACATTATAACATGTGATCCTATAGTAGATAAAAACGTTGATTAACATACTTACTGTACATTTAAAAATAAAAAGTGTTGACGACTTAAATAACGCACGGTTTCTGAAATTTACTGTTTTTAACAATATAAACATACAGCGAATAAATTATACTCATATACACGTGAATACTGCAGCGCCACCGATTATTTCTTAATAACAATACTATATTCACGGCTATAAATGAATATTGAAATTTCGTTTTGTTGTCGTTAGGGATAATATTCTTTTTGATTCAGCACGTGTAAAGTTAACTTCCGCGATACATGGTGTTGATATTTAGACCGCGCAGTTACAAATAACATAAAGGAACTATACTCAAACTATATTCGAAGTAATCTTCAAGCGCTTCCACATAACATATTTAAAATCGGTTTTCAGTAACACGTTTAGATGGTTCGCTTAATAATTTAGATTGTATGTACTTGTTTTAAATCACGTTTTTTGTTTGTTTCGTTTCGTTTCGTCAACAACGAGACCACTTTAAATGCAAAACAACTTGGGTGGAAATGATAATATTACATAGTGTTACTATAAATAGTAACAAAATGACTTCGCGAGCGGGCCGTTATTCGTATCTAGCGGGCTGATATAAATTATATTGGCCCGCCGAGCCGATATTTTATATCAGAAAAGAATCGGATCGCGCGACGTCCTCTGAACAAAATGGCGTCCACATTCAGTCTTTTCCAACGATGATTAATACAATTAATTCATAAGTCAACATAATAATTTAAAAAAAAAAAGATAATTAAACGTAGTACACAATTGAAATAATGAAAACATATCGATTGCAACGGAAAGTTTAACTGTACTTTGATAAGATTGATGACTATATTTTAGCTTTAAGTTTAACAGGAGTCATCCAGCATCACAATTTAGTAAACGCCACTTTTACCTCAATGACAACTTTAAACAAATGCTTATAGTAATACAATAACAACGATATGCACGTCCATTTTCTGTTTGTTTCCATCCCTTTATCTAAATTTATTTCAAACTACACTTTTTGAAACGTTTTACGAAATCGAATGACTGCCCCCAGTGATTTATTTTATTGCTCTTGAACTTTAAGTTTCCCATTATACATTACAAACACACAATCCGAAATACGTTTTGGATTCGTTCGATGCTTTTTAAAATAAATATTTTACTATCAAATAAACCATACCGTTCGAATTGTTGTCACTAAAATCCAGAGTGTCTAGCTTAAAACGATGCGTTTCGTCACATAAATTACGTCACACGAAATACGTCATAAATGTCGTAATCAGTTGAATAAAAAAAAAGTACGGACAGCTGGTTCGGAAATAAATTTAGGCGAAGGAACAAAATATAATGATATGTAATATAAACGATAACACACGGCTGAGCTAGGCCGGCCGTCTATAATCGGCACTAGCCGTATAATGGCAATCGGGCCAAAGGCCCTCGGGCTATTATGCCGGCAGGCGGGCCGATTATAGACGTCCTGCCCAGCTCAGCCGTGTGTTATTGTCTAAATACACAGAGAGGTTTTAGCAGTAAGGACATTAATAAATACTAAGTAAAGATTGATAAGAACATATACTACATCGTATATATGTAACTGTCTCATTCGATAAGTTGGGCACATTGTGAGACTCGATCGTTGATAAACTCCGTTAGATTTAAAATCCCAGATAATGTTATGCAGTAAACATCCGTCCGATTCGGTGGTCCACGTCTTAAATGATTATGTCGGGTGATTACAGAAGTGTGCACATAGAGCCCGTATTGAAATGTTGCACAATACGGACATACCATCAATGACATTTTGTTTACTGGCGACTGACCAATCAACCGAAAATAAATATTAACATATGCACGCTCAAATGAAGGATACACACATTTGTAAACACGATCCTCTCCTGATAATTGAGAGCAAGTAACTAAACAAAACTATATCAAAACATTTAAAATGTATCAAGTAATATATCAACTTGAACTCTAACATTCCTATTACTTAATTTAATTAAAATAATGAACAATTTAACTAGCGTTACATATTTCATCAGTTCTTTCGCAATTTAATCAAGGGTGTTTGCTAAGTTATGAAACATATAATTAATACTTACTTATTAATTAAAATACTAGGTTTTTAAAAATGTAGAAACAACAACTTCTTATCATGTCATGTCCCGATAAATTTATCTCAGTTGTATGCATGCTATCTCATTATTATTTTGTGTTTGTTGGTGTAATGTGCTGTGGTATGATGTTCTAAATCGGTTTTAAACTTAAAATAAAGAATTGTGGGCTAGTAGATAACTCCTTCTGAGTATTTTCACTGTATACAACTCTGAATGGCGTTGTAATTCAAAAGCATGTTACAAAGTATTGCATGTAAAAAAACAAACTTACTTTGTCAATTTGTATATTTTGCCAATTTGTATTGACAGTCTACGAATATTTGATATTATATTCAGTTTATCAACAATTAACCAAACATGATTATTTGGAACCTAACATAAAAATATTGGCAGACTAGCATGTCCAATGCGTACAAACAAAAAGATAATTTTAAGAACCTAGTACAACAGCAATAATACATATTCTATACAACGGGCCAATAATCTGTCCGAAATCAATTGATTGTATTAACAGTTTAAAACAACTTGTATTTTAATTATGTTTAATTTTACAGATAAAACCTATTCTTATTTTATCATAATTAATAGTGGTTTTTCTTATTGCCTGTAAACCGTGAAAACTAAATTATCGGAAGCCCGACGGAACGACATGCGCACACATATCCCTTAGCTGTGTCGGTGTGGGCATAAGTAAGTGTTCATTGATATACTTATTAAGAAAAACAATAGCATCCCACTATTATTGGTTGCCGGTATAACAACGGTAAGAAACGTATGTGTACGAAGGGCGTTGGTTTGAAAATAAATATGTACGGACAATCCAACTTCAGAAAAATGACTATGGCAAATATTCTGATTAACACCTGCCATTTATATTAAAGGCTTGTGACGAATTGCCTGTAAAACACATAACAATACATGGAACCCGACATTAAACATAAGCAAAAGCTGTCCAAGGTAACCGTTTGTCTATTCTACCGATTTGATAATATAATTGACATTTCCAAAACCTGACCTATTACTATTATGACCACTTAGACATATTGGATGTTAAATATGTGTTGTAGTTATATAGAAAATGTACACGTATTTAAATTATTAGCAAAATCAGGAAACGTGACAATGCCAAGAAACTTGATTTTAAATTGTTGTACTTATTCTTTTTTTTCGTTAATTGTATTAACTTTTCTTGCAAGTATGCATAAATCCAACATACTCATACTTTTTCCATTATTTCATATTGAACGCAAACATAAACCAACTGTTCTTATCACAAACGGATAGCATAATTCACCTAGAGGCCAGTCAAAACTGTACTTTATAGTTAGGGGCTGTTAAGAATGACCCTGATCACAAATTAAAAGTCATATTTTAATTTATGCAGTAGATGTATGGTCATTGCAGGAACAAAATAGTCTCAGTCAGTAGCCCCCAATGATGATACCGAAGAAAAGTTAAATTCAATATATAAAGTGATGAACTATGCAGTTATTACCATAATGCAAACATTAATCTGAATTGTATCTTGCACTCAAACCTAAAAATTATCATTTTACATGTAAGTACAAACTTTATCACAATTCTGATAAAATGCTTGCCACACTTATAGGCCTTGAACAGGTGCTGTGCATAATGACTCCAACCAAGTATGTATTGTTTTATGCCATTATCGTAAGTAGATCTAAAGATATTGAGTTTTTGCAAACGTTAACTGCAATATCTAAGAACAAAAATGGGGCATAATTCTGCTGAATTTAAGTTGAGAGGTATGGAAATTTGTCAGTGACCTTAAACAATGACAGTATACGCTTTTATCGGATTAAGTGAGTATCTCTATTAGACGCGCGTTAACAGTAATCACAAAATTGAAAAGACGCCAACGCCTATACAATCGCCAGCAAATAGCTTGAACTATTCGAAGAATATTCAATAATGTATTGTTAACGATTTAAAGGTAGGAAGCCAACACAAGTTGATACTTAATTACTCGCTTGAACTGTCATTTCAAAATCTATAAAAATGGTTACCATATTGACCTGTATGAACATGTAACAGCACAATACATGCATATATATTGTATACTAACTTTGCATTTCTCATTTATTTTTAGATACCACAATGTTCACACGTTTGTAAACAGAATTCCATTTTACCATTTATTTGTCAATAAAAAAGAATGAAAATGCGCAGAACAGAACTATTCCATAAACTGACGAATTATTTTAAGATTTGCAAACTCTAGATAAGGAAAATAACTGTTGTTTTGCATACACATAACCCGTATAATGGCACATTATAACAACTGATATACGTTAATATAAGTTGACTTCAAATTGCTAACTGCAAATTAAAGACTAATGCTCACCAGTTTAAAATATATATTCAGATGTGTAATATGTTAAACAATATAAGCAAACAATAAAACTCACATACCTGTCAATACCATGCATTCGTAACATAACACTGTATTCACGATTATGTATATATATATATATATTGAATTTGGTTTAGTTTCAATAGCGCAAACGAATGTTCTGCCTGACAAAACACTTGTACGACTGTAGTAAATTTAACTTCCTTATCCACGAGTGTTTAAACGTAAACCGAGCAGATAAAAAGCCCATTAAGCAAGTATTATCGAAATCATCAGCAAGCGCTTTAACATAACACTTAACATACACATAAACACATTTAAGTCGTTATTCAATAATACGGTTGAGACGGTTTGCTTCCTCATGTACAATGTACTGACTTTTGATCACATGCTATTTTTGTTTCGTTTCTTTAATATGATTAAAATACCACTTAAAATGCAACATAACTAGGAAAAGAAGTGACATAATGTGTAAAAAACCCCAAAAACAATGACAATGCACAGAACAAAACTATACCATAAACTATCCAATTATTAATAAACTTACCAAGTTTAGATAACCACAAGACGCTGTGGCTTCGGAAACCCATCATCGGCATAATGACAGATTATAGCATGATATCGTATAGCAGATAAACGTTGATAAACATACTTAATATATATGTAAATACGTGTTAACGACTTATATAACGCATATTTTTTGACGTTTACTCTTTTATACAATATAAACATACAGCGAAACAAATATACTTATATACCTGTGAATGATGCAGCACCACCGATGATTTCAAAATTACAATACTACACTTACGGTTAAGTCTGAATATTACAATTTTGTTTTGTGTCATTTGTGCACAAGAATATTTCGCTTGATTTCGCACTTGTAAAGCTGTAGTCAATTTAACTTCCGCATAATATGGTGCTTCTATTTGAACCGCACTGATAAAATCGCAATTGAACAAGTATATTCGAATTTATCTTTAAGCGCGTCAACATAACACTTTTAGGTCGGTATTCGGTTAAACGGTTAAGAGGGTTCGTTTAATAATTGAGATTGTTTGTACTAGTGTTTAATACCGGGCCTTTTTCGTTCCGTAATGTTCGTCTCGTTTTGAAATATTAACAACGAGAGCACTTTAAATGCAACCCAACTTGAGTCGAAATGATGATGCAGAGAGAAAACTGTTCAGTTCGTGAATGTTTTAGTACGTAGGTAAAATTGTATCGGAATATATCCTCTATCGCATATATTTAAATATCTTAAAACATATTTTGCCCATTGTGAAGATCAGTTGTCGGTAAACCCAGTTGAATTTTGAATCCCAAAAAATGTTATGCGGTTAACGTTCCGATATGTCGACCCCCGATTGAAATGATAAAGTCTGGTGTGTGGGTTGCTGTTCATGTTTACATCCTGGTAACATTACCATCACTTAATCCATTAAATAATTGTAAACATAGATCTGTATTTGAATAATGCACAAGTTATGCAAGTCCAAGCGCTCCTCGTCAAAACAAATATAATTTTTGATGTTTGAAATTTATTGAATGAGTCGCAAATTACTTTCCCTTCAGTATGAATTGGCCGCTAGAGGCGCTATAGAAGCACAAGGATATTCGTGCATGGTTAAAGCGTGGTCAGTTTTTGTCATTGGGAAATCGCATGGTATACATGTTATTTTTCGGCTAGAGTTTACACAATGGACGACATGGACCGAGCCACATTTATTTATTCGGAAGACATACATAACAATTTGGAAGAAATTTTGTTTGAATTAAAGAAACAGCAAGTATATATAACTTCTTTGAAACAGCAAGTTAGTTTACCAGTGTCGTCTAAACAAGACCATAATGACATTAAATGGAAATATGAAGGAAACAAAAAGCAGTATGATTTCAATTGTGATGTCCATGAAGGAATCAAGCAATGCATGTGGACAATTAAAACCAGAAAAGCGACTACGCAAGGGAAGTCTTATCGGAGGTTGCAAAGAAAATTCAAACGAGAAATAAACATATAAGGATAGCAGATACATCAGAAGGCGGGTGGGAAACTGTCAAACAGTACCCACAGAACCCCCTCGCGAGTGACTGTGATGACGAGTCGAAAATCAAATAGGGCGGATTCTAAAGCTCTAAAGAAAAAAGAAGGTTATGCAGGCGAAGTTGAAAAAAAGCCGAACGTCTTGTATGGACACTCGGACGCACTCCGCCAGTTGCTTGAGGGAAAGGCAGGATCACGTCCGGCGCCGTACCCGTTACCACACAGGCCCACACCACCGTCGATTATTCTTTTTGTGGCTACTCTGGATGGGGTCCCAAGCTCGGGCCATGTTTCGCGTGTGGACAGCTCGGTCACATCCGGCGGACGTGCCCCACCACCAGAGGTCAGCAAGCGAGCGCTCAGGCCAGGAAGTAGTGATGCAACTGAGGCGAGCCCACCCGCGATCGAAAGTGCTGTATTTTAAGATCTGTTTTTTCAGAGACATGCAGATGATATAAACGCGCTGCCTGTCGTCTTGGTGGGGGGAGTGTCCTTGCTGCCGGAGTTACTCAAAGAATCAAGAGCTATGAATACATCAGAGGCATTCAAAAGGGGTTTAAAAGGTGGTGTGTTTGGGCTTTGAAAAATAACTTAACCAGTAAGGATACCTTGCCCGCCAAGGCGTTTTATGTGGCTTTATATATGACATCTTTTATTCAAACTGCTCAGTCACCGAGTCCTATTGTGAATGCTTTTTATAGTATAAAGTGGTTTCATGACTTATTGGACTTACAATCACCAACCGATTCTAATTTAGTTAAAAATGTGTAAGAGGCTGCTAAGAGGAGACTGAGCAAACATTCGAACAGAAAAGAACCAATTTCTGTATTTGTATTTGAACAGGTTTTCACTGTTTGTATAAAGGAAATAATGTGTTTAATCAAAGGACAATTTGTGCACTGTAACTTTCCTATGCTGCATTTTTAAGAAGTAATGAGTTATTGAATTTAAAGAGATGTGATATTATTATTAACCCAATGTATATGAGTATTTTTATTCAGTCATCCAAGACAGACAAGTATTGGGTTGGAGCATGGGTGCCTTTAGCTAGAACTTGTACTGTTTTACGCCCAGTAGTTAATCTTGAAAAATATGTTGTGATTGCTAAGATACCAAGTGATTCAGAATGTTTTGTCTTCTCTCAACTGTCAAAAACAAAAGAAGGTTTTAAAATAAGGCAATGTGATTAATATATATCATACAGCAATTTAAGAAAACATCTAATTGATGCTGTCAAACCTTTTGTTAGTGATATAAAATGTTATGGTTTACATGCATTGATTGAGATCGAGTGGAGCCACAGCGGCAGCTAACATGGGTATTCCTGACCGTTTGTTTAAGCGTCGCGGACGATGGTCCAGTGAGTCCGCGAAGGATGGTTTTGTTGAGGATTCGATAGATGACAGGCTAAGGGTGTCTAAGTGTTAAGGTTTGTAATTGTACATGTAAATATTAAGAACAATTTTTAAAATATTGTATTGTTTGACAAGTATGTTATGTCTAGTAGCCCGTTCTTTTAATTCAGCCGGTATGCGAGTCCCAGCGGCTAGTACCAAAAACAGAGTTTTTGTTTGTTTGATATATAGGCAAAGGAGGGATGTAAGGGAAATATAATTGTCGATGTTTATGCTTTAGTTGACATTCTAAAGAAAACCGGTGTGTTTACATCCATTTACGTTTTAAATTAACCCCACACCGTCAAGTTATTATGTTCAATTAAAGAAAAGAATTATATAATATATATATATATATATATATGTATATGTATATATATATATATAAATATATGGCTGGAAAAGAGATTTTGATAGCCGTATATGGCGCATTTTAAACAGCTTTATCTTTTAAAATTCAACATTTATTTGTAAATTTTCAAAACATGAATTCAAGTTTTTTCTTCGTTTTCCCTTATGAGTCAATTCGCGAACTTATTTAAATATTTAAACCATATTTTCAAGAATGTATGTGTCGATGTCTACTTCCTACTTGTTATTGTTATTGTTTTCAAATGTATCTGTTAACAGGGGCGTCCACAATTTTACACATTGAGGCGATGATTCGGGCACGAGTATAAACTGGCATTGTAAACTGATTCTGGGATCCTTCTTTATAAATTGAAGTTAATGTTTAAAGTTATCATAAAAAGAAATATGGTTCATCCATAACATCCATTACACTACCAAGTTAGCGTTGAATTAAGTACATTTTTCAAACGAAATAGATATAAGAAAACTGATAAATATGATTCATCCATGTACAATAAAATAGCTCTTATGCTTAAAGTCCATGAAGATTGAAATATATAAAAACATTACCGTGATACGTTTTTTGGTATCCACATAGCTCAAACCAAACAACAACTTTGTACTTGCCGCAATGCAACTCTCTGTTAGCTACAAACCATGAATAGTTTTTATTGATTGTTTGTTTTTTTATATAAAAAAATATTAATAATGCACAAAAACACGTTTAAATTGAGTGGAATGTTTTGGTGAGTATATATTTGAGAAAAATTAAAAACAAATGTGACGCGATGTTTATTTCCTTGAATATCGAAGATACTTAAAGGGACGTGTTTCCATATTCCTTACCATTCATTATTCCTCGACACCTCATCTAACTTATAAACCTTAACGAAAAGCGTTCGAAAAAGTGTCTTATCGTTTAGTAATATGGGAAATTCGAACATGTCCTATTTAACACGTAGTTTATACCTTAAACACTAATTGTTTAACATTCAAATCGTGTATTTTAAATGATCTTAAACTAACGTGTTATTATATTGACTACATCATTTTGAATGCACAATGTTTTCCTTAAAAAGCGGTTTGTAGAAATGTTGAGGCGCTCATGCCAATCGGTAAAAGTCAGTGTCATTATTATAAAACATGGGCCGTCATTCCCGCGAAATAAGAGTCGGTATACTATCTGATCACTGAATTAACCAGAAAATTGGCGACTTTATTGAACATCATGAAAACTGATTGTATTCAATTTTACGGAACGGGCGGCGATCACTTAAGAAAATATAAGTTACAACACTATTTTTGAACTCCGGTTTGAATCTGCGCATCAAACCTGTTCAGACCATAATTTCTTTGCATGTTCCAAGACTTGTATCCCTTAACTTGATTGGTGTGGGCATAATTAGGTCTCCATAGATAAACATATTCAGAAAAAGAAATATAGAATATTAAATATTAAGAAAAACATGCGCATTCCACTATTATTGGTTGCCAGTATTACAACGGTAGGAAACGTATGTGTACGAAGTGAGTTGATTTGAAGATAAATATGGACGAACAATGCAACTTCAAAACAATTATCAAGACAAAAATTCTGATAAACACCTGCCATTTTTTTTTTAGTAAAATACATGACACTACATACGATCCGACATTAAACATAAACACCAGTTGTCCCAAGTCACCGCGCAAGACTATTCTTCCGCTTACATAATATAATTGACATTTCCTGAACGTGACCTGATACTAGTATGACCACTTAGACATATCGGAAGTTTAATATCTGTTGTTGTTTTATAGAACATGTATACGTATTTAATTTATAAATTAAAACAGGAAACTTAACCTAACTGTTTTTATTGAATGTCTGTAGTAGGTACTTAGATATGAACGTGTAGCTCGCAAACTTTCACCTCAACTGCATATTGAACACGATCATAAACGACTTTTCTAATCACAAAAAGATGGGATCATTCAATTTAAAGGCTAGTAAAATCTGTACTTTATGGCCAGTGACTGTTTATACAAACCCTGATCACAAATTCAAAGTTATATATCAATATATGCAGTCGATGTAGCAATATGGGGGTTATTGCACGAACACAATAGTCTCAATAAGTAGCCTCCAATCATGATCCAGAAGAAAGTTTAATTCACTATATAAAGTGAAGAAATATGTATTTAGTACCCGAATGCAAACCTTAACCTGAATTGTATCTTGCACTCAAACATAACTCAAATCGTTATACGTACAAACATGGGCATACTTCTAATAAAATGCTTGCCGTAACTATAGGTCTATTATAGATCTGCTACTTTTAAAACGGACTCAAAAGAAATATGTTTTGTTTTATGCCATGCATATTTAGAAGATCTAATGATATTGAGTTGTTGCAAACGTTAATTGCAATTTCAAAGAACAAAAAGAGGCATAATTCTGCTGAATTTTAGTTCGGAGGTATGGAACTTTGCCGGTGACCTCAAAACATGACATTGAACGCTTTTATCGAGTTAAATGATTATAATTGCTTGAACGTTCGAAGAATATTCAATAATGTTATGTTAATGATTTAAAGGAAGGAATCCAAAATAAGTTGATCATGAATTGATATTGAACTACTAGCTTGAACTATTATTTCAAAATATATACAAAATGGTTATGGCACTGGCCCCTATGAACATGTTATAGCACAATACAAGTATATTAAGTTTACATTTCTCATTTATTTTAAGATATCACAATTTTGACACGTTTGTAAACAAAATTCCATTAAACCATTTATTTGTCACCAGGAAAGAATGAAAATGCGCATAACAGAACTATTCCATGAAAATGTCGAATTATTTTAGATTTGTAAAATCTAGATAAGGAACGTAATTGTTGTTTTGAAAAACCATAATCCTTATAATAGCGCATTATGATAAGTTATATAAGTTAATACAAGTTGATTTACGTGCTTACTGTTAATTAACGACTAGTGTTAATCAATTAAAACATATATTCAGATGTGTAATAAGTTTAACAACACTAGCAGAAAATAAAACTCACATACCTGTCAATACTGCGAAGCCACAATTTTGAAATATAAACAATTTATTCACGAGTATGTATAAATGTTGACAAATGGTTTCAATAGCGCAAACGAATGTTCTGCTTGATATAGCACTTGTAAAACTGTAGTAAATTTAACGTCCGCATCCACCAGTGTTTATATTTAAACCGCACTGATAAACATCCGATTAAGCAAGTTATCTCGAAATCCGCAGCAAGCGCGTCAACATAACATATATAACTGGTAATTCAATAATTCAGTTGAGGCCATTTGCTTACTCATGTACAATGCACTGGCTTTTGATCACGTGTTATGTCTGTTTCTTCATAACGATAATACGCATTCCCATCTATGTTTAAATACTGGACATAGGTTGATTCGAACAGTAGCACATTAATTTCCGCTGATTTTATCACTTTCACAATTGTAGTGAATATAACTTCCGCCTACTATTGTGTTTATATTTAAACCTTTTAGATAAAGTATAAGATAAAATTCTGAACAAAATTTAAAGTAGCGTTTTCATAAACTAGTCAATGCGTTCTTCCGCTATTACATCCAGAGAGTTTGCTAAGTTATGAAACATTTACTTACTCGTAAATGACTAACCGCTCTTTCAGGTTCTTGTCTTTTGTAATAGCATCGTGAACAATAGAAAAAGTAATATAATAGAATGAGACGAAATTTCAGTTAAGGAAATTAATATAACAATGTACTTAAGTCGAGGTTGATCGCAACATAATATATACTACACTCAACGAATATATTTAACTATATCATAGATTGACAAATTAATATGATCGGAAGTATGAAAACCGCGTTTAATTCCCAATTGGTTGTGCAGTTAATCTTAAATTCCTAGGCTCACATTTTTACATCTTACTGGTTGTGTTGCTGTTTTATAACTGTTAGCGTTTTTTTTTTTAAATTTAATGCTCATATGGGGGATATTTTACAAAAATGGAGGGGCGAGAAGGAGACCTTCAATCTTAAGTTGTTTGAATTTCCAACTAGCATTTAATCGCTTTGTACACTGTTTCTGGGAGTATTCTTAAAAATAAATGAATGTGCAAATATCACATAACAACATATAAACAATTGCGAAATATACATAACATATCATTTTAGCAGATAATATTGGTTCCCGGATAAACAAAGGTAAGAAACGAATCTGTACGAAGTGAGTTGTATTGTAGTGAAATATGTAGGGGTAATTCAACTCCAGCAAGATTATCCAGAGCAAAAGTCTTCTATACAACTGATATTTATATTTTTAATGCAAGGGACCAATTGCCTATAAAAAAGAGGACAATATATGCGACACAAAATTAACATAAACAATGGCTTGCCCAAGACATCGCGTAACTGCTATTCCGCTTTGAAAGTAATATGTACATGTTCTGTCTCTCATATTTGAATAATAAAATATCGTGTATCGCTTCGTGTGTCGCGAAAAATATCGTGTGTCGCTTCGTGTTTCGTTTGTCGCCCTTTAAACGCGAGACACGATAGTTTGCGCGATACTCAAAGCGACACTCGATAATTTACGCAATACACGAAGCGACACACGATATTGTGCGCCATACACGAAGCGACACGCGATATTTACCACGATATATCGCCTTTTGGGCTACCTACACAAGGGATATATTTCGTGGTATATTCTCGCGCGTCGCTTCGTGTATCGCGCAAAATATCGTGTGTCGCTTCATGTGTCGCGTAAAATGTCGTGTATCGCTTCGTGTGTCGTGTGTCGCCCTTGATGAAAGAAGGGCGAGATTATAGATGGCACTATCCGGATTCCGTAGCATACATTACTGACCATAATATTGTGCAGACCCAAATGTGTATACCAGGGCCGACAAATGTGTGTGTATACGAGCTCGGATGATTAGTCGATACATGAGTGAAGGCAACACAATTTGATATTAGATAACTCGCTTGAACTGGAGATACTGGCCAATATCAAAACGTAACATATACAATTATATAAGAATACAACGAATGAAATAAACCCACATACCTGGGAATACTTCAGCGCCACCGATGATTTCTTAGTGGCAACAATACACTCACGGTTAAGTCTAAATATTTAAATTTCATTTGGTGTCATTCACACAAAAGAATGTTTCGCTTGATTTCGCATTTGTAAAGCTGCAGTAAATTTAACTTCCGCATTATATGGTGTTACTATTTAAACCGCACTGATAAAAACACAATTAAGCAAGTATATTCAAATTCATCTTCAAGCGCGTCCATATAATACATTTAAGTCGGTATTCGATAATAAGGTTAAGAGGGTTCGCTTAATAATTTAGATTGTATGTTCAAGAGTTTAATAACGGTTTTGTCCGTTCCGTTTCTTTATTGTCAACAACGAAACCACGTATATGCATCCCAACTTGAGTTGACATGATGATATAGAGAAATACAATTTATGATAGGACATGTTTAAGAACTTAAGTCAAAATTTATATGAACATTACTATCCTCTATCGCATATATTTAAATATCTTTAAAAAATGGTTGGGCCCATTGTGAAGATCGGTTGTCGGTAAACCCCGTTTAATTTTGAATCCAAAATAACGTCATGCAGTTAACGTTCAGATTTGGTGGCCCGCGATTGAAATGATTAAGTCTGGTGTTTGGGTTGCTGTACGTGTTTTACATCCTGGTAACATAACCATAAATTAATCCATTTAATATTGTAAACGTAGAGCTGAAATTGCATGTCGCACACGTTCCTCGTCGAACAAGCCATACATACTATCAATGAAATTCACTACTTGCGACTAACCAATCAAACGATAACATCTCTTTCCAGGGTCCAATGAATGATACACATATTTGTAAACACGAATATCGTCTTCTTATTGAACGCATTTAAAGAAACATTAACACACCACGGCATTTAAATAGTGTCCAGTTTAGTATCAACTTCAATTATTACGTTCCAAATATTGAATATCATATTAACCGTTGTAATGTGACCCCTTCGTTACCCTCCTATAAATTTATTTCGATGGGGGGGGGGGTGGTTGNGGGGGGGGTGGTTGACGAACATGGGGCAGCTTTAAACAATACTGTCTAAATTATTGGATCAGCTATATTTAAAATTTATTTTATAGTGGTACAAATAATAAAGGATCCGCATTTTTTATCATAAAATGCTATACATTTAGTGTCTCATCAATGGTTGTTCACTGGTAATTTACGCCATGATGAAATGGATCTTTAACTATATAATAGTGTATGCGATTGTTCTGTTTACCATTTGCTTCATATACGTAATCGCGATTACACGTATACGTATACTTCAAAACATGTTTTGGTACTCAAGAACGGATGTTGAAAAAGTAAACATCTTTGAGCAGCTGGGCCAGAATAACCATCCTTTTGCATTTAAATATTGCATCTTCACATTTTCCAAAAGGTTTTCCACTTTTAAACACTAACCTCGGAGATGAAGCACCTTGTATTGATGTATTCATACATGTTTGTTAAATACATGTCAGTTCAGTATATCCAGACTTACAATTCGATTCCATTAATTAGCTCAAATGTGCGTTGAAAGTATTATACATCAAATGTTTTTTCCTGATTTTTATTTATCGTAAATGGAACATTAGACAATGCTGCTCATACAAGAAATGTCATATATTATATGTATGTAAAATTACTTTTACAAATACAGTGCCCCAGATAATTATTTGGGTAATAGGGTTTTCACCCATTGATTCTGAAAAATAGGGTGATTTCAGTTTTTAAATAGGGTGAACTAAGTTATTAACATTTATACCTCAAAATCATTGCTTCTTTACTTCTGTTGCACAGACTGGGTGCAGTATGCACATTTCAACTTTTTTTCTGTCCCATCAACGTCAACAATTTCTAACCAGGGATATGACTTTTTTCCCACTGTTTACAGGTTTTTTCAATCACTGACTTTCCGTCATGTTTTTGGATGTCAACTCGCTACTTTCAACTGCTGCATACACAGTTTCTAACAAATCGATAACACAAATGATTCGGTTGTTTGTACTTGGTTGGAAAAAGTTTGAGATCGACATATATTTAGAGCAACAATCGCGGACGTCTTTCGACCCCGCTTAGACATTTTTATTACGCACCGTTATAGAAACTGAAAGTACAGACGCTTTAAAAATACATGCACGTCGTAAGTATTTTGGTCAAACGCTTAATTTGCTATGAAATTTAGTCCGCATTGCGTTTGAATAACTTCGACTGTTTTGCTCGTCCGTCATCCAGGCGCTTGCTAGCTTTCGAATGAATAAAATCTTCGCCGCCGTACGATAATTATTTCAATGAGAAATTACCGAAATTGAGCAAAACATTTTCGATCGAGACTTGTATCGTACGCATCAAATTTTAAGAATAAGCGTAAAAGTCAAATTACTTGCGTTTTCAATACGTATTATATTGAATTTCTTTGCGTTTTCAAACATTTTAATAGTGTGAAAAACGCCGATACGCAGCTTATCTGGGGCATTGCAAATATATTGACATTTTGTAAAACAATAGTATAATAACTCAAAATACTTGTTGTTTGTTCAATTTTTTTTAATTAAATATATCACATAATAATAAGACATACTCGTGATCAAGTGATTATGTTCAATTAAACAAAAGGAACAAGTAAAAAATGCATACGTACTTAAGATGCTTTATAATGAATTGTAAACATTGTATTATATTTATAAACGACCTGATTCAAAAAAATATGTAACACTTACTATTGCCCTTTGGGATTGACATTATCACATATACATGCAGTTGCAAGCGCAAGGCAGAACATATTTAATCAATATATTTTATTCTAACATGTACATTCACACACATGAAATAAACTTCCATGTGGATATTGTTTATAGTAAACGGTTTATAGGACACTTAACTAAGGAGGTTATAACACATATTTCATAGTTAGGCAATATTGTGTGATTATAACTCTGATTTTTTGTTATTATATAAACCACATTATATTAAATATATAGCAGCGTTATATTATATTGTTAAACAAAATAAGATATTTCTGTGCAATATAAAGAAGTGAAACTCCGGAAGCTGCAACAGTATTGCATTTCTATCATACACACCTTCGTGGTCCTTTATTTATTGCAAGGAACCAATTGCCAAAAGGGTACAGTACGGCACAAAACGAAACAACATATACACATATTACAATAAAGCTGGGGTCACCGCCTTGGAACGGTCAATTCTAAGCACTGGGGTTTAAACCGGTTATAGAGCGCTCAACCTCACACTTGGCCCAGCAATATTCATGATATATATAAGTTTAAATAAAATTTAACCTCATAGCATTGCAACTCAAATTAAACAGTAATAAAAGGGAATAAAAACGCATTCAATTTAATTACTATTTAATTACTCGATGGTAGGAAGGAGACCAGAGCAACAGAGTTACAACTTTTTGAGGCAAGACAACTTTAAAAAAAAACATTATACTTTATTCCATTTCATATACCTCATTGCAAACTTCAATTTGCTTAGTGATACCTTTCAGTTCTCTACATGGTTAACGCAATTACTTCTTTGTGTGTTCCTTCTAGCTGTCATTTGTCTTGTTGTGTTTTCCAAAATGTCCTTGGCATGTGTTGCAATACTTATTATTTTGGTTAACACAGCTTGCCGGATTATCTTTCATTTTGAGTATTTGTCGAAACTTTATTTGATTGCATTATGCCAAAAACAAATATAATATATCATGGTATTTAATGCTAAAAAACCACTGCGCATGTAATTAATCTATACATATTATAAAAGATACGTTAACACATATCTTCAAACCATCGATTTATGATGATGATAACGTAAACATGATGATCATGATTGTGAAACATATGGTGGAGAATAAATAGTGATTGATAGTAGTGATTGTGGTGGTTGTGGAACGATACATAACGTAAGATGACGATCATGATGATTATGATAATGATTAAAACATATTATTTACATGTTGTTAAACATTGTATTTGTGAAAATATTATCAAAAATATATATATACATCTATAAGCGGTAAGTCGGCATTGATCACCACATAAGTTATCGTTTCTACGTAAATAAAGATGATGCGAAAGTAATACAGATTCGGCAGCTTAGACACATATATTTTTTGTTTATACAAATAAGACAAAGCAATTAGGTACATATCATATTCGTACATAAACAACTGAATGGTTTCTGAAAATGTGTTTCAGTTAAGTTGGTTGTGAAGAGTCGTATTAAACGAGAGGTACCATACTAGTGTAATATTTATCATGTATTTATTTAGTATATACATTTGCGACATATTAGTACTTGAAACCAAAACCAATAACGTTTTATTTTATTCACAGTAAACACTGTTTTTGTTTCACTGAATAACGACACGTGAAACAATTGTCCGAATGATAATATTGGCAAGTAAAACGTATGCATTTACATACAAATGTTGTGTATCTACTTCGGGAACAGACAATAATGACTTTATTGTAGAACATAATAGTTGTTTCTAAATTGTTTAATACAATGTGTAAATATGAAATATGTTTGGAATTAATGAGGATTTTGCCAATATTTGGCGTATTGGTATTTCTACACAACAAGTTTTAAGGGAAAGTATCGTTTCTTATTGTCTCCACACATATATCGGCATCTATAACAAGTATGCAGGTCAGTTTTTCAAACATGATCTAACTAATAATTCAAATCATATATCGCAACCTCTAATTTGCATTGACTTATGCGCACACAGTTTAAAAAAGTGTTGTCTTATAAACAGTTGTCATTGAAATATATCCGAATGTTTCAATAGCACTTGTAGAGTATTATCATTAATTTCAACGATTTTGGATTGCAGTACTATTATTGTAGGTGCGGTATGTACAAGCATACGATGCTACTAAGACTAAGTGTATATCATATGTCAAACAGCTTATACGACAGCTTATACGACATTTATATACATGCTGATCTTAATACAATGTGTTATATAATAGAGTGGTATTTAACAATAAATAATTACTAAGAAAATACTTAAGAAGTGCGTAGACTTGTCCGTTTATAATTGATGCGTCATTTTTATAATAAATTAATATTAATTTCCAATATATACAAGTGATCGATATGGTCTATGTGTGTGCATAACACTACACTATAACTTTCGTTCGCATGCATCTATATAGCGATTTCATATGTGTGTTCTTCATTGGCAGCCTGTTCTGGCTTTTCTGTCAGACAATCGCTCGTGTCTTGGTAGTCAGTATGTGTACTAACAATAGGTGTGGCGCCCCTAAGTAGCGCTAGCGAACACTTTTAAAGGTAAGAAACATGATATAAAATCGGGCATCTTTCCACCTATAACGATTTCATTTGCTTTCGTTCAATTACTGTATACGATTTCACTGTTAAGTCTCTATTGTATGATTCCTTTAAAATGAAATTAAGCTGACTGATTTATACCGAGCAATATACAAAATAAAATAAAACATAAAGTACATATATATGATCTTACCTTTCATATGTATGCCGTCATATGTATGTTCAGTGCAATCTGTATTTGCATCTCTTACGACATTGTCGTACCGCAGAGGTCAATTACGAAACGAAATGTTATACAATTTCAATGTCTTACATATAAACAGCCTATGGTGTGTGACGGTAAGTTAAAATAGCATGCGCTTTGTGTAAGAGTTCATGTTGTGAAAGTATATTACCTTCGCCGAATGAAAATTGATATTCCAACGACCACCACAAGGGCAGCTACCACTCCTCCTCCTTCTGCGGCTGCTAGGGCTGTATTTGTACTGTTGCCTGACTTACATGCTATAAACATAAGCATTGTCTCGCACTATAGTATCAATATAAAGAAGTGAAACTCCAGCTGCTGGAGCAGTATTGAAATCTTATTATAAACAATTAGTTGGTCCTTTATTTATGGCAAGTGACCGATTGCCGAAACAGTACGGGAAACCACCAATCTTAAAGTTACATTAAGTCATAATGGTATATATACCACGTTTGTGTAAATGTACATGGACATTCAATTCATGGCACGCTGACTTAAAGAGTTTTAAACACCAAAGTGACAATACATATTCCCCTAACGGTGTGAATCATGTTTGATTTTAATAATGTGCGTTACTGGGTTATCTAACTTTAAACTCACACAACATTGTTTCATTAGGAAATATAAAGTAATAATATACTATGAATGAAGCATATGTTATATTAATCATTTTCACCTTCTACGCAACTTTCTCCTTTAAATCCTTCATTGCAGCCAACATACATAAACATGTTGCATTTGAACATCGGGTTCCGTTACGACCACGACCACAATTGGTAGAACATGGCTGATCACAGTATGGTCCATAGTAATCAGAAATGCACCCGCTTGAGCAAGTTGCATTCATATGGCATGAAACATTAAAAAATGTGCTACTACAGGGGACATCGCATTTAGAACCATGAGCACTTGTCCATGAAAACGTGAACACTGCCCAGTATCCTTAGCGCAAATATAGCAACTTTCATGGCAGTTTATATCGCACCTTTGATTCCAAAATCCGTCTGTGCATCCTTTTTCACAATGTCTATCAGAACTGTTACATTGACCATCCACACACATTATTGAACACTGAAAACACGTACTCTTCGTATCAGTATAATATCCATTATTACAACGTGTGCAAACAGATGACTCAATACTGTCTCCGGTACAAACCAAGCGATTCTTGGCGACATGTGTGCATGAGAGTTCACACTTAGGTAAAAACAATCCATCTTCACATCCATGTGTGCAATAATCAGCTGATGTACATGTAACATGTTTACATTTACTGTTACATGGACAGCCTGAAGATCCGTCTGCATAGTAGGTAGAATTTACACACGACCTACATTCAGATGACGTACATAAACTGTCTAAACAATTACATTCTTTATCTGGCC
Source organism: Dreissena rostriformis (assembly GCA_007657795.1). Taxonomy (NCBI): domain Eukaryota; kingdom Metazoa; phylum Mollusca; class Bivalvia; order Myida; family Dreissenidae; genus Dreissena; species Dreissena rostriformis. The sequence continues at coordinate 141,133 of VMBQ01000216.1, forward strand.
TCGACAATCCAGTGTTGCATGTAGAACATCTGACACCCATATATTTCGCGTTGCAAGTTCTGCAATAAATTGGAAAATCGTGTTGACATTGCGGCCCATATAAACCATCTAGGCAACTTTGACAACTCGGACGTATATGAAGCAAACGTTTTTGGACAATTATTCTCACATGACCATCCAAACATATTGGGCAGACAGCAATATGGCCAAGAGTATGCGCTTTTGAATCCACGTGTACATAATGCATCGTTCTGATGACATAACTTGTCAACGCATCCGTCCGACTAATGTTTGGAGCAGTTTGAATTATGGTACCCGCCCATGCACGGTGAGCAAACACCGGATTGCTTCTTGCATACTCCATTCGGACATCCAACGCCACATGGCATTTGACATGCATTCCCATAATATCCCAGTCTACATTCCAAACAATTGTCAGGTGATTCGCACGTCAAACAATATTTTGGACATGCATTCTCACACAGACTTCCATAACACTCTTGTTTGCAGGAAATACAACTTTGTCCGTCCGTACAGGATTTGCAATTCAGTCTACGCGCGTGTGCGCAATTTTGTCCATATCTTCCGTCAACGCACTTGTCACACAGACGACTTATATGTGTAGCTTTACATGAGCAAATTCCACTGTGTCCATCACAGGCATTCTGGCAACCGTATGAGCACGGTCTGCAGTCATTTCCATTAAAACCCACCAGACATGTGTCGCATCTACTTCCAGTGAATGCTGCAGAACATGTACACGCTCCGGTTACTATATTACAGACGCTCCCCTGGCAACCAAATGATAACAATGATAACATGATAAATCACACCGCGTACCATAATATCCCGGTTTACAAGCGTTGCCAGTGTTCCAGTCTATGCAGGATATACAGTTGGCAATGCATTGGTAACAATAATTATTCTATTCGTGATAACCCACCTGACACTCGTCGCATTTGCTTCCGGTGAAACCTTCTGAACATATACATGCTCCGGTTAATGTATAACAGACTCGACCTTGACAACCGATTGAACAAGGTAAATTACACTGCGCACCATAAAATCCAGTTTTACAAACATTGCATGTGTTCAAGTCGGTACATGATAAACCGTTGCCTCTGCATTGGTAACCCACATGATCATTCTGGTAGTTCAAATAGAACCCTTCATTGAACTTGGTGCATAGCCCGGATTACCAATTCTGACAGTTGGAGGTGCACACGGATGTGCATTTATATAAAGCATAAATAACATATTTTACACTTAAGACATCAAATGTCAAATAATTTAATACGTTCGAGCAGAAAGAAAAATATTATCGCTTATGCATCACTTTGAATTTATATAAACTGCATTTTCCTTATATGTAAACTGCTATCCAAAAGAAAATTGAATATGTTGTCTGCATTATTTGTCAATATATGTTATCTAAAAAAAAATATGCAAAACAACCATAAATTAAATAAAGTGTTATAGCAATAAAAATGTGTGTTTTAATTCTTAAAATCTGAGTAATTGATATTGATTCATACAATAATCGAACTTAATGTTAACTTTTCATCCATTTATCGACAAACAAATGAAAACGATATCTTATTACATACGCCATATGCCAAAGCAATGTAGTCATCCCGTCGCCGTTCATTAAAATTGTTCAGACTCCAACGTTTCTTTAAACATGTTAAAATGTTTTACTCATGACGTGTTTGACATTAATAATCACATTCTGTGCTGCTATAAGTTTAAAAATTCATACATATTTTGGACTAAATCTGTATACATGTGTATATAATAATGTTCAAATGTTTTTATTATCCTGTTATGGGTTTGATATCGAGAATATAAAGATGTATTTTATCAGTTAATGGATACAAATACTACCAACAAAAGTGTAAATTATTCGTTATTTATAAGTCATTGTAAAATCGTTTTGATCGCCGTACTTAAGTCGCGTGTATGCATAATGATTAAGATAAGCAATACACATTCAAAGGCCAAGCTCCATTGCACTGAAAGTATGCCGTGAATTTCAACAGTATAGGGCTGCTGCTGGCCTTATCAAAAGGCATTACTTCTAAGGCCGTAATGAGTGTAAATGTCTTGACAAGTTCTGATACGAGTCATAAAACAGAATGTACTGTTCAATACAGGTTTAAGCAAAATGAAAAAATAAACAATAACGCAGCACATATGGGGTAACGTAAACAAGATAAAAAAAGGTATTATGCGTAAACAATTTAATATATATATATAACAACCAATCACGTTTTTAGAAGAGCAAAACATCCGTAAGTCTTTAATTAAAGATCAGATCATTCGGTACACACACATGAACATAAAACGATTTAACTTGACGTAACCGCCTTAGAATGGTCAATCACAAACATTGAGAGGCTTACACCTATAAAATATGCAGTACATACGCTGCCCACAATTAATCACAAAACATACGAACATACACATAATCTATAAAAGGTCGCATCTGAAATGTAAATGCTGCAAAATGGAATATAAGTTTGATTTAATGTCAATTATTAACACAACGGTTTAACATTGATCAGGATTACAACTTTATGTTACTCGATGATATAAATATAATTCGAGTTTCAGTTAAATCTCCTTGTTGACACGATTTCTGAACCAGGGTCATATTGTACATGTGCTAGATTACCGTTATTCCGTTTGGGAAGGAGTCGTAGTCTACCGTATAAAATGCCCGATTACATAGCTTGGGTGTATATTCACAATATATTTACCGTGAACGATTCACGGTTAATGAGTATTCTGAAATAGGATTACTTTTAGATGCAAGAAGGCCATCATGACAAGCATCAAACGGCATTATCTTACAGTTTATGTTGCGACACAAGTAAAACTATTTAAGACGTGATCTAATTTATATTAACCTCAATTTGCCATTGTTCAGTCTAATAATATACAACAACAAACGAATACTGGAACAAACTTCATTTTGCAGTGGCGCATGCACTAAATGTTCAAACAAAAAACTTTTAAACATCACACGTATTAACTGTTTAATTTTTATTTGGGTACAATATGTATTACTACTTATAACAAATTACCTAAACTATACAATGAGACCGGTTTAATTTTAAGTCGGTTTTACTGTCATTCGATCAATGTTTTTTTCCCGATCTCGTGTTCAAACATCTATGTTGCGACTGGATCAAATCTAATTTGCAAACAACATCATATCTCATACACAATTACACAATAGAAACATGTATCCCTAACCAGTGCCCAAACATTTCATTAAGATCCGCGGTGCTAAATAACTGATTGTTTATCTATTTTGTTCTTAAAAAACAGCGTAATTGGATATAACAATCGGCCAAGAAATTCAGATGGCGCAGAACAGAAGTTCAGCAAATCCATCGTCGTGTAGGCTTAATGTTCATACTAGAGACTTTGTTTTAGTATTTTTTAAACTATGTGTGGGGAGGCAACGAATAAGAAAATAATGTTTACATGAAGCCACATTCGTTTCACTGGCTTTTTTGCCAGCGTGTTTATAAATGTCATGGTTTTTCATAACATATGAACTATTCGTAAAGCAAAACGTGTCTTGTTGTTATTCACTGTTTTAACGCCTAATATCGTTTTACATATGTCGTAAAAGAAATATAAAATGGCGCCCCTTTTTCGTTTGCACCAATGCCCTTTTTCTTAATACCGTCATACTCGTATGGTTTAAGGTTCTATTTAAAATGTGCGCGTTATATTATTATTATTATGTGTGTGTTTACTTTTATTATTTGTCGCATTTAATGTCTGAGCAGAAAACTATACGTTTGGTTACTATGTTTGAATTCACAGAGTTAAGTTTAATATATAATATGATACGACCTGCGTCATGCGAAATTGGGTCTTAAGCCATATGTTTCAAGCGTTGCTCCAGACCAACCTGCGCATTTCTAACCATCTACTGTAAGTGATTAAAGGCAGGAGACAAGTTTATATAACACAACACGCTTTAATAATAAGTTGCAACTATAGTATAAATGCAAATTATGAACTATGAAAATGATAACGGGACATTGATTTCAAGATTGCAAACTCATTAGACATGTAGTACTTCCACATACAAAAGTATATGATCTTAATTTTGATATACTTAACACAATTGTAAATTTAAGACTTTTGTTTAAAGCTTAATGTTCAAACCTGTTCTGATTATTGTACTCTTTACAACATAAAATCATTCATAGAATAAAATAAAGCCACAACCCTCTCAATATAAGTGTCGTAGACAATTTCCACAGAACGATAATGCGCAATCCCATCTATTATTAAATATTGAACATATGTAGATTTAAAAAGAAGCACACTTAGGTCCGCTTTATCTATCATTTGTTCAACTGTAGTTAATTTAACTTCCGCCTACAGTGATGATTATTTAAACAAGAGATTTTATAACGGAAGATGGTACCTCAGATGAAATAGGCGAGACGACTGGAAAAACGCGCCTTTCTGGCCTATGACACTCTATATATCGACAGAACCGCGGTCAAAGCATAGGGGCACGATGGCGGTGAGGGTTCCCTATTATCGTGGAACGTTCACGGTTTGACTGATTTAAAGAAGTGTAGTTCCGAGTTTACGAATATTTTAAGTGCATTTGAAATAAGTTTGTTATTTGAAACAAGGACAAATTAATCTAGTGATATTAATGTTAACGGTAATCAATCTTTTAATTTCTTCAGAAAATTTCCACACAGAAATGCCCGAAGATTTAGCGGTGGTTTTGTCATTTATATAAAAGATCATTTGAAAAATGGAATTAAAATTATATGAAATCATTACGATACTATCATTTGGTTAAAATCAAAACGTGAGTTTTTTTAATACGGCTTGTGATGTTTACATATGTGGATATATTTATTGGGATAGGACTCACCAGTCTATAATACCATTAATGTTGATCTTGTTGATATTTTGGAAAATGATATAACATATTTTTCTGAATTTGAAAGTGTTTTTATCACTGGTGATTTAAATAGTAGAACTAGTAATAAATTAGACTTTTTTTTGCACGACACAATTAATTCAGATCATGATGATGTCGATTATTTACCTGACCAAGCCTTTGTTAGGACCTCAACAGATAAAATACACAATAGTCATGGTATTAAATTGCTTGATCTGTGTAAGTCCACTACATTACGTTTTACTAACGGTAGAATAGGCGATAGTTGTAAACACACATTTTTCTCGAACAACGGTTCTTCTGTAAGTGATTATTTATTGACCAAAGAAAGCAGTATTCCATTGTTGTCCAAGTTGACTGTATGTGATTAAAACGAATGGAGCGATCACGCTCCATTGCAGTTTTTATTGTATTGTAATATTTATTCACCTAGCTACGATACTTAAAATGGATGCTAAATGGAAATGGGACAATTTATGTAAAGATGAATTTCGTTCAGTATTTCTTTCAAAACTTCCCGTTTTTAGTGATTAAGTTGAACATATCGATTGTTCAAGTAAATTGTCAATTAACGTAGCTGTAGAAAACAATCACTAAAACAATCCGAAACGTTGCGGATCCGTTGTTTTCAAAATCTCGTGTTTACAGTAATAAACCTAAGTTCTATGATGACAGTTGTATGAAACACGCTGATTGGTTCAATAACGAGTGCGTAGTTGCACGAAATCAATACCATGACGCTTTAAGATATTTTAACTTTACTAAGTCTGATTTCAATAGACTAACGCTGTGTAAAAAAGAAACGACATTATAAACAATTAATTAACAAAAAAAAAATGCATTTAAACAAAAAATGATTGAAATGGAAAGTTTAAAAGTAAAAAACCTAAGGAATTTTGGAAATATATTTACCAAAAATAAAATGCATTCAAGGATCATTTTGAAAATTTGAGTAACCCTACTTCCAGTAATTATAATGCAGAATCTGGGGAATTTTGTTTAAGTAATGACTTTAATGATGAAAATTGTACTTTTCCAGAATTAGATCAACCGATAACTTTAGATGAAGTTAGAAAGGCACTCAAATGCTTAACACGTAATAAAGTGACTGGTTACGATTTAATTTTAAATGATTGTTTTATTGAAAGTATGTATATTTTATCCAACCATTTGTGCGATATGTTTAATAGCATTTTAGTTTCTGGCTATCATCCCTCTGCATAAAAAAGGATCTGTCTATTTGTTGCTATGCCTCTGAAATATGGGGTATTAATAAATCAAAATATATCGAACGCATTCATTTAAAAATTTGCAAAAGATTGTTGAATGTTAATATAAACACATGTTATGCTGTAGTATACGGTGAGTTAGGACGATATCCGTTATATGTAAATAGATATGTACGAATTATTAAAATATTGGTTAAAAATTGTTAACAGTAAAAATATTATTATACAAACTGTGTATATCCAAGCATTGAGTGAGTGTATTAAAAGATGCAAAAATTGGGTTGCAAATGTTAAACCATTGTTAAACGAGTACGAATTTTCCCATGTGTTTGAAATCGCAAATATAACTCAAAGTAATTCCTTTGTATGTGAATTTAAATTCAGACTTATTGACACCGTTAAGCAGGAATGGTTTGGTTACATGAATAGAAGTTCTATTCTAGATATGTGTAGACATTTTTAAAATACGGTTGAATGTGAGTTCTACTTGGATTTATTGCCCAAAAGTCTTTGTTTATACTTTGTTAAATTAAGGGCTTCTTCCCACCCGTTGATAATTCAGACAGGAAGATACTCTCGCAAAAATAGTCCCCTTGGAGAACGTTATTGTCGTTGTTGTAATCAACAAGGCATAGAGGACGAATTCCATTTCATTTGTGTTTTTGCATGCTATCGTTTACAACGTCAAAAATATATTAAACGTTTTTATTATATGAATCCATCTGCTGTAAAGTTCCTTAGTTTATTGACATCAACTTGTAAATTTGAAATTATTAATGTATGTAAATATGTTAAAGAAGCCTTAATTATACGAAATTCTATTATAAATACCATTTATTGACTTAATAGTTTTCTTTACATCCCCATGAAATAAGTCTATGTATCACTTTTCAGTCTTTGATATAATGTGAATTGATTGATTTTCTGTGTTTGTAATTTTTGTTAAAATTATATCATATAAACCAAAGTCAATTAAACGTAACAGTTTATCCTTACTGCCTTTAAAATTAGTATGAATTTTGTTTTTTTCAAAATCTTTGTTTTTTTTTCTGTTCATATTTTGTTTTCTTTTGAAATTTCATTGAAATAACACACACATGTATATATATATTTATATAATATTGAAAAATTGATTTGGTTACAATTACTATATTTTGACACGTGACAGTGCTTTATTTATAATTGTATGCATTAAAGACGATGGTCGTATGTAGAAGTCTGAATAAAATGTCTGTTCTGTTCTGTTCTGTTCCTAACATGTTTCATATCGTCGTCCGCAATTGAATCCACAGTGTTTGCTAAATATGCAAACATGTCATTGCTTGTAAATGACCATGCGCTCGTTTAGTTTCTCGTCTTGTGTAATAGTAACGTGAACAATAGAAAAGCAAATACAAATTATTTTGAGTTATGTTTTTGATAGAACTGCCGAAATTTTAGTTAAGGAAATTAATCTAAAATTCCTCAATGTTGATCACAACAGAATATTTACTACACACAGCGAATATATTTAAATAAATCATATATGATGGACAACTTCATAGGATCTGACTTATGTAAACCCCTTGTAATTCCCAATTGGTTGTGAAGTTAATCTTCCTTTACATCTTACTGGTTGTGTTACTGTGTTATTACTTTTGTTATTGTTTTGTTTTTATTATATATCTGCTTTATGTTCCCAAAAAAATACAAGTTGTATCAATCGGTTAAATACAACTGCACCGAAATAATTCCCGTATTATGCTACTCGCTACTTTACCAATTCCGTACTAGCCGGACTACTTTTAATGACGTCACTTTGAATGCAGAAAATTATAAGAGCATTCTTGATTAATTATGAACGCTTAAACTCATTTTGTTAACTTAAATGATTCAAAGTTGTATATAATAAAAGGAATATTACGCAAGTCAATTGTTACAAGTGTTTGTATCAGTCTCGTGGCTTGCGCTATTTCATATCACACTCGAGGCTCCGCCTCTCGTCAGACATGTCATCACACACGCCACTCGACTGATTCAAACACAATTAATGTGCAAATATCCCATAACAACATATACACAATTGCCAAATAAATATAACAATCCTTTAAGCAGATTATTTCTATAGCAAACAATAGAACTCAAGAAACTATATCAGAACATTTAGTTGTGTTTCGTATCCACTACATGTATAACAAAACACCAACTTAGACATACCATGATAAAAACTGTAAGACGGTCAATGCATATCATTTGGGGTTTAAACCGGTTTGAGGGCAAGAAGAACCTCACACTTACCCCAGAATTAATGGCAAACCATATCCGCGTCTAAAACAAGAGTCGTGAGTATCGGAAATCTATATAAACAAATAAATATATTTTTCAGAAACCGTGAAGACGCATTGGGCCATAAACTTCTCTACAAAATCGTTTGTTTGTAACAAAAGTTTAAAACAAGTTGCATTGCATTTATGCTATACACATAGACCGACAGTCACAATCACATCCCATAACTTTGTTGATGTAGGCATTAGTAATTGTCAGTAGATGCAACTATTCACAACTTTAGAAGTCCAGACATACATGCACATATCACTATTGTTGGTCCCCGGATAAACAACGGTAAGAAACGAATATGAACGAAGTGAGTTGTATTTTTATTAAATATGTGGGCGTTATTCAACTCCAGCATGATTTTCACGAGAAAAAGTCTTCTAAACAACTGCTATTTTTTATTTAAGACAAGAGACCAATTGCCTATAAAATAGAGGACAATAAATGCAACACGAAATTAACATAAACACTAGCTTTCCCAAGACAGCGCGATAGACTGTTCTTCCGCTTTAATAGTGTTATGACATGTTCTGTCAAACACCCATGAAACGACCACAAATAAATATTGGAAGATTAACATATCTAGTAGTTATTTATAATATGAAACTTAACTGTTCGTATAAATTGAAACAAGACACATGCATATTCCAATTAACTTAAATTCTCAACTTTAACTTTAACTTTTGTTTAACTTTGTTAACTTTGCAAGCAAAGTCTGCATACAACACTGACCATAACATTTTGCAGACCCAAACGTGTATACCAGTGCCGCGAAATGTGTAAGTATAATAGCTCGGATGATTAGTCGATAATATATTCAACAAGATTAAAGGCAACACAATTTGATATTAAATAACTCGCTTGAACTGTCATTTTAAACACTATAACAAGTGTGAACATACACACTAAATATAAGAATACCATGAATGAAATAAACTCACATTCTTGCGAATACTTCAGCGCCAGCGATGATTGCTTAGTGGCAACATTTCACTCACAGTAAAGTGGGAATTTTGAAATTGCATTTGGTGTCATTCATGCATAACAATGTTTCGCTTGATTTCGCACGTGTAAAGCTGCAGTAAATTTAACTTCCGCATTATATGGTGTTACTATTTCAACCGCACTGATAAAACACAATTAAGCAAGTAGTCGAATTCATCTTCAAGCGTGTCCACATAACACATTTAAGTCGGTAATCGGTAAAAGGGTTAAGAAGGTTCGCTTTACAATTTAGATTGTATGTTCTAAAGTTTAATAACGGGCTTCTTGTGTTTCGTTTCTTTAATGTAAACAACGAGACCACTTTAAATGCAGCCGCACTTGAGTCGAAATCATGATACAGAGAGAGAATATTTCAGAAAAGTTCTTAAGTCAAGAAGAGAACATATCTCTCATATATTTAAATATCTTAGTTGGGCCGATTGTGAAGATCAGTTGTCGGTAAACCCCGTGTAATTTTGAATCCCAAATAACGTCATGCAGTTAAGGTTCCGATATGGTGACCCGCGATTGAAATGATTAAGTCTGATGTGCGGGTTGCTGTACGTGTTTTACATCCTGGTAACATAACCATCTATTAAGCCATTAAATATTTGTAAACATAGAGGCAGTATTTGAATGTTGCTGACGTTATTCAAGGCCAAGCGCTCCTCGTCAACACAATCAATAAATACTATCAAGGGAATGTAGAACGTGCGACTTACCAATCAAACAGTAACATCCCTTTACATATGCGGTGTCAAATGAATGATACACATATTTGTAAACACTAACATTGTCGTATATTTCAACGAACCATTAAGCATATCAATGCATTTAAATATGGTCCAATAAAGTATTACCTTAAAGTCTTACTTTCCAAACGGCAAAAACTATGAACAAGTGTAATGTCACCCATTTGTTAACCCCTATATATATATTGATGGGACACTGGCGAACAGGGGTTGACTTGAAATAATAATACCTAGATTAGTAGATTAGCTATATGTTTAATTTACTTCCGCGCAAGATAGTGAAACAATTAATAAATGATGCGCGTTTCTCGCTCATAAAATGCTATACACTTAATGCCTTTTAATTAGTATCAATAGTTTCTCACTGGTTATGTACGCCATGATTAAATGGATTTTTTATCATAAAATAGTGTATGCAATTCTTCTTTATACCATGTGCTTTATATACGTAATCACGATTACACGTATAAGTGTATTTCAATTATTTTTTCCTTACTCAATAACTGATTTTAAAAAAGGAAACAACTTTGACGAGATGGGCCAAAATAACCATCCTATTCGCATGTAAATATTGCATCCTCAAATGTTTCAAAAGGTTTTTCATTTTTGACCACCAATTTCGGGGAAAAAGCACCTCGAATTGATTTATACATACATGTTTGTTAAATACATGTCATTTCAGTCCGTGCTTCTATGTCCAGACTTACCATCTCTCATATGTCCATGTATTAGCTCAAAAGTGCTTTGAACGTATTATACATCAAATGTTTTTAATGATATTCATTTATCGTAACTGAAACATTTGACAATGCTTCTCATACACGAACTGTCATTCAGTATTGTATGTAAAATTACTTCTACAAATACATTGATATGTTGTTAAACAATATCATTATAACTCATAATACTTGTTTTTTTTTTCGTTGTTTTTGTATTACATATATCGCATTATAAATAAGACATACCAGTAATCAACTGATTATGCTCAAGTTAACAAAAGGAACAAGTATAAATGCNAAACAGTGTGTGCTTACTTTGTCCACTTGGGCTTTTGGCCTTCTGGAATTTTTTGTTTAATAAACATATAACATGATTGTTGTATACGTTGATTTGCTTAAATGTGTTGATAGTATATATCGTAGTGAATTATGGTTAAAATTGTACAAATCTGAAATAAAAAGTTATTTATTAAGAATTATTCAGAATATGTATGAGAATGTTAAATCTTGTGTTAAGTCGTGTACACCATATTCTGAATACTTCAGTTATTCTGTTGGTCTAAGACAAGGGGAGGTTAATTAATATTTTAATTTATAAATGTAAGCAGTATGATCTTAGGCCAAAAATTATTGTGTCAGTTGTTTGATTCTTTTGTTTGGTCTATTTGTTGCTATACCTCTGAAATATGGGGTATTAATAAATCAAAAGAGATCGAACGCATTCATTTAAATTTTGCAAAAGATTGTTGAATGTAAATATAAACACATGTAATGCTGTAGTATACGGAGAGTTAGGCCGATATCCGTTATATGTTAATAGATATGTACGAATTATTAAATATTGGTTACAAATTGTTAACAGTAAAAATATTATTATACAAACTGTGTATATCCAAGCATTGAGTGATTGTATCAAAGGATGCACAAATTGGGTTGCAAATGTTAAACCATTGTTAAACCAGTACGGATTTCCCCATGTATTTGAAACCGCAAATATACCTTATAGTAATTCCTTTGTATGTGAATTTAAATGCAGACTTACTGACACCGTTAAGCAGGAATGGTTTGGTAACATGAATAGAAGTTCTATTTTAGATATGTATAGAAAGTTTTAAAATACCCTTGAATATGAATACTACTTGGATTTATTGACCAAAGGTCTTCGTTAATACTTTGTTAAATTAAGGGATTCTGCCCACCCGTTGAGAATTCACACAGAAAGATACTCTCGCAACAATATCCCCCGTGGAGAACGTTATTGTCTTTGTTGTAATCAACGAGACATAGAGGACGAATTCCATTTCATTTGTGTTTGTGAATGCTATCGTTTACAACGTCAAACATTCATTAAACGTTTTTATTAGTTCCATAGTTTATTGACACCAACTTGTAAATTTGAAATTATTAATGTATGTTAATATGTTAAAGAAGCCTTAATTATACGAAATTCTATTATAAATACCACTTATTTTATTGGCTTAATAGTTTTCATTCCCATGAAATAAGTATACGTATCAATTTTTCAGTCTTTGATATTATGTGAATTAATTCATTTTATGTGTTTGTAATTTGTGTTTAAATTATGTCATATAAACCAAAGTCAATTAAACGTAACAGTTTATCCTTACTGCCTTTAAAATTAGTATGAATTTCTTTTTCAAAATCTTAGTTTTTTTCTCTGTTAATATTTAGTTTTCTTTTGAAATTTCATTGAATTAACACACACATGTATATGTATTTATTGATATAATATTGTAAAATTAATTTGGTTACAATAATTATATTTTGACACGTGACAGTGCTTTATGTATAACTGTATGCATTACAGACGATGTACGTAAGTCTGAATAGGCTGTCTGTTCTGTTCTGCTCCTAACATGTTTTATGCCGTCTTCCGCAATTAAAATCAACAGTGTGTGCTAAATATGCAAACATGCAATTGCTTGTAAATGACCGTGCGCTTGTTAAGTTCCTCGTCTTGTGTAATAGTAACGTGAACAATAGAAAAGCAAACACAAATTATTTTGAGTTATTGTTTTTGTTGGAACGAGCCGAAACTTAAGTAAAGGAAATTAATATAAAGATCCTCGATGTTGATCACAAGAAAATATATACTACACACAGCGAATACATTTAAATAAATCATATATGATGAATAACTTCATAGGATCGGACTTATGTGAACCCCTTTTAATTCCCAATTGTTTGTGAAGTTAATCTTCCTTTACATCTTACTGGTTGTGTTACTGTGTTATAACTGTTGTTATTTTGTTTTTATTATATACCTGCTTTATGATCCCAAAAATACAAGTTGTATCAATCGGTAAAATACAACTGCACAGAAATAATTCCCGTATTATGCTACTCGCTAGTTTTTCAAGTCCGTATTACTATACTAGCCAGACTACTTTTAATGACGTCACTTTGAATGCAGAAAATTTTAAGAGTTTTCTTGATTTATTATGAACGCCTAAACTCATTTGTTTAACTTAAATAATTCAAAGTTGTATATAATAAAAGGAATATTACGCAAGTTAATTATTACAAGTGTTTGTGTCAGTCTCGTGCCTTGCGCTATTTCATATCACACTCGAGGCTCCGCCTCTCGTGAGATACGTCATCACGCAAGCCAATCGACTGATTCAAACACATGGAACAATTGACTAGCGTAATATTCCGTATGTATTTGTCGCACAACTCAGGAATATTTACAAAATGGGGCGGCGAGCAGGTAAACTTCCATCTAAAATTGGTTATAATTTCCAATTAGCATTAACTTGCGTTGTAAACAGTTTCTTGGATTCCTCTTAAGAAATCATTAATGTGCAAGTATCCCATAACAACATATACACAATTGCCAAATAAATATAACACAATGTTTTTAAGATTATTGTTATAGAAAACAATATAACTCAAGAAACTATATCAAAACATTTCGTTTTGTTTCTTATCAACTACCTGTATAACAGAACACCAACTTAATTTTGTACCATGATGAAAAAACTGTAAAACGGTCAATGCATATCATTTAGGGGTTTAAACCGGTTTGAGGGCAAGGAGAACCTCACACTTACCCTGGAATTAATGGCAAACCATACCCGCGTCTAAAACAAGAGTCGTGTGTATCGGAAATCTATATAAAAAAAATATATTTATCAGAAACCGTGCAGACGCACTTGGCCATAAATCTCTCTACAAAATCGTGTGAATGTAACACAAGTTTAAAACAACTTGCATTGTATTTATGCTAAACACAGGCACCAATAAATATTTTAATATAATTGAGAACTTATTTGCGTATTGCCTGTAAACCGTGACAACTAAATGACCGGAATCCCGACGGACCGACAGTCACAACCGCATCCCTTAACTTTGTTGATGTAGGTATTAGTAAGTGTCAATATATGCAGCTATTCACAACTTTAGAAGTCCAGACATACATGCGCATATCACTACTGTTGGTCCCCGGATAAACAACGGTAATAAAAATATGTGGACGTAATTCAACTCCAGCAAGATTATCACGAGAAAAAGTCTTCTATACAACTGCTATGTTTTATTTAAGACATAAGACCAATTGCCTATTAAATAGGGGACAATACATGTAACACGAAATTAACATAAATAATCGCTTTCCCAAGAAAGTTCTGTCTATCACCCATTAAACGACCATAAATACATATTGAAAGATTAACATATCTAGTAGTTATTTATATTATGCAAACTTTAATATAATTGTACTTATAAATTGAAACAAGACACGTGCAATTTCCAATTAACTTTAATTCTCAACTTAAACTTATGTTTAACTTTATTAACTTTGCAAGCAAAGCCTGCATACAGCACTGACCATTTGAAGACTCAAACGTGTATACCATGGTCACGAAATGTGTGTGTATACGAGCTCGAATGATTCGTCGATAATATATTCAACATGATTGAAGGCAACACAATTTGATATTAAATAACACGCTTGAACTGTAATTTCAAACACTATAACAATTGTGAAGATACTGGCCTGTGTCCAAATGCAACAAACACAATACTATTAGAATTCAACGAATGAAATTAACTCACATACTAGCGAATACTTCAGCGCCAGCGATGATTTCTTAATAGCAACAATTCACTCACAGTGAATTGTGAATATTTAACTTTCATTTGGTGTTATTCGTGCATAATAATGTTTTGCTTGGTTTCGCACGTGTAAAGCTGCAGTACATTTAACTTCCACATTATATGGTGTTACTATTTCAACCGCACTGATGAAACACAATTAAGCAAGTATGGCCGAATTCATCTTCAAGCGTGTCCACATAACACATTTAAGTCGGTAATCGGTAATAGGGTTAAGAGGGTTCGCTTCACAATTTAGATTGTGTGTTCTAAAGTTTAATAACGGGTTTCTTGTGCTCCGTTTCTTTAATGTAAACAACGAGACCACTTTAAATGCAGCCGCACTTGAGTCGAAATCATGATACAGAAAGAGAACATTTCAGGAAAGTTATAAGTACTTAAGTCAAGAAGAGAACATATGCTATCTCTCATATATTTAAATATCTTAGTTGTGCCGATTGTGAAGATCAGTTGTCGGTAAACCCCGTTTAATTTTGAATCCCAAATAACGTCATGCAGTTAAGGTTCCGATATGGTGGCCCGCGATTGAAATGATTCAGTCTGGTGTGTGGGTTGCTGTACGTATTTTACATCCTGGTAACATAACCATCTATTACGCCATTAAATATTTGTAAACATAGAGGCAGTATTTGAATGTTGCTGACGTTATTCATGGCCAAGCGCTCCTCGTCAACACAATCCATACATACTATCAAGGGAATGTAGAACGTGCGACTTCCAAATCAAACAGTAACATCCCTTTACATATGGAGTGTCAAATGAATGATACACATATTTGTAAACACTAACATTGTCGTATTATTCAACGAACCATATGGTCCAATAAAGTATTAACTTAAAGTCTTACTTTCCAAATGGCAGAAACTATGAACAAGTGTAATGTCACCCCTTTGTTAACCCCTATATATATTTTGATGGGACACTGGCGAACAGGGGGTGACTTGAAATAATAATACCTAGATTAGTGGATTAGCTATATGTTTCATTTACTTCCGCGCAAGATAGTGATACAATTAATAAAGGATGCGCGTTTCTCGCTCATTAAATGCTATACATTTAATGCCTTTTAATTAGTATCAATAGTTTCTCACTGGTTATGTACGCCATGATTAAATGGATCTTTTATTATAAAATAGTATATGTAATTGTTCTTTATACCATGTGCTTTATATACGTAATCACGATTACACGTATACGTATATTTCAATTAATTTTTCCTTACTCAATAACTGATTTTAAAAAAGGAAACAACTTTGACTAGGGCCAGAATAACCATCCTATTCGCATGTAAATATTGCATCCTCAAATGTTTCAAAAGGTGTTTCATTTTTGACCACCAACTTCGGGGAAAAAGCACCTCGAATTGATTTATACATACATGTTTGTTAAATACATGTCAGTTCAGTCCTTGCTTCTATGTCCGGACTTACCATTCGAATTATCTCTCATATGTCCATGTATTAAGCTCAAAAGTGCTTTGAACGTATTATACATCAAATGTTTTTAATGATATTTATTTATCGTAACTGAAACATTTGACAATGCTCATCATACACGAACTGTCGTACAGTATTGTATGTAAAATTACTTCTACAAAAACATTGATATGTTGTTAAACAATATTATTATAACTCATAATACTTGTGTGTTTTTTTCGTTTTTTTGTATTACATATATCACATTATAAATAAGACATACCAGGTCCTGTTATATGGAAGGACCGCCTGCATATATATATTCGTCAAAATGCCGTTTGCATCGTTTGGCGACTGACGTTTGCCATTCTTAAATGTACCACTGACGTTTGCCATATTAGTTTCTACTCTTTAAACGTATATTTATTATCCGAAACATATTTTTGAAAAACTTGGTAATATATGTTCGTCCGGTAACACATAAATAGTTATGTGATCGTTTATTTTTGTAAACACCTACTCTTTGTATGTTTTAATACGTTGGCTTCTACAATGAAAATTTGTGTCGAAGTGGTCTCGAAAACCAAAGCAACACACACCACGCGTGATATACCGATCGCAAGCTTTATGCATGCTTTATTGCCTGCACTAGGTCGTATGAAAGCCAGAGGACAATCAGCAAAAATATTGACAAAAAACGTACCTGGTGTGGCTGTTATCCTTCGTAAAACGCCTACTGACGTTGACTTTTGGGACCACGTGACCGTTTTTGTTCATTCACAGTGTCCATATACATTTGAAACTTCCTGAATACTGTTTCTTATAATTTTGAATCAATTATTATATATGTAATGATATTCCTGCAAACCGCGTTGTTATAAAAAAATCACATTGCAAAAACACACTTCAATAAACAAATTGAATTCTGGGTTTTCTTCGCATAATTCCCATTGTTTTTGGAAATCATTTTATATAAAAATATTGTGTTGTTTTATCATATTTTCTGCTGCAATTAATATATTGCCATGCATTTTATTATTTGGGCAAATCTTACAATCTGGTTTTATTTTTTTTAACTGAAATCCGTACATACGACATTTGAAATGTTCCTTTCAGAGTTTCAACTCAATTTGAATTCAATAGTACATGTGTGATGATATTGCAAAACGGGTTGTTATAAAAATTCAAATTGCAATAAGACACTCCAACCCGTTTTGCAATAAAATTATTTCAAAACGGGTTTATTGCAAAACGGGTTGTTATAAAAACTTAAAATTGCAATAAGACACTCCAACCCGTTTTGCAATAAAATTATTGCAAAACGGGTTTATTGCAAAACGGGTTGTTATAAAAATTCAAATTGCAATAAGACACTCCAACCCGTTTTGCAATAAAATCATTGCAAAACGGGTTAACATTGTATTCCAAAACGGGTTGTTATAAATATATCAAATTGCAATAAAACACTCCAACCCGTTAATTAAATAATTGCACTTCTCGGTTGTCTTCACCTAATTTCCCAATTGGTGAAAATCACTTCATATATACATTCAGCATAGTTTTATCATATTTACCTTGCAGACTACATTTTAAACTTCCTTTATACCGCTTCAAATCAATTTGAAACAAATAGTATATATGTGATGATTTTTATTGCGAAACGGTTTGTTACACACAACTCACATTGCATTAAGACACTTCAGCACGTCTTTTCAGTAAATTATTGCATTTCGGCGTTATCTTGACTTTAGTACTGAATAGGTTGAAAACACTTTCTATATACATTTTGTATTGTATTATCGCATTAAATCTCGAAATGCAACGCCTTCAATGCCTTTTACTTGTTAGTGGAAACTTACAGTTTTGTCTAAATTTGGAAATAATATTATTTCAATACGATATTTTAAATTTCCTTTTTAATCTTTCCATTCCATTTGAATTAGTTAATACATGTGTCATGTTATTTTTGCAAAACGGGTTGTTATAAAAAATTCAAATTGCAATAAGACGCTCCAACCCTTTTTGCAATACAATTATTGCAAAACGGGTTAATTGCTAAACGGGTTGTTTGTAACACACAAATGACGTTGCATTAAGACACGTTTGTCCATAAATTATTGCATTATTGCGTTATCTTCACTGAAGAACTAAATTGTTTGAAATCACTTTATATACACATTCTGTATAGTTTTATCGTATAAAATCTCGAAATTCACCACCTTCCATGCTTTTTAATTTTTAGTCTTAACTCACAGTTTTGTCTATTTTTAAACAATATTATTTAAATACAACATTTGAACATCCCTTTTAACTATTCCAATCCATTTGAATAAATACAAGAGTGATGATTTTATTGCAAAACGGGTTTTTTGCAAAACGGGTTGTTATAATAACTTCAAATTGCAATAAGACACTCCAACCCGTTTTGCAATAAAATTATTGCAAATAAATGTGTGGTGATTTTATTGCAAAACGGGTTTATTGCAAAACGGGTTGTTAAAAAAAACAAATTGCAAAAAGACAATCCAACCCTTTTGCAATAAATTTATTGCAAAACGGGTTTATTGCAAAATGGGTTGTCCTTAAACAAAACTTGTTTCTTTCCACTAACCAACCTAAGTATCATATTTTTTATTTGAGCAAACCCTTAACATTTTTGTATTCCAGATTGTGTTTTTGGTCTTTTTGTGACATTATCTCTTGCTCGTTTTATCAACTTTCAATCAACTAAAGTAGATTAATTTTAGAATATTTTATTGCAAGGTACGCAAGATATGTGCAAGATTGCTGCCCTCAAAGATTGCCATTGAAATTACTCCAGTATCGTAACAAAAGTTTACGAAAAACAGTTTGTCCTACCTACCAGTCCTTTTTTTTGCGACGTTAGTTGACACAAAGGACATGTTTGTTCGGCCTAATAGTCTATCAGCCAGATGAATTGGGATGTACCACTCAGAGGGGCAAAACAACACCTATCTTACCTGATTGTATACTCAATATAAAGAAATAAAATGTGTGATAACAATCTCAGATGGGCAGCTATACATTATTATTGAGCTGTTTCTATGGCAACCGCCAGGCTTTGACTAAATAGCTAGTTAAGCTAGTATAATTCTAAAATATTTCTTCAAAATTGGTTCTAAAAAAAACAAATTTGCTGTTAAAATGAAGATTATGATTATTGCCTAGTATGATTTGCAGTTAAATATGCAAATTAGTACATTTGCATATCTATATATCTATGAATATTAATGAGATTGCAAGAAAAGTTCCTAAAAACTAGCGAACCTCCAAAATAGTAGGGTCAATATACACTTTGACC
>VMBQ01000216.1:168175-206562 GCA_007657795.1 Dreissena rostriformis
TATATATATTCGGAAATGTTGATGCAAAATAAAAACAACCAATTTTTAGAATATTAATTATAATTAAGTAGAGAGGGGGAAGATATGTTACCAATCAAATATTCACGAACACTTCTCTCTTTATGTATAGATAAATTTGTTTTAATTATATCTTTTTTCTGTTATAATTTACATAAATAGTACAACATGTTTATAAAAAGCAATTAGTTAATTGAATAATATTTAACATTAAAAGAATAGTAAAATAAATTACTGAATATTACAAATGATTTGATATTATTATTGTCATTTACTTATATTTTATGGAATTACTCAAAAACGCACATCATATTATTATAAACATTTATATATGTATAGTTTAAATATATTATACAGATCTTTTTCTGGTATTGTTTCAGAGTAATAAAATGGGCTGCTTCAAGTAGTATTAGTTGTTTTCACCTATCAAAAGGCAATGCATACTTTAATATCCCGGATTTAATACAGTTATAATAAGGTAGTAAAGACAGATACTTAACAGTTCTTTGAATACACTGCACAACGTCACAAAATAAAAAAACATCTTAATATGAAGAAGTGAAACTCCAGAAGCTGCAGCAGTATTGCAGTTTTATCATACACACCTCTGTGGTCCTTTATTTATGGCAAGGAACCAATTGCCAAAACGGTACAGTACGGCACAAAACGAAACAACATATACACATAGTAGAATAAAGCTGGGGTCACCGCCTTGGAACGGTCAATGCTAAGCATTGGGGGTTTAAACCAGTTAATGAGCGCTCAATCTCACACTTGGCCCAGCAATATTCATGATACATATAAGTGTAAATAAAATTTAAATTTAAACCACCATTCTTGTCTTGCAGCTAATTGACTCAGGCTACGATGTGCGGAACGTTGACTCATTTTAGTTACACTTTCTCCTACATTCACTTTTCAAAGCTGTTTTCTTACCTCACTACATCTCTTTGGATAAACGTGCCGCTCGAAACTCGCCGTTTAATAACAAAAGCGTCCTTCAACAGTAATTATAGATGTAACAGAAATGTGATACCACTTGTATCAAGACTCCAAATTTTACACTTCCACCTACGGACAATGTGCAGTGGCATAAACATACACTTATGTTATAAACGTATTATTTCGTCACAACTTTGCCACTGCAGAAAGGTGGAAGAAAGCTTACCTTTTTTCGTTCGTGTCCGACTTGTTATTTAATACCAGTATAACTTATGCACTCATTAATACATCTTTTGCCAGCATACTCATAAATCGTTTCTTTCTGGCAGGGGATTTTGATGCGATTGCTGTTGAGTAAATGTTACAGTTTGCTATAACATTATAATTATTATTTCTTTACCCTGAATTCTAAACCAAACAGTAGATAGACCATATACACTATACGTTTCCCTCTTAATTCCGTTGCCATTGTTCTTAAACGATTGTGTTATTGGCATATTTTATATGCTACTTAACATGCATGCATATATGTGGTCAATACATGTGTTTAAGCAAAAAAACTGTGTTTTATGCATAGTATCTATCTTGGTTTTGAATCCTAGCCCTTCTTATATGAACAATGTGAAACTTTAGCTGCTCCAGCAGGAGAGAAACCATATTATAGGGAGTTTAAAATGAGGCTCGTTTTAATAGGTCCAGTTGCCAACATTTCAGGTATCGTTCTCGAGAGTTGACTTCCTACGAAGCTGTCAATATTAAATACATAATATGAAAAAAAATGTTCATTGACAAAGGTGTCTCAACTTGAAAGTAAAAGCTTGCTTGATCTTCATCGTGAAGGGACAAATTACAATTGATACACTATACTATTAACGTTGAAACCTGTATTACATTACATGCCGTCGCTTCTTACGCGAACAGGCACATGATATTAAGACTTAAATGTAACCACTTGCTAAAGCGGATTTATCCAATTTTATCACCACATGAAAAACCTGTTGTAAACATATGTTCACTGATTGAGTGGTAATCGTGCACTATACACATTTGTGAGTTTTGCACAACAAAAAAACTACATTGATGAATGCATAGGAAACGTTGAGACATGGATTTTTAAATGTTTAACTTTATTTTACGAAATACTGTACGACATTTTCGTTGATTTTGAGTAGTATGGGGCTTTAATGAGGAATGCAAATGAATTGGGTGTGGAAGCGTGTGTTGTTCAGAAAATGGTTCAGATTTTTATTTTTTATTTTTTTGCTGACATGAATGATGTATTGTGCAGAACATATTGATTCATTGAAATGTTCGTGCTAATTTATTAGCTGTGCGAAATAATCTTGTTGGCATACATNGTGCAGTATTTGTGTCTGTAGTTTATTGAAACAATGCTCGTTTATAATGCAGTGCAACTCAATTAGTGTTTTTTTTTGTAGACCAAATATCGAAAACAACACATATTGTGAACGAGTCCGATGAGTTCTTATATTCTGATGTCCTTCTAAATATTTTTAAGATCAGAAAAGTATGTTGCAATTCTTTGAGAAAATGCAATCAGATCGCGTATGATTATTCTAAGAAGGTTTAAGGGAGCGATTAAAATGTCAGTTTGAACAGAAATAGCCCCCAATTTTGTAAATTGCAAAAGGTGTTCAAGCATGTCATTTAAACATAAAACAAGCTTGAGCTGGTGTACACACATAGGTGATCTATTCACTGTTTTTTTCCTTATTCAGATTGAAATCCGTATGCCCTAGTGCTGTGAATGCGTGTATTCTTTTCCGTTTTGTTTTCCTTATTCAGATAGAAGTGCGCATGACTCAGTGCTATGAATGCTGATGTTCTATTCCGTGATGTTTTCCTTATTCAGATTGAAGTCCGTATGCATGAGTGTTGTGAATGCTGATATTCTATTCCGTGTTGTTTTCCATATCCAGATTAAAGTGCGTATGCACCAGTGTTGTGGATGCTGGTATTTTATTTCTGGTTGTTTTCCTCATTCAGATTGAAGTGTGAATGCCTCAGTGTTGAAAACGCTGGTATTCTATTCACTGTTGTTTTCCTTATTCAGATCTAAGTGCGCATGCCCCAGTGTTGTGAATGCTGGTATTCTATTGCGTGTTATTTTCCTCATTCAGATTGAAGTGCAAATGCCTCAGTGTTGTAAACGCTGGTATTCTATTTACTGTTGTTTTCCTTATTCAGATCTAAGTGCGCATGCCTCAGTGTTGTGGATGCTGGTATTATATTCCTTGTTGTTTTCCTCATTCAGATCGAAGTGCGAATGCCTCAGTGTTGTAAACGCTGGTATTCTATTCACTGTTGTTTTCCTTATTCAGATCGAAGGTCGCATGCCTCAGTGTTGTAAACGCTGGTATTCTATTCACTGTTGTTTTCCTTATTCAGATCGAAGTCCGCATGCCTCAGTGCTGTGATTGCTGGTATTCTATTCCATGTTGTTTTCCTCATTCAGATTGAAGTGTGCATTCCTCAGTATTGTGAACGCTGGTTTTCTATTCACAGTTGTTTTCCTTATTCAGATCGAAGTGCGCATGCCTCAGTGCTGTGAATGCTGGTATTCTATTCTGTGTTGTTTTCCTTATTCAGATCGAAGTGCGCATGCCTCAGTGTTGTGAACGCTGGTTTTCTATTCACAGTTGTTTTCCTAATTCAAATCGAAGTGCGCATGCCTCAGTGTTGTGAATGCTGGTCCTGCTGGGACATGAAGGTCACCATGCCGGGTTGGAAGGCGCCCGATGAACAATGAGTGTCTCAACTGAATGTTTGACTGCAGAATAAAGTTAAGGGGCGTGACGAGACTCGATTGAACGTTTGACTGTAAACAAATAAAAAGCATTCTGCAGCAAATTGTCAGTTGTGTCCCCTTCTTAAAGTAAATATTTTAGAACGTTTCGTTTCGATTGATAATGGGATAATATAAGTATTATCAATGATGAAATTATATATTAAATAATATATATAAAATGTTACTAATGGTATGTAGTAGTTTATAATCATACATGACTTTTATAACAATAAAGGTTCGATAGAAATATTACAATCCGTATGCACGAACTCCCATTACATACACTTATGAGGATGCGTACTTCTTTTTTTAAAGGTGGAGCGGGAAAAAAATCTGAATTGAGTACACACAAAGAGCTTACGTCTGATGAATTTAATTCCTAAGTCACGAAACAATTAAAAGGGCTATGTATATTGCCGCGATATCATGATTATATGTCCCTTAAAGATTATGTATTTAGTTTTTACTTAAACAAAATATCAGTTACACATGTGAACTGTGAAGCTTTAAAGAAAATATGTTTTACACTTTCCTAAAACAATATTAAAATCATGCAACTGCATCGTTTTGGAAGTGTTGTCAACATAATTTTGGGTTCAAAACCGGTTGAAAGACACGGATAACCTCACAATCAACCACCCAACATACTCGCTGCATTGTGAGAAATTTCGCTTTATGACATATCCGAACAGATCTTAATTATTTCCTATCTTAAACTTTCTGATATTCTGAGGTTTTCCAAGAAGTCTCTGCTATTCATGTTTGTGCTTGGGACAATATTCTTAAACTGTTTTCACGTTAACGGTATGGAAACAAGACACTAGTTATATCTTGCGGAAATGGTCCTAATGACATATCCGAACGGTGTAGTTTCAAATGTATCTCTTCATCCGTATAATCAGATTGGGAATCACTTCAAATAACGGAAATATATTATTTTGTTTACAATTATATATATATCAAGTCGCGTTTTCCGCATGGAATGCGTACGCTTTATTGAATCTAATGAAAAAAGGTAGCGCAGAGGACAATGAGATCTTCACGTGTGAATAAATCTTGCGTTACGCATGATGTTTATTTAAGAGCGAATCCCAGACAATATTCATTAAACATTTAAATGAACGTTGGCTCGTTATCGTTTTTTGAACTTGCAGTACCCATATAAATTGTTATAAGTACTAGCATTTCAAGTGAGGTCAAATAAAAATGACAATCGGCTCATATACAATTATCAAAATCACATATACAACTCAACATAATAGTGAAGTGTGAAAAAATGTATGGCAAATTATTAAGAAATCGATTCAAGTTGATTTACATGCACTCTTTTGAGCATGTGTCTGGATAACTTTGTGGTTTATCGCTTGGCTTTGTATTATATATGGTGATGTATTAGTACATTGTCCTATTTGTTTTTGAAATAAATATATAGTGTTTATAGAGAGTTTATTTCAATGGGCTTTAATGTCATTAGTATACACATTTTACAACACAATATATCCACTGATGTTCAATGACGTACATAATTTTCAACAGAACCTAGATAAAAATCTTAATACAATAATATGTGTATACACTGTATCGTATCGAGTGCTTTTATATTAAGTAGATAAATAAATGAAAGTACATAGAGAGAATCTATTGATAATATAATTCAGCTCTCAATTTATATGTATGACAGTAATAATGTAGTTATAATGCTAATGCAGTGACATATAGCGTACTTAAGACGGTATACACGTTGATTGCGAGCATATTTCACTCGTCAATTGCTTTGGAAAATGAGTGTAAAATTTCGTTAATCGAACTCTTAAATATGATAATATTTTTAGGTTTTGCTTTCCGGTGGTATATAGAGAAATATCGGTGAATTTTAAACAGATAATTCGCTGTTTCAAACAGTGAAAAATAACAGTTAAAATTATTGATGATTTTCGATGTTTTCTGTGAAATAACGTCGTTTTTTTACGAAATGACGTCATAAATCCAGTGAAATTACCCGGTAAAATTATTTTACAATGTAAAAGACGGTTAAACAAGCATAAACACAAATAATGACGAAATGACGTCATTATTTCAGCGAATTTCTCCAGTTAAACTCTTTAATCATGTAAATAAACGGTAAAAAGGGAATAACATAAAAAGAAAATGTGTTGGATTCAGTGGAATATCAATTTTAATTCACTCGTGATCATAGAAAAAAGACATTCACTCGATATTCCACCGAATCCAATAAATATCCTCTCTTAAATGTGTTTTTTTATTATTTCAGAAATGGAGGTGAAGCCATATTTGAAGTGCATCGTAGTGCTTTCGCTTATTTGTACAAACTTATCTGGAGAAAGTTTGTATGATAGTGAGCAATCATCGCTAATTGAGGACAGTACTTACACGACAATACCATTTACCAAAATACTCGAAAACAATACGGGAAATAGCAACGATACATACCACAGATGTCCATGTGAACAGGATTCAACAAACTGCTCGATTTCGATTTGTACCAATAATTCGAATCAGGAAGAGTTAATTGTTTCACAAGATCATATGTATAAGATGAAAGTGTATATGTTTATAAGCAAATATTTCTTTTATTTTTCTAATATACCTGGATTTTTTACAAATCCTTTGACGATTGCGGTAGTGTATAAAATGAAATCATTTCAAACTACGGAACTATATATAGTTTGTTTAAGCACTAATGACTTCTGTGTTTGTCTTGTGAGATTCGCCTACTATTACCTTGACACAATGAGCATTGATTGGAATAATACCCTCTGCCGTATGTTTAATTTGTGTACAAGTACATTATTGGTGTTCTCAAATTATATTCTAGTGTGTTGGGCTGTTGAAAGGATGCGTGCTGTACTGTTCCCACTTAAGTTTAATGTTTGGTTTACATTGAAACGAGCAAAAGGCTTGCTTGGTATTATGTTATGCTGGAGCTTACTGTGCACTCTTCCATACTTAACGGAAGTGTCAGTTAGCATGCCCGATGAAAATGAGTCTAGAAAAGTATGCATGTATTCATTGTTTTTGTCTGAAATTTGGTACTTGTTTGAAACCCTATACTATGTATTACTTCCTTTTGTAATTGTTCTTACATGCACCATAGCTATTTTATATGAAGTTGCAAAGCAGACAAAAGGAAGACTCAATATGACGTTAAACCAAAATGTTATCGACATGATAAGACTAGAGCAGACAAAATTAACAATCACATTATTAGCTACATCAATCACTTTCCTCGTACTTCACATCCCATATTGTTTAGCTCTGATATGGTATGCGCTTAACCCAGACCCAGAACTTATACTATTCTTCAGTCTCCATGACTACATTAACTATTACATCTACACCACTCTAGCATTCGCAATTACGGATCTTGAGAACTGGGTACATTTCTTTGTTTACATTTTGGCTAGTAAAAGGTTTCGTACCGCACTCAGACACATGTTTTGTTCATTTCGACATCATGTGAAGACTAGTACGGACATCGAAGTGAGTTCACGAATAGAGACTACTACAGTTATCATAGAATTACACTCTAACGAAAGCATGCTGATATATATAGCATATTCCAAACATATGTGTATGTAAGTTTACTCTGTTTAAAATGTCAATGTTAACTGTGTTGATCGCTGACGAAGTGTAAGATATTGTACTATGTATACATATTATGCTTATGCTTTGTGTTACCTATTGTAAACTTGTGTCTGATTATTTGTTCAGCTCTTCATGTATTTGAAAGTAATAAAGTGATATATATCTAACGATACATTATTTATGCACATGATACAATTTCAAAACAATTCGTGTTAAAATTTGTAAAAGGTCGAATTCTGTGAAAGGATGGGTTTTTATTGAATATTTGTCTATTTATAAATGTGCTTTCAATTAATTATGTCACGTTGTATCAATAGTGTTATACATTTAAAACACCATGCGTATTGCTTATATCATGCACATATTCGTTGTTATGTATCGTGCAATGTATACAGCCGATTACAATGTTATGTTTCTTACAATCCAAACGGCATGCTGTCTTGTAAATCTCTGTTATACATAATTTAAACTCACACTTGTTTTGGCAGTTAACACTTTCTGTAGCACGTTTATATATATATATATATATATATATCATATATAAACTTAAACATTCGCGATTACAATATATACCTCATGCAAAAACTCCTTTACGGCGTTCTCCCCAAATAAACACCACAGAGTGCTCACATCAACACCCCACAAAACAGTTGTCTCATCCATTGGTCATCAAAGTGAAGTATTTCCCTATTGCTTACCAAAAGAACGGTCCACCCATTTAACAATGGATTATAGAGGTTCTCGCATTACTTTTTCGTGTTCGTGTTTTGTTTTCGAGTTGTTCACAAATAATAAAATTAATTAAAAATTCATGTTAATACATGTATCTATTATTAAATCCAAAACTATGAATTAATTAATTTTACGGCAAATAGTTGAAATAAATTCGAAAGGAGATTCTAACGTTTTTTTAATTCACTGTGATAAAATACCAACGAAACAATGTATACTAAATGCGTTTTTGTTTCGAAACACACAATAGTTTTTTAATTTGCGACAATTCGAACGGCAAGATATGCCTACGAAATATTATATAGGTGAAAATGTTAGTTATTCTAAAACCCTAAAATGCATAGTCAACGTCTTATTTTGACTAACAGGTTTATGAATTTGGCAATGCCATAGATGATCATTAATGGGCAGGCGAAACACATAATAAGCGCTCTTGGACAGGTCAATTATATAAAAAATAAATATCACGGCACATAAACGTAGTATGTTAAGCGGTTAAATTTATCTTATACAACAAAATACGTGCATACAAGGTACCCCAGTCAAAAGACAATGTGATGTTAGTTTGTTAATATGAATGAAAATTAATACTAAAACAATGTTGAAGAAGTTTGCAGCAATATCTAGGCTTCGTCTTTCGAAAATACATGTGCACAATGGTTTGCAAAAAATGAAACCTAGAGTTATACGAATCATTCTTGAGCGATTGTCAGAAAATAATAAAACGAACGGCAGAGCGTCTGCTGGACGAATTATAAGAGCACATTCAGC
This sequence comes from Dreissena rostriformis, assembly GCA_007657795.1. Lineage (NCBI taxonomy): Eukaryota > Metazoa > Mollusca > Bivalvia > Myida > Dreissenidae > Dreissena > Dreissena rostriformis. The sequence continues at coordinate 177,054 of VMBQ01000216.1, forward strand.
CAAAAGTATGCTTTCATCAGTGTAAGACAAGCCCGAGCGATGACATATCATATACATAGGTCATTTAAAGACAGTGTCCTCACCGTTACAGAATGCGCAGTGCTTATTTCGATAAACGTCATATGTTTTGCCGGAAACGATCTGAAAATCCTCCAGTGCCGATGTAGAAATACATGTGTCGGTCAAATACCCTTCGGAAGAAGAAGAACATGTTGTTTTCGTTATGTAGTTGTGTGACCGTAATGTAGCTGCAGCACCCTGCTTTCTAATTCTACAAATCCCATTCAATAAGTAATGTGTACTCACACAAAGCACGGTCACCTGTTTATTGAACATAACTGCGTCTATGCAGCAATCGCCGAATAGAAAGCAGTCGTCGGAACATTGGCATGTTTCCACGAACTGGAAGGAAGCCTTTGGTAATCTCATGGTGAAATAAAAATGACAAACGAACTAGTATTTGCCATTGTTAAGAACTGGCTTAGTTTATACATAGACCCTGCCTTCATGGTCGTTATAGACTATACTATGTAATCAATTGTGATAAAAGATTTAAAAGAAACTAATCTATGATTTATATGTATATTATAAGGTGATGTGTAAGATAAACTGTAACGACGTCCTATACAATGCTCGAAGATTGATTGAAACAATTAATTCTTCAGATGGGTAACTCGATACGACGTTACTACAATGTCTTACCTTTACAGATGGTCGGGTACAGAACGTGTTGTACGGACAGATGTTTTTCAATGCTGTCATGTAGTCGTCCAACGTAATATTGGCGCCATAGGCGATGATACTTATAAGGGCCACTCGCCATAGTCTTCTATGATCATTAATTGAAGGAATGGTTTCAGAGATTATTTATCAGTCGAATATTTTTAAAAGACAAACAATGCAATACACTTGAACAATCACAGAATACTTACCATGAAAACGTCATAAGTTGTCATATATTTGTTTAATGTTTAAAGCTTAAATTGGGATATTTGTGTGTTTGTTCACTGTCAATGATTGATACACGTATAAAGATACGAGCATTTCAACGCATTATTCGTGTTCCAGCCTCAACAAATTGTTACACAAAGCAGACATTCCACTCACTATATCCTTAACAATTGCAAATTTAAAACGTATCACAAACATCGAAATGCAAACATTTTGGCATCTTGTATTAGGTTGCTCTTGTAATAGGTTGCTACAATGAGGTCGTATAACCGAGTGACACAGTATACATGTTCACTTCCACACATCGTCTCGAATATTTGTGATCACCAAAATGCACGCTGCAATTGAAGTCGCCTTTATATACAACTTTACCCTCAGTGATATCAGCTCGAGCTTCAATAATTGTCATCATAAAACATCTGATGCGCACCCAAGCTTAAATAATTAAAAATAATAAAAGGGCAAAACATGGAGTGTTAATATATTTATATATACTTTATTGATATAGTAAACCATATAACAAATATGCTTACTTATAACTGAAACGGTAATTCGACTTCATAAATCTCCAACACTACACAGAGGTTATTTTCAAATGATAAAAATAGTGGGCGATTGAAAAATGTCTAACGTTGGCATTTTTAAGGGGGGAGCATACACCGTTACCGCCTCCGTCTGAAACCGGCTATGGTTATAAAAGTTCCTAACATCGGAATCATTTTCCCTAAAAAAAATGCACTCTTTTAAAAGCAAATTACAGTTTATTTATTTTATTCAAAGGAATAATTTACTTCGAGTACATTTTATTATTTTTATATTCATTATAAAATGTTGACGTTAGTCTAACCATTACGCAAGTAGCGCAGTAAATAAGACCAAGGGACCTAAATGGGGTCAGTGAGCATGATTCACAAAATCTTGCCTACATATAATCAGTAAATTATAGCATGTTAATATATGTAAGTTAGCTTTTACCAATAACCACATAATTATTTGGGCGTTATTTATACTTCTATTTAAAAAATATTCTGCTCTGTTTCTTTTCCGGAGTAGATATAATACAGTTAAGTTATGATATCAAACGCGAAGAAAAAATCGTGAACGACATCAACAGATCACAACAGTGGAAGGGTCCCTTACAAGCGTGAGGTTAACATGGCTTTATCCCTTCGTCGTTTTATAATGAAGTTATTTCCTTCTCTCTACATTTTTAATTCACGTTGCAATGACCCACTCACGGACGCCGAGGTGGCCGAACTCTTCGCGGACGGGGACATGTTCACGATATCTAGGCAGGAGCTGATTGCTCTATTCACACAGGCCAACGCGTAAAAACCATCGTTTCATTCTATCATAATTGAGATTTATATATATAATAAATTATAGAGAAAAGTACATTTTTATATTTCCTGGTGTTTTTGTAATGTATGTGAAACCTTCCATAAAAATGACATTTAAATACCATTTATAACGCAATAATAAATAACGCAGAACGAAAAAAACTTCATCGTGTGTTATACGGTTATTAGAATTATATATATAAAAAAATACATATGGCCAGTTACGGTGTCTCTGATTTAGAAAAAGGATATGGGGTTCCCACTTCAAATACTAGATCTCCATACCCTTTTTATCCGATATACACATGAATTAAGGTATATAGGGGTACATGATATATCGTTATATATATACGTCATTTCTTTAGCGCCTTATACAAGGAAATATACAGCGAAATTAATTGCGAGGTATATAACATTTCAATTTAAGACGTGATTGTGATTTTCGATTTAAGACCATATTGTGGAATTTGAATTTAATTTGCGCTTGATTATTATTTTTTTTTTAGTAAAATAATCAATAAATAATAATACAGTCATTTGACAACTATCGCATCAATGTACGTGCATTTAAAAGCAAGATTTATATGGCAAAATTTAGAAGAAAAAACGTACAGCAACAGCAACAACAAAAATAAAAAAGCAATCAAATCTTTCATTCAGTTTAAGTGTCACAGAGACTTTTTCGCTGAAATGTAATACAGGCCACAAATGTACCTTATTTGCAATAAGTTTGTATACTTTTATCATGAACGTCTATATTCTAGAATATGTTGTGCCGATGATTTCTAAATTTGATTTTTTTAAATCTCTTAAAATACAAAAATGTAAATTTAACCCATTTATGCCTAGCGTCTAGAAAAAAAAGGCCTTGGCAAACAGCGTAGACCCATATGAGACGCCGCATGATGCGGCGACTCATCAGGGTCTGCGCTGTTTGCTTTACGGAATTTCTGTATGAAATATTCTAAATATAGAAATAAATATGCGAGACATACCTAATTTTGGAAAAAAATTGATCCAATTTAGAAGGATGGGAGAGTCCACTAGGCATAAAGCGTAGGACATTCAATGCAAACGTGATCCACACCGAACTTTATTTAACCAATATTATACAAAGCTCAACTGATTTTTTTTTTACCAAAACACGAAACCAATGTGCAATACTTTATAACGATTAATATTGAAACCTCTTTCCCCTTGTGTTGTGGGGTTTACGATAAAAGAAACACTTTTTATTTGTATAAAGATGAGATACATACAACACATTAGCACATACCGGAATTGTTTGAAAGTAACGTAGACCACGACGATAGCGCACACAAGTTTGACAAATATTATTATCATTTTTATACTCAAAAAAAATCTTGTACATATATATAAAACAAGAGAAATTATTTCTTAAGCAATGTTAACTACTTTCGAACAGGTTATCAATCATTCACTGGCATGTAGCCTATGCTGCAAACGTCAGCACAAATCTCATTGTTTGACAAGTCCAATCCATGCTGTTTCATAGCATATCACGTGAAGGTGATCGTTTACATTGTTCTATTTATTACTTATGGTTTTATTAAGTAATTTTCTATTATCCATGCCTTAATTTACAAAAAACTAATTTTCAAAAAGGGTTCAGTTATTTTGAAACGTGCACTATACTACAATAAATAAAAAATAATAAAAATACAACATTTCCTAATTCTCCCAGATGTCACTTCTGACGGTAGTGGTTTCCGTTAACCGGGGAGGCAACCACTGCGAGGAGTTTTGCCCGAAGTCACTGCCGAAACGGCTGGCGGACGTTGTCCAGTAGCGTCCGGAACGCGCTCGCGAAGGTCTTCAGATCGAGCAGGAAGATTCCGCCGAGGGTGAGGATCAAGAACACCAGACCGGCGCCGCCGACGGCCTTCGCGGCGGGCCGATAGTCAGGGGCGCTGTTCAACTTCCGCATCTGTACCGTGCAAGAAATAAATTGGATTACATAAATTTACTTATCATAGAGGTTTGTGCTTAGATATTGTACTTCTTACACAATTTCATCGTAACTTGAATGTTTCGTATGCTTTTTAACCAGACGGGCTCCTGCTGCGCCATACATATCAGGTAAAACAATTTTACCGTGGAACTTAGCTTCGTAAGCTCAACCTTGAGTTTAACACACTTACTGTGGAACTAAGCTTCGGAAACTTAACCTTGAGTTTAAAACACTTACCGTGGAACAAGACTACATAAGCTCAACCTTGAGGTTAAAACACATACCTTGGAACTAAGCTTCGTAAGCTCAACATTGAGTTTAAAACACTAACCGTGGAACTTAGCTTCTTCACAGCAACCTTGAGTTTAAAACACTTACCGTGGAACTGAGCTTCTTCACATCAACCTTGAGTTTAAAACACTTACCGTGGAACTGAGCTTCGAGACCTCAACCTTGAGTTTCTCTTGGATCTGCGCCACAATGGCGTTCAGCTCTTCCACCGTGTAGTTTCTGGGCTCCTGAACCCAGCCGCAGGGGCAGTAACAGTCCGTGAAGCATTCCTCCTCCTGCGGCCGCTGCTGCTGCACTGTCGCTAAAATTATTTATGAATGGAAGCACTGTAAGCGTGGACAGACAGTTGGCGACAACGAAAATAGGAGGGGAACTGCACAAAGGTCCTATTTTGTACTTTTGCGTCCAAAATGAGCTAGCAGGGCGTATGTGAGTCTGATATTTGGCAATACTATGCAAATAATAGCAGGCTGAGTTTGATTTCCAGTTCAATATGGTGTCATAATGTAAATGTTGAGCGTTTTCAAATCATATTTAGTGTAAATAGATATACCTGTAAATAGCAACCATCTGTCTTGCTCCCTGCTCAACTGTGGGCGTTATTAGATATTTATCAACATGTTTACACAGTGAAACGATGATCTCTATTGACAATACTTTGATAGTAGTATTTAATTAACATTATGTTTACAGTTCCAATTCGAAAAGGACAAATCGGATTATTCCGCGATGTTATCGATGACAAGAGTGTGAATGTCAAGCATCATGATTTGTACTGACCGTTTGTCGTGTTTCCGGGGGTGGGAGCCAAGGAGGTATTCGTCGCCTGGGTGGTCAATGTTGTCGAGAAGTTCGGCTTCCTGCCCGTCAGCACAGGTGGTGGTAGTCCCGGATGGAGATCTGGAGCCTGCATTGGAGGTTCTGGGCCGGGTGTGGTATCGGGCGGCGACGGAGGCGATGACTTGAAGGTTACGTCGTTAAGTGGTGGAGCAGTCAGGCAGGGTACGGTCTGTGGCTATACTGTGTAGCTATCTTTGTTCGATACTGAAAAACACGTTTTAGGTATTGTATTACACGTAAAAATGATATTGTTTGGGTAATTTTATGTTGTAACTGTTCCTGGTTGACACTGTACAACACTGTATTAGTATTTTTACTCCTTGTACCCATTGGTATTCATGTTCATTCAGATCCATTGAATTGTTTTTTCAAATATTTAAACATTAAAACAGAAATGGTTTATTAAATAAAACATGGCTTTTCAAATATTAAATTTTATTTTCGTCTATCAAAATTCTAGCACAAAATACAAAATAATTAGCTGCATTATCAATTTATACTGAATTGTCTGCATTTTTTATGTTTATAGAATAGCCACTCTTGAATAGCCTTTAATGGATAATTTTCAGTTTTAACTAATTTTCGTGGTAGTGTCCGCCCAAATGATTCATCCGTACTGACTTACCAGTTCGGTTACAGTCTTCATTCACAGCACCGTCGAGGTCTGAGTCTTCAACAAAAAAAAAACATGTTTAAGTTATACCATTAATGTTTGCTTTCAGATAATAGATCTGAACATATACTTTATTCAGAGTTATCGTCTGCAACAAGTAATAGTTTTAGCACACTGTACTAATGTATGAAGTTCATTTAACGAGTCCGTTCTGTGGTAATTATATATTGATATCTAGTACTCTCGTTCAGCTTCTTCTTAACATATACGATTCTCATACTTCATTTTGTGTTCGCCTTTTCCGTTTCAATATTATATATTAAATGCCGATGTTTGTGTGTTGTTCATTTTGAACAATAGAACCATTCAAACAAAATGAAGGACGGTAAAACAGGCACGCGCAAACTGTTAACTGTTTTACGAAAAAAAGAGAGAACTCTTAGTTGGTAAGTGTCTATTAAGAACGTTTTTCATGAAACTTATTGTTTCAATTTTCAAGACTGGTGACTACTGAACGGATGGGGCGAGTATTTAATATTTTAGAGTATATTAAACGAATTCCTCAGCACCAAGAAGCTAGTTCAGTCTCTCATTTTTGGTGTCTTAATGCTGAAAAATTCTCTTCATAAACTTGTATGTACACATGTTCTCACGAGATCTATATCTCACTTCGCAGCTTTGCGTCGCCTCATCTTAACCAAGATTGTGATTCTTATTTTCCAGCTATAACAAATAAACTATGATGCGGTTCTCAAAAAAGGGTTGTTATTCTACGTCACTATTACGTCGATATGACGTCAGAGCTAAGACGGCACATTACGCACCTACTACACCGGGCAGGCGAACATCAGGGCACGAGTCCTCATCTACCAACCCATCACAGTCGTTGTCCTTCATGTCGGCATTGCCACCATCTGATAGCGAACACACCTGTAGCGCAATACGTATTATTGACAAATGAAAAAGCCGTACAAGTATAATGCTATATAATATGATTGTTAAAAAGGAAAATGGAAACACCCATACATACCTACTGCAATATAATGACAATTGGGAGACCTATACAGAATTGGAAAAGGTCACTCATATTTTGAATATTTCGGGAACTGAAAACAAAATGACATCAGGTCACTCACATGAGACGTCGGAGGAACTGAACCATTCTGACCAAGTTGTTAATGTTTAAAAAAACAGCTTTCGAACTTGTTTCAGACATCTTTATAACAATTTTTGTCCTAACAAGTCTCATGAAAATTGGACCAAAACATGTGACTTCTAAAGTGTTCACAAATGTTCACTAAATTCATACAGGGAAACGTACAACTAACAGGTGATCGGCCTTGTTTTTAAAGGGACCGCAAACATGTTCAAACTCGGTTAAGATATCATTAAAACAGGTATCTCCAAACGATGCACATATTGATCTCAGAGGCATGATTTGAATAATCTTGGTACAAGAGCATCATATGATGTTACATGCAAAATACAAATCGTTGGGCCTTCCCGTTTCTGAATGTTGTTTTTAGATATACAGTATATTCAGTATATAAGGAAAAGAAGTGACCCCAGGGCGGGATTTGTTTTTTATCCAAGGTACATGATTTGAATAAACCTGTTTAAGGTCATCCATATGATGTTACATGTCAAATACCGAACCATAAAGCCATTTTGTTTCAGAAGAGTGTTCACTTTATACTTATAAGGAAAACAAGCGATCTCCACTGCTGGGACAATTTTGACCGCAGGGACACGACTCCAGGATAAGGCCAATATTGACTCCAGGAGCAATACTCCAGGCCGAGGCCAACTTTGACCCCACTGGCACGACTCCAGGACGAGGCCAATTTAGACCCCAATCATAAGAATGGAGCATCAATACATATATACTTTGTGCAGTATACAGTTATTTCAAGGTATCAGGGATGACTTTGGAACTGTTACCCGTTCCAAATGTCAGCCCTGATACCGAGGGACAACATTTTTGACTGTTCACCAAGCATCCATGAAATAACTGTTTTATTAGCTGATCAAATTTCAAACATTGAAAACAGAGCAAATTAAATTTTAACACAACAGTGTTATTGAAACCTGAATATAAACATTTTTCAACACAAACGGAAAATACCGAATGATGATAGCGTAATTTCTAAAAAGAGAAATGGGAAACACAGGGGTATTCTGCACGAGCGGGCAACAGTTCAAACTATTGACCGGCCATCAGTTCGAAATATTCACCGGTAACAGTTTAAAACATTGCAACATTACTTTGTCGACGAGGAAATAGCAAAAATAATTAATTATCAGTTATATAAGGCATCAGGTAATAAAGTCATTTGTTTCCCATTTGTTATGTAACAGTTATGCGAATGACTTTACTTAAATTAAAATGTATACCATTTGATAATTTGTACATACAATTTTGTAATAATCGGATGATTTTATAATGAAAGTGGAAACATACTGACATGGAGAAACTGTATTGCTATGGAACCTCAAGGGGCAATATACTGTCACGATAGATATTATGTTGCGATACAATGTTGACATCGAACTGTTATGCTAACAGGATGAACTGCTAGATCATTTATGCAACCCTGTTTGCCAACTGCTTCTTCGAATCGCACCCAAGTTATTGACCCGGACCTATGAACGAATCCAAACCGGACCGGCAAGCTTATTAGGTAGAGAGCTGGACTATAAATTCGAGGATCGCATGTCCCGACCCGACATCATAATTTGTGTGGGGTTTGGTCATGAAAACCTTTCTTCGGCCATTCTCCCCCTTTTCAGCCAGTTAGACACAAAACAAATGCACTAAGCAAGACACACAAGTACAACACAAACACACACAAACATTAATACAACTGGAGTCAACAACTTGGAACGGTCCATTTAGAAGCATTGGGGGTTTAAACAAGTGTAGATAAAAATTAACCTCATAAAATCACAATTCAAATATAATTTGATGAAGATAAAACAATAACATTTTATTACAACATCTCAATGGTTGGATACAAACCAGAGCACCACATTTTTACTTACTGAGAGATGATAAAATATAGGAAAGAGTTATAGAATTGTGTTTACGTCAAATAAAGATAAAGAAAATTAGAGGTCAGCACTCTATACAGACATTTGAACAAAATCTAAATTATACAAAAATATAATAAATACATCTATTATTTTACAGTATTTGTTAAAACAAATATTGATGAAAACTATACAAAATACAATGTTACACATCATCTTAAAGAGATAGATAATAAATTACATAATTATTATAACATTTTTATGATCAAAAATGAAAATACATTTTTTCACTTTTCACTTATAATAATTTTATTACCACACCCATCATTAAACCATTATATATTTTCTTATTTGTATATGTAATTTATTTCTCACGTTCACAGTTTATGTTTGTGCATATACGGATCAATTTATAGAACTTGAGTATATCTTTCACTCTTGCTCGAGTGAAATGATCAGGCTATCATTCACTAGTTGTTTCAAATAATTCACCTACAGTACAGCCCACGCGGAACAAGCATAGTTCGCATTCCGCGGCGGAATGGAGCATCGAGTCGATGCCAAGTCGGCCATCAAAGCCGCGTCAGTTCGCGGCGGCGCATCAAATTTCCCCGCGATGCTTGGCATCTGTCCGCCGCGACATGCCGAGGCAAGCCGCGGTCCGCGATATGACGCCGAGTCGATAAGCATCATAAAATAAAAATCTTTGAAAAATGATAAGTTAGTCAATGCATTTTAAAAGAACAGTTATAATAATANTAGATTGAAAATCCTTTTCGCATGAGTTTGTGTACTGATCGGTTGAAGGGATGAACATCTTCATGTTACCAACCTGGAGAAGCACGTTCACAGGCTTCGTAGAGTTCAGGCTGAAAGGCTGAACAGACGAACAGAGACTTCAATATCATTTTCATTATCATCACCACCACCAGCACCGCAACCATCACTAGCACCACTATCATCAGCATCATCGGCATCATCAAAATCATAACCAACACCCACAATAAGATCAACATTTAGATTATCAAGATTATTTAAATAATCAACATAGCCCTCAATCATTTTCATAACATTCAGCATCATAAGTGTAATTGTTATAATCAGCATTATTATCGTTATTTCTTCATTATCACCATAATTGTATTTATCACAAATCATTATCATCCTCGCATGCAGCATCATCAACATCATTATCGTCACCACAACAATCATGCTCATACCGTGCCATTGGTCAGTGTGGTGTTAAATGACTCGCTCGTGTTACTAAATTTGAAGGACATATCGTAAGAGCTTTTCATGTTGACAACGTTGTTGTCCTCGATGCTCTGTACAAACACTGTAGCGTTGATATCCAGTTTTGGAATGAAATGTTCCTTCCCCAGAGTATCTGGTGGTGGTATCTTCGACATACCAGAATAGATGTTCCCACAGTCTTTAACCATCAACTCTGCAATGTAAAAGTATTGTATTTCATTTCTTCGGTCATACTGTTAATGTCAAGGCATAAAATGAGTGCCGTGTCACAAAGACGTTACTGTCAATTACACCTTTTTTCAGCTAATATTGCACACAGTGTCAAATAATATTTTGACCTTTTATTGTTAAATTGACTTTCAATCATGTCTAATAATGCTCGCTTGCAATTTCTGCAATTTCCGCCAAAATACTGATTTTAAATCAATCCACACTTTATTAAGTGGAAGGGGGTGATGTCTTGTGTCTGATCTTGAAAGGTGATGTTGTGAGTTGGGTTCTGCGTGCGCGCGCGACACTTCATGCTTGAATATCACTTCTCGAAATATATATGATTGCTGTGCAAACGGATCAAAGTCGCGGCGAAAACAATAGAGAGGTTTTGTTTTGTGTGTTGTTTTTTTTTCAAATGTGCATATTTAAACTTAGTGTAGAATTTCATAAAAGACTACCTTTGTTTTTCAAACTCTTACTACTCGTAAATTTATTGAGTTCATGCAGTTGTATTAAAAACAAAACAGATACATAACTATAAATGCAGCATGTATTTGTAAATTAATGTTACATATAGTAATAGCGGAATCAGTTTTTAAACTACATATAATATATTAGTTCAATCATCGTGTAAATCGTTATACACTATGTCTGCTATACTGTACATTGTACGTATTCGTGTGCTCGAACATTTCTAGAAGAACCGGTATGTCTACTACATTTTATTTCCAGAACAACTAACATATACTCGTCAAAGGGGAAAACTTAATACAACCATTTGTATTCAAACATTTCAAAAATAATAACCGAGACATGAATGTAATACATTGAAAAAACACCGTTTTATAATCATTTCACATCACTGCTTTAAAGTTGGGAACTTCTACTGCATAAGACTAACCTAACTTGAACGTTGCCACGCCTGTTGCCGAATACAGTACCATTTCAGTTGGCATCTGTTGTATTGGCCTCATTGTACTCGTAGGATAACCTTTAGAATTTGACTGCAGGCGACATTGAAAAAGAATAAAACACGTGTGAAGTTAAACGAGTGTGGGCGGGTTGGCAGCCACGGTAGTCAAGACTTAAATCTACTTATCTGGGTGCAGGATCACGTAACTGTGAAGGGTTTACAATCAAACGTTTAGGGATATAAACTTAACACACCGATAAGTGGTGCTTTTGTTTTTCAAATAACTTTAAAAAAAATAAATAAGAATTTCAACTAGTTCATACAAGACAGTTTTATGCTGCTTATGGCAACATGAAAAACATCAGAATTACTTTATTGAATAAGCCTCTGTTCTTGTTCAAAATTTCGATGTGTGCAGCAATCATGGTCATTTTTATGCTGCACGCAACGTGACATTTTGTAACCGATTTCGGACGTATTCAATGATATTTTTTTTTAAATCTTAAGATATCGGCACAAACTGCATGAAAAACTGTCTTGTATGCACTTTAGATTTTTGCAAATGTATTTCAATAACTTGACATTTTTGCAAAAAATAAAGTGTTTACATTCTGTCGAGCCCGAGTCCCAAATAACGGAACCCTCCTTGTGGAATCCTAAACACTTCATACTACATGAACGCCTTCACTCAAAACCCCATATACACCATAAAGCGTTACCATTAATCTCAGAAAAAAACATTGTCGAACACATAACACAAATTCATCCACGCTCTTGGAAACCCGGGCTGAATGCATGTGCGATAAGTATCGTCACTTTCCGCGTGTATGGAATTGTTTCCGTTTAAAGGGTGTCTCTTCTGAATAAAAATCCAATATAGGCGGACTGCACAGTCTAATCTGGGACGATACTTNGTATTTATTTTCGGTCAAAGTTGCCGCTTTTACATTGAAACATATAAGGAAACTATTTAGTATATTTTGACCTGTATACAGAATGAATCAATTTGTGTTTTCAAGTATCAAGTTCGCGGTGCACACAATTGTATAACAATTCAAGCTTTGTGAAGGCATTACATAAATTTCCCTCACATAACAAAATTGATTCAAATACTAACAGCCTCTGACGGCTGAATAATGACAAAGAAAAAGCAAGCATAATTATAGCCGGGAACGAGACCCATATGGCGCTGACGTCGCTTCAGAGTAAAACGACTTTGAGTTGTGACTACCGTAACGCGTAGGTTTTTTAAACCCATGTGTGCGATATAAAAAACTTTTATTTTGAAATTAGACTTAAACCAAAATTATTTAGTGGACGAAACGATATTTTACAGCATATTCTTTTTCATTTTCAACAGTGTACATTAAGCCCAGCGTACATAATAATCAATACAGTAGCGCACACATCAACAATACATTTTCGATAAACTTCCTGCTTTTTGCCAAATTATCATCCTTAAATACATGTTTTTAAGGATGATAATTTAACTGGTGTTCAGTTAAAAGCTGACAGTCTGTCTAAAAGAAGATTTGTATAATCAAATTGTTGTTGCAAATCTTTGTACAATCCCACTATGCCACGTAAGCAATGACAACCCCATTCGTAATGAAAAAATATTAATGAACCTGTAAGAAATGGGATTAATTTATTTTATGATGGTGACAAGTATAAATAGAAATGCTGCTATTATAGTCAGAATGTATTGTTGTGAATGTCCATACAAATGGCTGTGTTCATGATCAAGTTGAAAATGAAAACAATAATGATCAAAGACTCATTACTAAAATATGGAAAGTAGACAGACACAATTTTGAAAGTCGTTATTGAAATGTCCACCGACTAACAACATTAAATAATTACAAACAATTAGTTTTGATTGATATGTGTGAATTTGTAGTACATAATGGCATAGATGTATATCTTGTATTTTTTGTCAGTTTGTCATCCGTAAGTAAACATATTAAGCATGTAAAAGTATGTTAAGGGAATCGAATGTACCGTATTCATTTTAATCTGTTTCTGTACGTTTATTCGAATATACGTAATTCTATGTACACTCAGTACTGTTTACAAGTTGTGTATTTCTTTCATTTTGATATTTTAATTGTGAACACTGTATATAACTCGTATTTTCACATCTCAACTATCGTTCTAAATGTTTTGGCCAGTGTTTTCATCACATGTGCAATTATTAGGTGATACTTTTAAACAAAACCATCATCAATTCTTGTGAGTTGCACAACGATAAGAATTCAATAGCATACGAAGATTTCCATACTGTTGCTCCGTTTTGTCCAAAACGTTCCGTACATATGTGTAAACCGATACCATAAATTTAAGGAGTGATTTTTTCTGTCTGACCAGAAATTGAATAAATGTCGTGGACTATCCTACAGACTCCAATATACCTTGTTGACATTAATTGTTCTATTCGGCATCCGAAAAGATTTAAATTTAAAAACAAAATCAACACACGCTATTTTTTCCGTATCAACCATTATCTCTCTATAGTATGTCCTATATGTGTTGACTTATATCTAAATATTGTGAAACTACTGACACATATATCTATAAAAACTGTTAAGTTAAAAAATAACATGATTTTATGTGCAGTTATTCAAATATAATAATCTCGTTTCTATACAATGAATGTATAAAACCGTTTAGACCAATACATACATTTTCAGAACATTTGTCAAATTTATTTGTTTCTTCTTGTAAAATAAAACAGCACTTGTAAAAAAGCTATGTAACACATCTGTTTACTGTAACAATGGTTGTTTTTATGTTAAGGAATTGCTATAAATACATTAAATACGCTGATGTATTTCCATGACAATCATGATATTTTGATGTGTTGTCTGATATATATGTTGCCCCCTAATGTATCTTAATACATCTTAATGTATCTAACAGTCGCTAAATACGTCATAACAAGTACGACAAATCATCAAATCATATTGTTCTTTCTGACAAAATGTCCGAAGTCGTTGTTCAGGGCCCGTATTCACCAACCCATTCTTAGACTTAAGAATAAAGAATAGACTTTGAATCAAGAAAAATACGTCCAGCGTTTGAATACAAACAGTCAACCAGCGTTGTTTATGTCCGTTACTGAATGTTCGACACGAAGAATGTATGAGATAGAGACAGTTATTGTCAAGATTGACTGAAAACTAAAGCAATTGTTGAATAATCCAATTTAAGGAATATTCTTTATTCTTAGACTTAAGTCTAAGAATTGGTTGGTGAATACGGGCCCAGGTCTAGAACCTCACAATTTTCATTATTCGCCCTATAAGGAATAAAGCAGTAAAAGTTATTATTTTAATTTTTCAGATGTTGCACTTACATAACATGAATTGAGCAGAATAAGTCATTTTCTGACCTGATGGTTCAAAATCTCGTTCTCACCAATATATATGCGTGCGCGCGCGTATGTTTGTAAATGAAATTTAAGTTTGTAGAACGTGTAACCCATCTAAAAAAAGAAGTTATTGAACTAGTATTTATATAAGTATATACGTATACGTAATAAACAAACGGACTTATTGGATTAACATACGCAATTAACATCTACTCATTACGTTTAAAAAAGTGTTTATTTAAAAAAATGACAGTTTTAATCATTCGATATATTCGAAGTATAAATAAAGTATTTATATTGGTATTTTCCCAACAACTAAATAATTCGCACAAACGCACGTACACTAGAATTCATCTTTAATGTCATTTGGGTTTAGTTACAAACTTTCGTTCATGTCTTGGTGTATTATATCGTGCACATCTGTATGATTTCTTTACGTAATGGAAGATCTGACTATTGCCATGTACACAAATATAACCTTACCAAATATAACCTAAGACGCTATGTTTACCATTAAAGTATTTCTCAGATTCTAAAATTGGCTTTAAATGTCGATATGTCTCTTATACAGAGCAATTATTTACTAGTGCAACACAACACTACTCCTTAAAGGTGTCTATAAATGTAAGTTTACGAATACGTAAAAATTAAACAGATTTCACAAATACAACGCAAAACCATATTCGGTTACGATTTATTTGACATTTAAGCCCAGTTACTACAAATCGTGTTTTACTCATCAACGGATTGTTCATACATATTTTGTTTCAAAATAGTATTGTCCTTTGACACAAACTTAACCAAAAAATGTTGTTCACTTTGTATATGTTACAAACGATGAGTATCTATCGTGTTCTCCATTGACGGCAACGTATATTGTTGTGTTTGTTGTTGTTTGAGCTTGTTTTGGGTGTGCGTTTTCTTCTTCTTTAAAATCCATGCACACAAATATGCAGTTTTTCTTTAAGTGGAAACTTTATCGACCGTAATATACACATAACCCATAATTTTTCACAGTGTAAATGTTTAGTTCACACATTTGTAGTAGCCGCCTTTAAAATACACCGTACTCCAATCTGATTCATGTCAGTGAATATATTATTGTGTTACGATGTGTGAAATACCATTAAAATAAGAAAAGTTTGGAAATAATTATATGCATAATGATAATGTAAGTGTTATAAAAATATGTATCATACATGATTACATTCTAATTTTATGCTACAGTTTAGGAAAAAAATGAAGGTATTAAAATTTCAATGTATCATCACTGCGCTTTAGTTGTGAATGCTTTTGCAATTAATATCTTTATTTTATAAAACATTTGCACTTACACATGTTAAAAAACTAGTGTTTACCTCCATATACATTCCACATCTGGTAGGAATTCGTGTTTTAAAATTTTGTGGCCACTCGTTTCGTTGGCTTACTTTATACATTTTTACACAAATATGCAGTATTTCTTCAAGTGGCATTTTTCGACTTGTCATATTTACCGTAACGTGTTTGCTTTTGTCGTTATTAGTGTGACAACATAATATGTACCGTGAGTTTTGACGAAGCATTTTATCAAGAAGTGTATATGTGTGCTGTTTGCATTGACGTAGTACGTATTTTTTTATACAGCACACTTGATTATTGTCAAAACTTAACAGTTTAAGATTATGAAGACACAAATTTAAACAAATGTATTATCTTTTTTCATCAAAAATAATTTCAAATCAAATAACATTAATATATGACCTGAGGTTTTATTCTTAAACTTAGTGTTAATTTGTAGAGTGTTTAAATTTTGATACGCATACTCATGATGAAAAGGGACCGTTTGAAAATAATGCTGACACCGTAAAATCGTCAAAATTATAACAATGGCAATTTAAATTATTCATCTGATGAGCACATACTATTCAGCAAAAAATAATGATAGTTAACTTTAGAGAAATTCATGGTAACTGGAGTAGTCTATTATTTAAGGCAAGTGGCTAATTGCCTTAACGATGCACGACAATACATACAATACAGACATTAAACATGATATATGATATTTACACAGGTCTTCATCGCAACACCAAAAACTGTTATTCATATGACTATAACATTTTATTTGCGGTGCAACAATACAATGCACACTATACGTATAATTGATCATGTAATATAATTATGTGCACATGTCGTATAATATTATATATAATAAAGTCAAACTAAATGATGCAAAGACGATGATCTGTAATACAAATTCACTACTGATTTTGTTTCTGCAAATTATCATAGGTTATATAATACTGATTTATTACTGCTGAGGGCGATATATAGTATTTGGTTTTCTGTAAGTCTATTAATTATCATCTAGTACATCTCAAATTTATATTTGGTTAAACTATTTATGTCATGTCTGAATTTTTTCAGGTACAGCAGATTAAGTAACCGATGCATGAAAAGGCGACATTTTAGTTAGTAAGAGCATGTTTAGCTTCGCTCATGAAGGTTTAATGGATATGCTCGGACTTACATGATTACATGATTTATGAGTTTTTATTTCAGAAATTGATTGCTTGGTTGGTTATAACGAGTATTTGCATATATACCAATACGTGTTACAAATGTTTTGGAACAGTCAAACAAAAACATTTTTTTTTTACTTAAATCACTTAACATTTCTTAAATATTTCAATATAAAAGTTAATTTTGAGGATATAATTGAATCTAAAATAATTTGAAAGTCAAATTGAAATACCACGTTTAAGGTCGGCACCAAATATTAGGATCGCCTGATAAATGAAATCAAACAATTTGTATTTATTTGGCCATAATTTGTATAGAATGGATTATCTCTAAATTTCTCTGAAAATATGCACTATGTATAGTACAATGTTTTCACTACACAGTTAACCAACATTTATAAAGTCTTGATATAAGAACATGATGGCCGTAAACAACGGACGGCATTTTTATTCTAGAAAACAACAACAATTAAAACATCGGGAACGATTCATTGTTTGCTAAAGTCCAGTGTAAACTTCTTTTGCAATAGCATACAATTAACGAACGATGTAATGTTTGTTTTTGGCATGGTATTTTTAGTATGCAACCTTTTTTCGTATAGCAAACTTTTAAAATACTCGTATATTTATGTACATTATTGTTGTGCTTCTCCCATTTAATTAGATAAAAAAAAAATATAAATGGTAAACCATTGAAGAATAGTTTCAGGACCAACGAGCATACACATCAATTGTTTAAAAAAAACTTTACAGGTCTTTACGTATTGTTATAAGTCAGAGTGATTTTATTCGATTAAGATGGTATATTATGTAAATTATATTGCTTTTTATTTCAAAAACCCAGACTGCAGAAACAGCTGGTAAAGAGCTTGACTTGATAAATCCGGAGACAATTTGCCGTTACCAACGTAGACAAGCGCTCATTCTTCAGGTGGTTTATATCTCTGTTGCCGAATATCCTGAGGTAGCAGAACAGGTATACATTAAAGACTTTCCTCTTTTTCCGAATTTTTGTGTTGAGTGTAGCACGTTTTCGTGTAAAATAAGGAGGCGGGATGAAATCATCCCCTTTTGAGTACATGCTCTTCCCGATTACATGCCCTTCGTGATGTAGGGCCCCTCCCTATATTGGACTCCTTGCGATGTCGGACCCCTCCCGGTCATAGCGCCCTCCCGATGATGAGCCAATGCCGATTTTGACGACGAACAGAGCTGATAATTATGAAGAATTATTCAACAAATAAATTAGCAGCTAAAATTATAAACCACTAAAGCAGACCACTTCAAACGCATACTTTAAACTGTTATAGAAATGTTATTATATCACTTATTGAGCGCGTGTCTTTGCCCTACATGAGTTGAAAGCCTTTTCAGTATCGCATTTACAAAATACACAAATCTAAACAATGTAAAACACACTCGTCGGAATGAGCAGTGGTTCTGGGATGACAATTTACGCACAAGCATTTTGCCCAGTTTTCTCAGAACACGCCACATATTATATAAGACACACATTATTTGTCTCAGGATCAGTATAAGCGGCGACTGATCGAATACCATAAGCATATGTGTCTTGTTCTGAGAAAACTGGGCAGTCCGCACAGGCTAATCAGGGACGACAATTTCCGCTTTTATGACATTTTTCGTTTAAATGAAGTCTCTTCTTAGCAAAAATCCAATTTAGGCGGAAAGTATCGTCCCTGATTAGCCTGTGCGGACTGCACAGGCTAATCTGGGATGACAATTTACGCACAAGCATTTTTCACAGTTTTCTCAGAATACGACACATATGTTTACTTGATAGTGCATACCTATCTCCGCGTTCGAATGAAAACAGCTGCTCGTTGGGATACCAGTGATATGCTTAACAATGTCGTTTATAACACGCATTTAGTTTGTAAACGCTGTACTTAATTGTACGTTGAATACCAAGTATAGGATGTTTTTTGCTTTATTAAACACGCACTTTGTGTTTAAACGCGTTCGTTTTAAATACTTTACATTTTAACTGTACCATAACATGTGTATACCAGTTGGATATACATGTATTTAATTGTGCAGTATATCAATGTCCTAAACCTGACTTCTGCGATCAAAGGGAAGCAAATGCTCGTTCACATTGCGATGGTTTATTCTTTATTTTAGATTCGAATGATTTTTTAAAAAGCAAATCGACTGTATGTCCCATAACCAATTTTTATTCTGCTATTACATCATGTGTTTACCCGTTTAGGAGTTTAATTGAGTATATTCTTCTTCTTGTTCTTGTCGATCACTTTAATGTTAGTGGATGTTTTTACATTGTGTCGATGTAAATAAACATGACCTAAATGTTGGTATTAAGCAAATGTCACACTGTAAGGCTTCCAAAAACTAATTTGAAACAAAATAACAATTACGTTTAAATTATTTATATTCATAAATACACTTTAATTCTGCTAAAACAACATCGTTACAACAGTTTTATGTGAATGTGCTTTATTGTAGAAAACCAACATTCTAATCTTTATATGCGTTTGAAATGGTATTTGGAACCATTCTTTATGATGATCGGCTCCGATCGGGTGTGGTGAGGGTGTGAGATGGTCGGTTTATTCATCGGTATGGGCAACGAAATACTTTGGGATAAAAACACCTGCATGCGTTTAGAAACATGCGTAACAAACAAAAACAACTAAAGGATGCAGTATGGAGTTAGCTAGGTGGCGACGTCAACATTCCGTTTCTGACCAATAAGGCAAACACGAATTAAGATCATTTAATAAAATGTCATGCCATATTGCATGTGTTCAAGAAACCATTGTTAAATATATAAAAAAAAAAGTTTATGCAAATAAAAAAAGAGAACATAATGAGAAACGTCACATAAACTTCAGAAACAAATGTGTTGTGCATTGTTTGGAGTTGCTTCGACGTTAGTTGGTTTAAGTCTGAGTCACTGTTACAAAAATGTTAAAGACAGGTAGTCAGAAATCTTCAATTGTTATACAAACGTTCTAATCAAACATCGAAGTTAGAAATATTCGCTAAATCATTTGATCTGTAAAAACTTATTTTAATAACGAATACACGGGATTGCAAATCGGGATGCTTGTTCATGTTCAAATTAACACTAACTCAAAATCAAAAGAAATGTTTCCGTTTTCATCGCCCTAACTTGAGAACAAGTGTATTTATTCTTATGTACATTCATACATTCCTTTCAATTGTTATATTACAGATTGGAATTATGTGTGTGTTAGGGCAGAATGCAAAGCTGTTTTCATGTTAATACCCATATCTTTATTATTATGTTATTTAAGTTAATGTTGTTCGCTTATTTTGAATTTCATTTTAAGTTGTTGTTTCTGAGTGATCTTATCAATGTATAACGAAAAGGTTTAAACTGAGCAATGGCATCTGGCTGCTCTCTTCTTCAATGTGTACATCAAAATAGTAATTGTGTCACCATTTTTTAATTTAGATTCTAATTGCGGCACAGAAAGCTCGATGTACTCAACTGTCAGCATGTGACGTCTTCAAAAGTGTCAGACTGGCATCCGACCACATCCTTTACAAGATTATACCAATCATATTAGAAGCTATACGTTCAAAAGTACGGTTTTTACATAAATATTCCCACTCATTTAATAACGTAGCATTAATGTCAATGTACTTGCTATTAAGATCGTAATAGGGTGATTATTAGTGAAAGTGTTAAGAAAATTCGTGTTACAATCAAAGCGCTGAAGGCACTACGATTGTTTGCTTTTTAATAACAGTGATCACAACTCACTTTGACAAATTAAATTATTGTTGTTTTCTATAAATCGCTTGTTGATGTTAAACATAACACGTTATATCGACTATAAAATAGTTAAAGAACTATTGTGTGGGTGTTATAGCGATTAGTAAGTCCATATATCACCAACAGTCCGCTTTTTTGCATGATTTGCAAAAAGTAAATCAAATATGATGAAAATTGTATATAAAAATGGTCAAGTAAAATTAAAAACAATACAATAAGAGAGGAGAGAGGCGCGTGAGACCGGAAGTGTCGTGTATTTTAAACAGCGGCAACTTGCACTAATATTTTTCAATAATTACATTATTTTCAGTGTTGGTATAACCGTGAATGTGTTTTTTTTTAATCATATTTAAACATCTAAGCTCAGAATTAAATGTAAATATGTCTGACTAAACCACTCAGGTAGGCTGGTAACCTCCCCCGACTTTTGACCACGCTGCCAGAATATTCCAAGATGGCGACCAAACCAACGGAACGCACACCTATCCTGTTGAAATTTTAACTCATTATTGTACTGCTTTCCTACGTAACCACACCGTACCCATCCCCAAATCAAAGCAAAACTACATTGATCGGAACAGGTTTGAAAGTATTTTGACAAAGAAACTTCTCTTTTGGCTGCCCAATTAACGTATCATTAAAGGCAAAACCTAACACGTCCAGACAACGAAAGTGCCTAATGACATTACTTATACTCTTATCAGGTGACACTGAAACAAACTCAGGCTCAGCACACAAATCTATATTCCCCTGCGGATTATGTGACGACCCCGTGAATTGGTCCCTAAAAATAGTATGCTGTAACAACTGCAGTATTTGGTATCATAAATCATGTAAAGATATTGGCACCAAAACAATGTCTCACTTGGAGAAATCACAAGTAGTCTGGCTTTGCTGCAAGTGTGAAAGTATAAATGTGGACAGTTTGACATTTAACAGTTTTGAACTCTATACCACAAACTTTTTCTCCCCAATCTCGCATTTGAACTCTACAATGGAATCAGTAAACTCATCTTGTTCTAATCCTCCGTATACAAGCAGTCCATACAACAGTAATAGACGAGATCAAATAGACTAACCCGGAAACACCGTGTCACCACAACGGCTTAGCTCGAGAAATTATTCCATTGCATCAGCTGACCCTGAACTTGGGAGACCACCACTATCAACAAACATTCGGTTATTAACTGTGAATTGTTGCAGTGTAAGAACAAATAGCTTTGCATTTAAAGCATCTTTGAACTACATAAAGCCAGACTGAGTCTTGGTTACGAGGCATCAGACCAGGGAAAGATCCGGGGCCAAATGCTATCAAGAACTGCGAGGTATTTCCAGAAACTTTAACTGTCCACAGAAATGACCGAAATATATGAACAGCTGGAGGTGTATTCACAGCATTGCGTGAAGGCATTGTAATGGACGCACTCCCTAACCTAGCAAGTGAATGTAAAATTGTGATGTCTAAGTTAAAAGTAAGAGACACCAGGAATATTATTCTATGTTCCTTCTACATGCCCCATAGAAACATGAATGGCATCAAAGAACTAAACATTGCATTCAACAGAATATCTCATAAACAAAAAGAAAAAACCATCGCACATGCCGGAGACTTTAATTGCCCTGACATACATTAGCCTCATCACTCAGTAACAAAGGCGCACCAGACAGAGAGATCCAACAAGCACTTATCGACTTCGCCATCGAACATGGTATCTCACAGATACATGAACAACCAACAATGAACAACAGTATCCTAGACCTCGTGTTTACAAATAACACCTCACTGGTTTAAACATCCACATCAGTGCCAGGTATTAGCGACCACGCCTTGATTGTCACAGAATTTAACATTATACCCCATGAGATCAGGCAAAATCCTCGAAAAATATATAAATATTCTAAAGCGAGTTGGCTTACCAAATCTGAGGCCACAAAGGAACTATCAGCCCCCATATTATCATCTAACCCATTATTACCCATTGACAACCTATGGGAAACAAGTCTGGAATTCACAAAATTGTATACAAACATGTTCTATCCAAAATGTGTAAACACCGGAAATCCCTACCCTGGCTCAAGAAAGATCTACACAGGATGATAAGGCGCAAAGCAAGGCTTCACAAGAGAGCTAAGGTTACCAACAATTGACATCTCGCCAACTATCAATCAAATCATTATCTAAATAGCGATCTACCAATCAGCGATCGACAAATCGGGCACTTCAGTTACCAACGACATGTCCGCAATTTTCTAGACAAGCAGAATCTAGACATTCACTTTTTTCAGCGAGTTTCGTTTGTTTCCCTCTTTAAAAACGAAGATTAAATATAGATACACGGTGTCAATTGAGATTATGTAACTCGGACAATCGATATGCAGAAAAAAATGGAGGCATTGCATTTATACCGTTTCCAAAGCCGAAAAAGGATTTCGTGAGAAGTGTAAGAGATGGATAAATGCATACGGTCGTTCTCACGAACAACTGAAAGTCAACACTGTCAATGACATTTACAAAATGTTATCATCGAATTTATTAGCAGATTTAAATAGTTTATGTTTACGATCTGATCATCACATAATAATTCGTGTTTTTTAAAATAGTTTTATCAGATATTAGGTGATAAATAGATGCAATGTTGATCTGCATTACTTTAAGAGTAATATTTCTCTTAAAGTCATGCACTTGATTGTCATTATACATGTTATAAGAAGGTGACGCGTGGTATCTTATCTTAATAACGGTATCTACACATGTGCAGACATGTGGTGTCACAAATTTACGCTTTTAATCCAGCCATGGAGATCGAATGCCTTGTTCTAAATGTTTATCAACGAGTTGCGTTTATTTTGTTCGAAATATAAACGGAAATGAAATATTAAAACGATGTAAATAGGGTTTATGTAACTCGGAAAGTCGGTATCCAGAAAGATAAGTAAGATAAATTGAATGTATACCATGTGACAAGTGCGAGTGGAAGCTTCAATGTGTAGAACTACCGAAATCCCCCTTATAGAACATTAATTTATTTCAAAAACGGTAAATGTCATTTAACCATTATTAAGTATGAATTATATCACGTGTATATGTAAAATAATAGGGAATATTGGTACCCACTTTGCGTAACTTAGAGGAATCCCCGTTATAAATTGTGTTGTTTTTGTCAGAAACAATTGAAAACAATTTATGTTACTTCTAATTGAATAAAGCGTCTCGATAAATGCCATCGTTTAAGAGTTATTTATTATTGATATCACCAATAAACGCGTTAACTTGGTGGAATCTTTATTTTAAACAAAAAAGTATGTTTTCAGTAAGTTCAACCGCGCGTTTGAACGGTTAGAACAAAATCGGATCAGTTTGGGGACTTCATATAACAAACGCGCGGTTGCACTGAACTGAACAAATACTTATTTGTTAAACAAATCATGATACCTATAGAAAACTCTCACGAATGAGCGGGCTCTCCACTTTATACAATTAAAAATGGTGAAATATTAAAAAAGACATCATTAAAAATGTTATCTGGGTCGAGTTTTATTCTCCCAATAAAGATCTTTAAAAGTCACGTGGTATAGGCACCGTGATACGGGTAGCTTTATTAAGTAGCCTGACCGAAATCCCCTACTAAAAACTCTAATTTATATTAGACAATGTCCAAACTGATTGTGTTGTTTTGCACTTACAATAATAGAGATTAATAAATGTCCCATGAGCAATGTATGTTTAATATTATTAATACCACTTTTATACACAATAACATGTGGGATTTAGGTACCCACTCGGCGTCGGAAAGCGTCTACAACTTAAAAACCGAAATCCCAGTTATAAAGCGCTATTTCGTGTTAAATACACGGGGGAAAATGTTTCGTTTATATTTTCGTAAATAACATGGGTAAATACCAGTGTAGAAGTGTTAATGTATTGCTAATACCACCACTATTCGAAGTAACACGTTATATTTCGGTAAGCGCGTAAGCGTTTGAGAGCGTGTTTAACGTAACGAAATACCCGTTATAAATAGGTAATGTTCTTTATTAACTAATAATTTTTTCAATTGCATAATACATAAATGACACAAACCCCTTTTACCAGAGTTATAGGGGGTGAAAAAGTCCATAAAAGTCATCCGAAATTTCGCTTAATATATAGGCAATCTATAGGCAAAGAAGCCACTTTGGCTTGTCTAGGTTTTCAGACCGCTAGATCACGTGATTAAGGGGGCGTGGTGATCATCGTCCAGGCGAGATGTCAATTGGGACAATTACGAGCGCTACCAAAAACACTGCAAGAAATTACGGCTTTCAAAAAGGCTGAAATTAAATATATAAAAAACACCATCCAAAGCGGATTTGACGAAAACAACACAAAGCCATTCTGGAGATATGTTAAGTCACGCCGCCAAGACAACACAGGCATAGCACCTCTTTAAAAAATGGGTCAACTAATGAATGACAGCAAAACAAAGGCACATATACTATTAGACCAATTCAGCTCAGTTTTAACTAAAGAAGATAAAGAGACACACCTTACCCAACCTGAAAAGTAAAACAAGATCAATACCCCCATTATATATAACAGAGGAAGGCGTAAAGAAACTTCTTGCTGGTTTAAACATTTCCAAAGCTAGAGGCCCAGACGGTATCCCAACCATTGTTCACAAGAATCGTGTAACTGAACTAGCCCCAGCCATTCAAAACATCTTCCAGAAATCACTGGACCAAGGGACGCTACCAACTGACTGGCAGAATGCAAACATCGCCCCTGTCTTTTAAGAAAGGAAATGTTCACCTGGCAGAAAACTGTAGACCTGTTTTTTTAACATCGATATCATTTAAACTTCTAGAACACATAATCTCCAAACATGTACTTTACCATCTAGAACAGAACAAAATACTTACTTCACTCAACCACGGTTTTAGATCTGGCTATTCCTACGGAACGCAACTAATTACAACCATCCATGATCTTCTTTCTAACTACGACAAGGGACGCCAAATGGACATGGCCATCCTCGATTTCTCGAAAGCATTCGACACCGTCCCACACTAGAAGCTCCTAAGTAAACTTGCCAGTAATGGTATCGATTCACCACGGAATACATGGCCCAGAGACTTCATCACCAATCGCCACATGACAATTGTCCTAGACGGGGAGAAATCCGCATCTGCCCATGTTGACTCAGGAGTACCTCAAGGAACCGTCCTCGGCCCATTTTTTTTGTGCCACATTAATGACCTTCCTGACACAGTTAAGTCACAAATACGACTGTTCGCAGACGACCGCCTCTTGTACAGGCCCATACGATCCATACAAGACCACATAGCACTTCAAGACTACTTGAAAGCGTTGGAAATCAGGGCATCTTAATGCGGAATGCGTTTTAACGCCAAGAAATGTAACAAACTGAGTATTAACAACCGCTCATCACACTTCTATGAACTTGATAAACACATCCGTCAATAGGTCAAAGAAATTCCATACCTTGGCGTCACCATATCCTCCAACTTAAACTGGTAGACCCACATCAAAAAAGTAGTAAAGAAAGCTAACAGTATCCTATGATTCCTACAAAGAAACCTCAAACACTGTCCGATCACCTGCAGAAAAACAGCTTACTTAGAGATAGTCAGATCGACACTTGAGTACAGCTCTTTAGTATGGGACCCACATCTAGCAAAGCACATTGACAAGATCGAGCGCATCCAGAGACAAGTGGCAAGATTCATCACTGGGGATTACCACTCGCAGGACGAGGGCTGTGTATCGTCCATGTTGAAAACGCTGGAACTCCAAAGCCTACAGAACAGACGGGAGATAAACCGACTTACCTTCCTGTACAAAGTTGTCGGGGGGAAGGTGCCAGCCTAACCTTGTCATGACATATTAACACCAGCAAGAAATAAACGAATTGTTAAACCTTAATCATTTAATGACTATCAAACTACACAAACATTATAGAAAAACAAGTGACAAATAATACAAAGTGTTTCAAAACTTTTCCGTGTAAAACTGAGCAATTTAAAAACTCTTTTGTTTCCCAGAACTGTATTAGACTGGAACAAACCTAGTGACAGTGTGGTATGCGCGGCCCACGTCAACGGTTTCAGGACTGCGCTGCTTAATCCACAGTTGGATTTATCTCTCTCCAGTTGCGACCTATGCCCTACAAGGCCATGCAACGTATCGATTCAGATTCAGAATAATTACAGTCACTTAAACAAGAAACATGTCTTAAAATAAAGGATTCTTATTAAACTCAGACTTAAATGAATGCCAAATGAAATAAATTCGCTTAAAAAAAACATTTGCTTGACATTAATGCCGTCTCAAAATTGCATTATTCTCAATTAGATTGAACTCACGAATAAGGTAAACATACGGACAGCGCTTTCGAACCGCACTTTAAAATTAATTGCGTGTGACCTTGTAAACGCAGTTTGAGGTCAGCAAGATTTTGGCATTTTACATTACATAGCGCCTGATACTTGGTTTTAATCACCATAAGACTGAATTATGTATATATCTGCTTCATACTTTGCAATTAACAATCTCTAAAAACAAAATTAAAATCTGTTTTTACTATTATTATGTTATCTTTCAAAGGATGCAGAACTTATATCCAATCTTTTACCCATGATCTTTATGAAAATTGAATCGGCGGAGCAGCATCTTGAAGATCAACAGAAAAGGTACAAGTTTTTCATTTGTTATTGATGTTGTTCGTTCTTACATTTAATTGAACTTTAAACATGGCGTCTTCAAGGCTTTCGACGGGTGCTTGAAAGTGAATGTGGAAAAGTCGGGTTTATTTAGGATTACGAGTGGAAGAGTTATGTATCAGAAATATAATACAATAGGGATATATTTCTTTTGTGTAATGAAAGATGCCGAATCGTTGTTTTAGTCACCGATTGCCACAAATAAATAGAGGAAATTCACGGGCTTTTAAGAAGCGACACATTAATCGACGACATCTTTTTAATAATAATTTAGTTTGTGACAAACATTAGCATTTATTGAACAATTATCATGATGCAATTGGTAATCGCTGTAATTTAACGTGTTTTATACAAAATCAGGCTTACACATTCTAGCTCGGTCGGGTCAACAATGAACACCAACAAATTCCACATTTCTGTAAACATTAAAGTAAACAATCATGGCAAAATCAAACCTTCAATATGTTGGCGTGCAGACTTAAAATACCTATCGTGCTTCAAAAGCAACCAATATAAAATATCTAGTTCGGTATCGATTATGTAACCCGATTCTCATATCTGCATGAAGAAATGTCTGTCGACAACAAACCGGATAATCTTAAAGATCAAGACACTCTTTCAACCAGATCACTTCTCTTTTATGCACCGTTTTTATTATTTCGTGTCACAGCAGGTTCATTCGGTTTTGTTTATTTTTATAAACCGCAACAGGTCGTATTCAACTATTTGCCAACCATTTACCATATTAAGGTCTCTCCATTTTATCCCGAGATAAGCGTTTTTTTAATCTTCAATTTTAAAAATAAAAATCAGTTATTGAAAAATATTGATTATTCGAGCTATCTATAGTGTATCGCTATTTCCTTTAGTGAAATAAGGGCTTCTTTGTAGTATTAAGTTATTATCATTACATTTCTAAAAGCTGTTTTAAATATTAAATATGAAATTTGATAATTGAATCATGGTGATTTGATGGGTTAATACATTAAAATGAGACACATTAGCAAGCCTTTCTTTATAATGGTGCGTGCATGCTAATGGGCATACACTCGCGGAGTATTTAAATTGAGTATTTAAACTGGTAATGTCAATGTCTCAACGTGTGTCGTGGTTTTATGGGTGACCTTTGAACGACTTGTTATTTTATTATACATTTTACTTATTAAAGATGGGGTAGTAAGATATTACAAAACATTTCAATATTATTAATTTCACTGTTTATAATTCATGTATTACAGAGACAAAAAATTAAATCGGAGATTGGCAAAACTACCAGAAGAAATTAGACAACATAAGAAAAACAAATCTGTGGAAAACGAACAACAAAAACATCAGAAACAAAGCAGAGACCAGCTGTTGGTGAAAACAGGTAATTGTTTTGTTTCTTTTTCCCATGATATCGGTATAAATACGAGTAAAGTGTTCATAAATAATTTAAATTGTAAGTTAAATTCTGTCCTAAATTATAATATCTCATATATGCTTGTTTCCTGTTGCAGTAAAAGACGGGAACACTGAGATGAAGATAATAAAAATCTTGGGAACAATCGGTGCTTGCGTCGGTATTGCTTTGGTCGTTCCAGTTGTGTTACGAGCAATAGCACCTATATTTGCTAGCACTGTTGCTGTTGCCGGTACTGCTGCTGTTGCCGGTACTGCTGCTGTTGCCGGTACTGCTGCTGTTGCCGGTACTGCTGCTGTTGCCGGTACTGCT
>VMBQ01000216.1:211123-258198 GCA_007657795.1 Dreissena rostriformis
TTCACACCTAAATATAAAAACAAACACTACGTAAAAGTAACTATAATTCAGCCAAATCTGATGTATGGTCTGGATGGTTGGCAGGCGGACGAAAAAAGACGATGGTGGCTCCGAGGGTAATGAGTGCTGCTCCTTGGTCGGCCTCTATGACTGCACCACACACATAACCACCATAAGACCTAGAACACAACCTCATAACACTCACTTACACATCACCCACAAACAAACCAGTACACCGAACACACCTATATAACACCCACATACACACAACACTAACCTACACAACATTCTAAAAAACAAACCAATACACCGAACGCACCTATATAGCACACACATATACACATTACTCATGCACACAGCATTACACCTAATCCTAAAATCATCACCAACAATACAGTACAGGGCACATTAAGGTCTCATTGGCCAGCGTGCACTGAACTCTCCTAAAAAGTAAAAACCTTTGGCAAAACACCCGGACATCCGGGGTAAATCTGACCTACTCTGACTAAAAATAACTTTTATCCCCTGAAAGGTCACAGGGGCAGGTCGGACCATAAAGAACTCGTGAAGAGGCCGGTAGGACCTGTAAATAAACTCTGATTCAAAAAAAAAAAAAAGGAACGAATACAAAACGTATTTCGGATTGTGTGTTTGCCATGCATATTTGTTAATTTCGATAGGAATAAAATAACTCGATCCGACAGGATTACTATTTCGTAAATCGTGCTTTAGGTAAGAATGGTAAGCATTCGATACAAACGCAATGAAGAAATAGTGTGGTTTAAAATACATTTCGATAAAGGGATGGACAAACAGAACATGAAAGTGCAAATAGTTGTAACTTTATTGTTATAAGAATTGGATTAAATCTGTCATTGAGATCAATAAAATTGAGTCTTTGTTTTGGCTGTTGCATATTATTATTTTTTAATTTCTATTAATTATAAAAAATAAAAATCAGTTTTTATTGCTGTTGTACATTTTTTTTCAATTTTCAACATTTAAAATATCACATTCTCGATTCATTTTTTTATTTCTTCTCATAATTTCAATAGGGAAGTATTAAAAGGACCAGTTTAATGTGGAACTATTTTGTACGTGACATAATCGGTAGTAATTCGGTCGTTAATAATGTTTTGTACATGAAGGAGCTGACCAGAATAATTATTTTGTTACCTTAGTTAATCATTTGTCTTTGATAAAATGTTTTAGCGGCATAATTTTAAGTGAGGCAGGATAAATAGAATACATGGTTGGTGCTCTAAAGCTCGCCCTATTTTCTTTTTCTAAGCCTCACCGGATAAACTTTCTCCATCTCGGCACCAACCATGTATTCTCTATTTATATGTCTATCACGTCAAATGATAAACAAAGTATATCTACGGAATACCGTAAGTGCCATCGTGGTTACACATTAAAATCCGGAGGGCGAGAATGCGAGAACGCGATAGTTCGATAGAGACAATGCAACAATACGATGACGACAGTGCGACAATACGATGGCGACAATCCGATAGTACGATGGCGACAATGCGGCAACGCGATAGTACGATGACGACAATGCGACAGTGCGGCAATACGATGGCGACAGTGCGATAGTACGATGGCAATGCGATAGTCATATCGCACTGTCGTCATCGCATTGTCGCATTGTCGCACTGTCGCCATCGTATTGTCGCACTGTCGTCAACGAATTGTCGAACTGTCGTCATCGTATTATCGCACTATCGCATTGTCGCCATCGTACTATCGCACTGTCGCCATCGTATTGCCGCACTGTCGTCATCGCACTGTCGCATTGTCGTCATCGTACTATCGCGTTCTCGCATTCTCGCCATCGTACCATCGCATTGTCGCCATCGTATTGTCCGTTTTCACTTGATCTCAAATGAGCTCTTGGTTTCGAGTAAAAAAAGTTGTTTCAGGCTTTCACCTATTTAATATTGACAGATCGACCCAAAATGTACATGTGTGGTGGGCGAAGGTTTATAATGGTGTAAACGCGTAAATTGCGTGATTGGAAAATTTTGATTAAAAAATCATAAAGATCCTGTCCTTCAGGGTCCACAAGCGTAATTTGTATGTTGCTGTGTTATTTATTTGGGGTATTGCTCTTCCTCTGACGGCTGCCTCTGTCTTCATATACGTAAAAAGCATGTGTTAAGACGTAACAGGACATATTTTCTCTTTGTTATTTTATTAAGTGTACAATGTATTTTTCACATTGACGCCAGCTACGATAGTTCCTTCGAATTCCGGATACTATACTTTACACTTGAGAAGACTCGAAATCGTTGCAATTGTTATGTTTCAGAATATTTTATTAACCCAAAATATATAATTTATAATACAATCATTACTTTTCTTTTCATTTAACGTAAACAATGATTGAATGCTTTATTTAAGTTGTATTTATAAGCAGGCTACATGCACTGCAGTATCGATTACAAGTGACGTAATATTGAACCTTTTAGTTTTATCAATTAATCTGAGGTAAATTGCTATGAATAAAACACACGCCGTATTGTTTTCTTATGGATGCTCATTCCACAAGGAAAGGCAGTTTTTAGATAAATTTATTACATTGCATTACATTTAAAACACAGACTAACCGTTGTATTTAAATATGTATTTCGTGATTCAAATCCTTCGCATATATACACCTGTACGTATGTTGATCGACAGCAAAATAGGAATTCTATTAGTGATTAACTAATAAGTGATATTTTTTTTTATATTGCTTCCCCCTAAGCACCGACTTGAATTATAACAATGATATATCAATTACTGCTTGAAGGAAAAAACAGCATAACATATACACTGCCAAAACATGTGTGTAGTGGGATTCGAACATACTCCAACGAAAATTGCACCCTTCAAAAAGACGTTAATATCACTTAGGTACCGTTGTAAAAAGTGCGCAAGCGTTGAGCGATACTTCATGTGCAGTTAATTCGTGAAGTTCTTGATACTACTACTTATTGTCCAGCGCTAATTGGTTATAATCTTAAGTTTTGAAATATATCGTATAAACCGTCGATGAGCCGCTGTTAGGATACTAGTTAGTATATTACAAAGCTATTAAAATTTGTAAGGAACGAGATTATTTCGTATATATAGCATTGATTCCTGGTGGCGTTTACTACATTTAGTCTGTGGTGACTCCTGTTGAAGCTCAAATAGTGTCATCACTTTAATCTACTGTACAGTTTCAGTTTCAATCGATATTTTAATTATCAAAATTTTGTGCTACTGTACATTATCAGTATTTTTTATTCTTTCGTTGATGTGTGGCTGTTGGCTAAGACTGAACTTGGACGCTGTTTTGCAGTCGAAGCCGTGCGATTCCTATTCTGTTCAGATATATGCTCATATTGACCCGCCAGATAGGAATAACGGCCCGCTCACGGCGTCAATTTGTTATATAGGTATCGGCGTGAGGATACAATAATTTGGTCGTTTCTTTCGTTAATTCAACAATTTATGGAGTTGTTTATGCAGACGACTTTTTATTTTTTAATGAAGCAGTATGCTAGAGACAGAAACTTCTCTGTCTTACTGTATATGTTTTCAACAAGTTTTAAATGAACCTGACATGCATTCCTTATTAAGTGTGAATCGAATCATTTCAGAAAAGAACAATATGGGGAATTTGCCGACGTCAACGTGTCTTATATTTTTACATATTTATCGCGTTAAGCAAATAAATACCCTGTTTTTTGTTCATGTTCAACCTATTTCATTTTACAATTCTAATTAGATCGAAAAACTGATGGAACAGAGATCGAAAGCTAAAGAAAGCAACAGGATGGCAGATAATGAGGTGCTTGATTTAGATAAAAGAACAGATTACAAAGCGTCGGACATGTTGGAAACGGTTAAAATTATACAAGCCCTCGAGTTGAATTTAGGTATGTCATCTCAATATGAATATAACCATAATAATGTTATTGTATGCGTTCAATACAAAATCACGTTTATAAACAATATTAATGAATACTTAGTTAACACTAAACTGCCATTGTAGTATTGTGCACTAATAATGTTATTTGATTGAAATCAGATTTTTTTTGTATGCACGCAAATAGGACCTCAAAGCGATACAGCAAGTATAGACAACGCCGTGGAATACACAGTTAAATTGAATAGCCAATACGAAAACTTGGCTTTCTTTTGGAACGATCTGGAAGCCGCGTTTTCCATACTTCGCATGGAAATTGAAACCGGAGCTCTTTATAAAAGTCTTAAATCTGAAGAATACGCGGACAGCTTGGAGACGATTTGCAAGAAAGCTACTGAGGTAGGTTTTGATAGCTTTCAATAAACCTTGTCATCCCGAACTGTGATTGTATTATATCGATCTTTTATTTGTTACATTATTCACGTAAATAATGGAAAGCCAAATCCTCCGAAAATTCTATGAATATAGCCACCGATGTATTTAAACGTCAATATATTAATGGGGTCAGCATATTTCATAATCATCGAGTAGATATTCAAATAAGTTATATCTTAAGTAATAATTAATAAACGTGCAAATATATGTTTGGTCATTTTTCAAATACTTCTTGTTTGAATTTAAGGTAATGTGCCGAAAAATGCGCATTTATTTAAATTATACAACTTTTTGAATATTTGCCTTAAATAAATTATTATGTGAGCTGATTCTAGACCATGCTCCAAAATGGGGGAATTTTCGACACAATGTTTTCATTAACGTACTGACATATTGTTTTGTTCTTAGTTTAAACATATTTATTTTAGCTCGATAGCATCGAAAGCCTAATGCTTATTTGAAATGCTCTCTAGTCCGTTTCCTCGGACTAAAACCAGTACTTGGTGTCTATGAGGGAGATCTAGAGAACGAACCAACAATGGGAATCGAATCCGTGACCTCCCGGTCGCTAGGCGGACACCATGTCATAAGCAAGACCAAAGGCATTATTTGGGTCAATGGTCTGAAAAAATAGTGTTTGTCCAACCTTTAGCATATCGATTCAGTGAGGGATTTTATACAACCTAGTATAATTAATTAAACTATACAAACACACATAAATTAGTTTTTTTTTGTAATTTCTTAGATAGTAAACATGTTTTGGTAACTACGGAATACCGTTAATGCCATCGTGGTAACACAATAAAATCTAGAGGGCGACAATGCGATTGTTCGATAGTACGATGGCGACAATGCGATAGTAAGATGGCGACAATGCTACAACGCGATGGTACGATGGCGACAATGCGATAGTAATCGTACTGTCGTCATCGTATTATCGCATTGTCGCCATCGTACTTTCGCACTGTCGCCATCGTATTGTCGCACTTTCGATAACGCTTCTTCTTCTTCTTCCGGATTAGGTGCTGGGCCCCTCTGGAGCATCGTCGCACAATTGCGAATTTGTACATGAGTGAAGGGAACATATGTGCAGTTAAAATCAGGTTAAAAACATCTTGCTCCAGACTTACTTATTCAGCGCACCCATCCTTGTCTGGAAGACCTCTAGGGACGGGGCTGACATAACTCCTTCTGGTAGGCTGTTCCAAAGTCGGATTCCGGAGGGAAAGAAGAAGAACTTGTAGGAATCTACGCTGGTGAATAGTTGTAGGTATGTTGGCGTGGCCCCTGGTGTGTACTCCAGTAGAGATCAGTATGTGTTGGGCTTGGTCCACCAGGTTGTTTATGACTCTATACATCATGACTGCTTTGGTATGTTTGCGGCGGGATGCTAAGGTGTCCCAGCTCAGTTGGCTCATCATAGCAGTGACGCTGCTGGTATTGCAATAGTCGCCCGTGCAGAACCTGGCTCTCCGTTGGGAGTTTTCGAGTTTGCTGATGTTGGCCTTTGTGTGTGGGTCCCATACTGACGACGCATACTCGAGCTGGGGTCTGACCAGTGTCTTGAAGCCTTGATGTCACGTGGGCAGTGTGATAAGTTCCGGCGGAGAAAGGCAGGTTTTGATTTCGCCTTCTTTGCTGTTGAGTCGATATGGCTATTCCAGGAGAGTGTGCTGTCGATCGTAACGCCCAGGTACTTTGCCTTCTTCGTCTGCATCAGTGTTTGGCCATGGATGGAGTAAGGCTTGTCAATCACTTTTCGCTTGTTGGTGATGCGGAACATCTCGCACTTGTCTGGGTTGAACATCATTTGCCAGTCCTGCTCACAGTCTTGTAGGCGGTCCAGATCCTCTTGTAGTGCACTGTAATCCTCCGTGGAGCCGATGGTCCTGTATAGTAGGCAGTCATCTGCGAAAAGGCGTGCTGTGGAGGAGACTCTACCTGGCAAGAAATTGATGTAGACTAGGAACAGGAGGGGTCCTAGGACTGTACCTTGTGGGACGCCTGATGTCACGTGCTGGAGAAGATGTCTTACCGTCGAGTATCACCTGTTGTTGTCGGTGTGCGAGGAAACTTTCGATCCATCCCAGAGTCTTGCCCCTGATCCCGTAGTGGTGGAGCTTGGCTGATAAACGTCGATGGGGGACCTTGTCAAAAGTCTTGGAGAAGTCAAGCAGTATTGCGTCAATTTTGTTGTTTTTGTTAAGTCCTGCTGCGAGCTCCTGGACAGTGATGATAAGTTGCGACTCGCAGGATCTCTTCTTCCGGATAATGTGTTTCATAATTTTGCTGCAGATAGTACGATGGCGACAATGCGATGTTACGATGGCGACAGTACGATATGTCTATCGCATTGTCGCCATGGTACCATGGCGTTGTCGCACTGTGGTTATCGTATTATCGCACTGTCGCCATCGAACTATCGCACTGTCGCCATCGTATTGTCGCACTGTCGCATTGTCGTCATCGCACTGTCGCATTTTCGCCATCGTACTATCGCATTGTCGCCATCGTACTATCGCATTGTTGCCATCGTACTATCGCATTGTCGCCATCGTACTATCGCACTATCGCATTGTCGCCCTCTGGATTTTAATTTGTAACCACGATGGCCCTAACGGTATTCCGTAGGTTACAGCCTGTACCAGTAGTATCAGTATAAATAAACAAAGAAAATGACGTCAACGTCATACAGTAACGTAACGTCGTTTGGCGGAAAATGAATACAATACATACTTTTGTAAAATGCAAAGATGATTCAGTGTTTTTTTGATAAACAACCTGGCAGAAATATTTATAGATACAAAGTGGTGTGTCACACACAAAAAAAAATAGGTTTTCTTATTTAAGGAAAAAGTCAAAGATGTAAATAGAGCGCCTTTTTTATTCTTAGTAAGAATTTTCAAATATTAAGTACACGAGTGCTACATTCAATATCAAACTTTCAAGTCATAAGTCAAATTCTATTTTTGTTGTATTCCATTTGATTATAATGTGTTTATATAATTCTGAATGCAAAGAATTAAATATCAGTCAGGTAAGTATTTCATATTGTAAAAATATATCGCATGCATATAAGTCGCATGAAAAGGTAAACAGTGTAAGGGCAATAGTAACATATGTGAGCATACTATCTCCTAAGTGCTCCGCTGTTGGCATTTCATTGAGGCGATTTTTTTTCATTTATTTACGTTACATTACAAACTATTACATGGACATCTTTCAAAGTACCTTTTGGGATATTTATTATCCTTCTGTGCTAGTTCTAGTGTATGCCCTTTATGTGACCATTTTGATAATACAATGCTATTACAAACACAACTAAATGATTGGTTGTTTACGTTTTGCTCAATTTCAAAACGATTGACTGAACACAAGTATAATTTATCCCACTTTTACAGCGAATTCGGTTGATTAAAGCCCCGATGATTAAATTTCTGCTATAATACACGGCACTAAATGACGGCATTTTTTTCGACAAAATGACGTCATAAATCCAGCGAAATTATCCAGTTAAACTTATTTTGTTTAAATAAAATGGTTGACTGCATAAACAGTGGGATAAATAGAATGATAGGTTAGTGTTGATTATAGATCAGGTTTATCATGATCGGCACAAAAACGAAAAAGCACTCGCCAATACTATCTAAAAGGCTAACAGAATGAAAAAGAACTCTCCTGATAATGTTTCTAGATGTTCATTTTTCCTATATTTATAGGTGAACTGAGCCCTTATTTTTGCTATTCGCAATTATTGACGTAATTTGTTTAATCTATGAAACAGACTTTCAGTATTGCTCAAAGGTAGTTGATAAGTACTGCACGTAATGGAAGATAAAAACGCCGGTAATGACAATAAACATTAACTTTTTAAATTAACAACTATCCGGCTTGATATTTAACCATCTACAAAAACTATTTAACGGCGTTATATTCTACGCGTTGACATGTTTAAAGAGTACACAGATGATATACCAAAT
This sequence comes from Dreissena rostriformis, assembly GCA_007657795.1. Lineage (NCBI taxonomy): Eukaryota > Metazoa > Mollusca > Bivalvia > Myida > Dreissenidae > Dreissena > Dreissena rostriformis. The sequence continues at coordinate 219,440 of VMBQ01000216.1, forward strand.
TCAAATGTGTGGTTTACAGCTGTGTAAGAGTAAACATATCACAGTTTTTTTTTTATTCAACGCTGTTAATTAGTCTTTGTAATATATGCCGATTATTTTATTTCAGTTTTCTGTATTATATACGTTTCATATAAGCAACAACGTCGAATCTGTGTCATTTGTATTTTAGGGAAAAGAAACGAACGTTTATATTAAATAGTTTAATAGCACATCTGTTCAACAAATTTAAGTGTTAATTAACGTGTTATAGATACATATTTATATAGTGTTGACAAAGAAACAAAAAACACGATAATAATAAAAAGTGTATGACGTTGAATGATTATGATATTTGAACCCAGAACAAGATGCTTAATGGTTATTTAGTAAAACAGGTTATGTCAATTTTAGATGTAGTCTTAAACATTTAGCTGTAAAATGGTGCACTAAAATAAGTCATATTGTGCATGTTTATTTTTAGCATTGGGCTATCATGTCTAGAAACTGCGCACAAGCTGAAACAACTATGAAAGGAGACATAACTGAAATGTTTGCATTCATGTCAATAAACTACGACGGAATTACAACCGAAGAGAAACAGAAAATTATTGCTGATCTTTCACAGTCCATCGACGACAACGATCCATCGACGACAACAACGTAGTAACTTTGTACTAAAACGTATAAACTGATGGGATAACCTCTTTTACACAAATTGACAGAAATCATCGTAGGTTTGTATTTACTTATTAACAATGTGTGATTTACTTGTATACAATGTCATTCAAGTTGAACATATGTCACTATAATGTTTTCATTTTATGTAATTCCATGAAACAATGCATTGTCGAATATTAAGCGATCACGTGTACTATATAATACGACAGTTAAACGTTTATTTTGTAATTGTTGTATACACGAACACTTAAACAGTTGAAGAATGTGTCTTTATACAAAAAACATAAACATCAATTTCAGTTAATGGTAATGCTCTGAAGGGATGATCTTGTGAAAATATCCATAATGGGTATGCGATCCTCAAACAAATCGGAATTTGAAATCGGAAGATTTCGAAATGAACTGTCAGAATCATAAAACCCTCATTTTTAAATGATTTATGTGTTTACATTTTAACATGTTTTGTGTTATTAATTTAATGTTCATTTTGTTTATTAGGCGAGCGTTATGAGATGACGTTTTTACAGATAGTTTAGTGCATGATGTATTAACTAACCGTTTATATTTCATACTCAAATGATTTTAAGTCATTCCTCTTTACTTAGTTAACTTTACTTAGTACTGTTCTTTGAAGCTCGATGGGAGGGTGTAACCATACCATGCAATGCACTATCATGTATTAAACGTGAACCTATCATCAACCCCAACTTTACAACATCGAATACATTGTGGTTTATTTCAACCTTATTGAATGCATTAAACGCATGAGGACAGTGACGTTAAATTGTTTATTTCCGTAACGTCATTTGATGTGGAAGGACTTATTTAAGCCATTTTCAATTGTTAAATTGCAATATGCAAAAAAAAATGATGTGATGAATAGAAAACTAGGTAAGTGTCGAAACAAGTGTATGTGCCGGGCACGAAAACCGGAACCATTAACCAAGGTTCGTGGTTTAGGTGTTCTAAATTTCGCTTAAACTAATTGGTATTCAACATAAAGCTGGTATAATATTCTCTATAGAAGGATACAATCCGAATCGTTTTAATATTTCAGCTCTAACTTTGTTTTATAAAAAAAATGTTTATTCATAATTTGGATGTCGATTGAACAATCAAATTTCTCTGTGAATTTGAACACTACTAGTATATGATTTGAAGTTACGATGACCTTTTTATTGATTTCACATTTTGAACGTGTATAGCTACTGTGTCTGTGTTTTAAGTCACCTGTAGTGCGTTCAGTAACAGCGAACGTTCGCCAATGACCGTTCGTTTCCGATTCGGTCTTATTGAACGATAAGTTCGGCGCGAACTTTTCAAGATGGCGGCTCCCAGAGAATTGATTGCGATTTTGATGGAGGAAATCGCTAATAACACATAAAATACTTAAACAACACAATACACTATGTTTATAATTCAATTCGTTTTATATACTACAAAAAAAATGATAATATATCGAAGTTACACTGAAGTTACGCTGAACAACAACTTACTTGTCCGCCATCTTGGTTTCGCCAGCGAACTATAGCGAACTACCTCCCGGGACGGGTCGCTTCGGTTCGCGAACGTTCGCGGCGAACCGAGCGTTCAATAGCGAACGTTCGCGATAGTCCGCGAACTATTGCGAACGTTCGATGTAACTGAACGCACTACTGAGCAAACCGTCATCTTAAAGTTGTTTAAAATAAGTATACAACTTTTTCGTCATGTGTTACGGGCCTTTCGCGATGTAGCTGACGTTGATTGCTCTTGCCTTTATTTTTGACTGCGCATATAATATAATTGAGAACATTTGTTTGCCTGACTATTTTTTTATAAAACTGTGTTTGGTGAATGCGTTTGCTTTAAGGTTTTTTTAATATTGTGTATTTGTGTTATTGATGTTTTCATCAATTAAAATTGTGATGGGTGTTTGTCGTTTTGTGATGTTTAAAATGCAAACACCTCAAAATAAACAACCGTTAACAGCATACAAATGCCTTTCCGGAACCATGCATTCACAAGATACTTTAAAACAATCGATTAGAAAGAACCATGTTGAAGACTCTTTTAGTTGTTAAGATATAGGTCGGACAAAATTTAAGTATAACAAATATTAATTTCTCCAGTGCCATCCACTTTCGAGAAATGAGATCTTTCTTATTGTGAAGTCGAAGTTGATACTTGTTATAGTTTTCAAAAAAAGCATGGGTTCCTTATTCAAAAATCAAGGTTTCAATTCAAGATCGAACATCAAATACATGAATATCCTCGTAAGCACTTTGCTGGCATATAACTTTGTCGAACATGGTGGAATGTAAAAATAACTAGGATGACGTGATACAAAATTCGATGGAGTGTCTCAAGCAAACACATCAAGCGTCTTGTCTATCAAAGATGAATTGTCAATGAAAATGTCTTAATTGAAACGCCAGATAAGACAGAGTGTAATGTGAAAAACCAATGCCATTGTCACGGGTCAATTAAAAAAAAACCTCCCCTATGACAAGCACATACTTTGGGAACATATGCAACATTTTGTGGAACACCTTGTTTGATATAGATTGTTCGACGTAACTGGAAAATTGGCCTTTTTTAATTATGTTTTTGTTTTAACTTGTGTCGCAAGTAACTCAACATTCATTTAAAACATATTAATCAGCATGTGATCTTGCGTTGCTATATCATTTGGTTTGGATTGTTCAGACATTTATGCAGTTTGTAGACACAAGTATAATGTGAAGGCATCCGTGTTTAGCAAAACGTCTTCCAAATTTGCCTTTCATATTCATTAAAAAAAGTTTTATGAGCCTGTTTATATTTCAGTTATATATCGTTTATATTACCATTCAACGCAGTTATGAGAACATGCTCATGATAAAAACAAAACAGCTAAGTGGAAAATGTAGTCCATGATTAACCTGAGAGGACTCCACAGGTTAATCTGGGACGACACTTTACGTACATGCATTAAACCCCGTTTTCACAGAGCGCTACTCATTTATATCAGGAGAACGAATCTGTCATAAGTGAAGCACAGTAGTAATTACCTGAATGTTTTCTTCACGTTTTGATCATGTCTAATGGATTCTTTACAAGTAGATTTATGCATGAACAAATGATGATGTGAAATCAAGATAGTCTGACACTCAGACTTGCGTATCTATACTAATTGGCTTATTGAATTGGAAAAGAACACATTTAACACTCGAATTAGTAAGATAAATGTAGAACATATGCTATTGGAAACATATTTTTAAAACAGCTCTATGAATGACCTGGCCGGGGATTAAATGCATATAATATACCACTCTGCAAGAATATTATTGGCAATTATGGACAAAATATAATTTACATTGGTTTTACCACAAATCGTCATGAGTTTAAATATTGAATGATCTAATAACTCGGGTCTGTGAGAGTTAAAACAATGAAATTTAACATCGTCAGAATCGTCATTATTAAAAACACAATAATGCAAGTGCGCACTAGTTTGACATTGGGATATATTATTAAGGGGGTTATTTGCGGTTTCGAAATTACTAAATCTTAAAATCAGATGTATAGTTCGTTCATGAAAAGTATATTTATAAATTCATTATGACATGTCCGAATTGCGTAATAATATATTTAACAACTACTCTGTAGGACATGTACAAGTGTTTAAGCACTGAATGTTATTCACATCTAGTACATTTTTTGGTAAATCTTCTAGTACAAAATTGTATTTGGAAACATAAATATGTTCCTACCAACCAACCCGAGCTATTGTGCAGGCGTAGAGATAGAGAAAACATATGTTTATGTTTGGCCTCAATAAACACATGATTGATGTGTTCAGATAGAAGCATTTAATCAAATGACTGTATGTAAACGGTAAGTGGTTCGCACTTTTGAGTGGTTTGCACTTTTGATGCGCGTCTTAGGTACACAAATAAAAGCTAATAAAAAGATGTTCACAGGGTAAATCACTCGTAACCAGTGTTATGTGAGGTTTTGTAACAACCTTTAACAATTTATTATTGATGCGTTAACGGATCTATGTGACTGTGTTTTAAAACATGCATTACATGTTCGTGCGCTTGCTGATCTTACAATGGAGTTTGATCACGTGTTATGTGGCGTCTCAGACAGCGGATGATGTAAAACATCTCACCACTCAGTTGTTCAAAACAGCTGAATATAACAAATACGTTCGCCCGTTAAAAAATCAGAGCGAAGCTGTTGAGGTTTTCGTTTATTTGGATCTAAATTGTAAGTCTTTTTTTATTACATGCTTTCGCTGTTTCCGTTTATTTCTTCGTCAAAAACTTTAACATTGAATTTTTCTGAATTATGTTGGTTAATATAGATAAAAATATATAAAAAATATGCTGACTTTTTTTATTACCATAAACATGAATTTACTCGTACAAGTATATACCATGTTTCCCAATTTGTCAATAGAAACCGAATGCGTCACATTTGTTTTGCTATAATCACTTGCATACTCAAAGTCAGGAAAAAAGTCAGATTTGAATCTGTGTTTTTTTATTTACTCACTAATTCATTTTAACCCGAAATTATAATCTAAGCTTATTTTTTTTTCTGTTCCAATACTCAGTATTGGCAAATAATATAAACTTAGTTAAATGTTAGTTAATTCCAAGGCGTAAAGCACAAGTAGTAATCGAATATTGGTTTGGATTAACAGTAGCAAGTATATAAAATGCATGTTTATATTGACGTGCGCACTGTAGTGAAAAACTTACAATGTATTGGTNCTAGGTCAATATCCAAGGTCACTGTCACTCTCAGACTTTCAGATTGAAAATTGTTTCCGATCAATAAATTGTGAACGGAATTACAGATTGGCTTGATACTTCCCATGTGCAATGGCCTTGGACAGTAGATGGCTCCTATTGAAATTGGGGTCACTAGGTCAAAGGTTAAGGTCACTGTCACACAAAAAGTGAAATCGTTTCCGATCAATAACTCGTCAACTGATTCACCGATTGGCTTGATGCTTCCAAAGTACATTGGCCTTGGACAGTAGATGACCCCTATTGAAATTGGGGTCACTATCTCAAAGGCCAAGGTCACTGTCACAATAAGTGTGAAAATTGTTTCCAATCAATAGCTTGTCAATGAGTTTACCGATTGGCTTGATACTTCACATGTGCATGGGCCTTGGACAGTAGATGACCCCTATTGAAATTGGGGTCACTAGTTCAAAGGTCAAGGTCACTGTGACAATGAGTGTTAAATTGGTTTCGGTTAGATATGTCATCAAACCACTGTTTGGGGGAGGGGCATACGGTCGGTCTGACGATCCGTCTGTTGGTTGGTCTGACGGTCGGTCCGTCCCATGGTCTGTCAGTAGACCAGTTTGTTTCCGATCAATAACTTGTGAACGGATTGACCAAATGGCTTGATACTTCCCATGTGCATTGGCCTTTGCCAGTAGATGACCCCTTTTGAAATTGGGGTCACTTGGTCAATAGTCAAGGTCACTGTCACTCTAAGATTGAAAATTGTTTCCGATCAATAACTTGTGAACTGAGATACAGATTGGCTTGTTACTTCTCATGTGCAATGGCCTTAGACAGTAGATGGCCCCTATTGAAATAGGGGTCACTAGATCAAAGGTTAAGGTCACTGTCACACTAAGTGCGAAATCGTTTCTGATCAATAACTTTAAAACTGATTCACTGATTGGCTTGATGCTTCCCAAGTGCATTGGCCTTGGACAGTAGATGACCCCTATTGAAATTGGGGTCACTAGTTCAAAGGCCAAGATCACTGTCACAATAAGTGTGAAAATCGTTTCTGATCAATAGCTTGTCAATGAGATTACGGATTGGCTTGATACTTCACATGTGCATGGCCCTTGGAAAGTAGATGACCCCTATTGAAATTGGGGACACTAGATCAAAGGTCAAGGTCACTGTGACAATGAGTGTTAAATTGGTTTCGGTTAGATATGTCATCAAACCACTGTTTGGGGGAGGGGCATACGGTCGGTCTGACGATCCGTCTGTTGGTTGGTCTGACGGTCGGTCCGTCCCATGGTCTGTCAGTAGACCAGTTTGTTTCCGATCAATAACTTGTGAACGGATTGACCAAATGGCTTGATACTTCCCATGTGCATTGGCCTTTGCCAGTAGATGACCCCTTTTGAAATTGGGGTCACTAGGTCAGTAGTCAAGGTCACTGTCACTCTAAGATTGAAAATTGTTTCCGATCAATAATTTGTGAATGGAGATACAGATTGGCTTGATACTTCTTATGTGCAATGGCCTTGGACAATAGATTGCCCCTATTGAAATTGGGGTCACTAGGTCAAAGGTTAAGGTCACTGTCACACTAAGTGTGAAATTGTTTCCGATCAATAACTCTTCAACTGATTCACCAATTGGCTTGATGCTTTCCAAGTACATTGGCCTTGGACAGTAGATGACCCCTTTTGAAATTGGGGTCACTAGTTCAAAGGTCAAGGTCACTGTAAAAACTTGCATTACTATTTGCACTTAATACTGGTTAACCAGCGAACTCAGGAAAAGTGTGAGTTTGTTACCTGAATGCCAAGATATGACTTAAATACTCTTGAAAATGGCGAAACACTAACTAAACAAACAAAAGTGACACGAATGTTGTTGGAAACTGTATGAAAACCTTGGGCATGAATCAATATTATACCGGATTACATTGACAAGCAAATGGAAGTGAATTTTATTTTCAATGTCAATCTCAAATAATAGCAACAATGGGGTTGTATCGATGTGATTGCTTTAGTTGGCAATAATAAACAGTAATATGGATTTTGTTACAATTATACATGAGTGTGAACATTCACGTCTTGATTTTCATGACGATTTGCAATAAAACACATTCTAGGTGAAACACAACAAAAAATGTTGTTGTTAACATTGATGAAATAGGTAAGACACTTTTAAATATGTCTGTAAAATAGTTTACAGCATACTGTATTGGACTTGAATTCTACAGTGTGCTGATGTGTATATCATGCTGGTTCAGGTATTAAACCCATTTTATGGACTTAACACCGAAGACACTTATCAGTTAGTGTACCTGACGGCTTAATATTGCTGCCCAAGATTAAACATGATTGGCACATTCGATTCTGGTATATAACTGCACTGATCAGACTTTAAGTGTGTCCTCACAGAGATTCCCCGTGCTGTTGAGAAAGGACTTAAGGTGTTGATTTGCATTAAACTTGGAATGTGTTTAGTGTATTTATTTTATGTCATGACAGTTTTAAAGAGGATTACAGACAGTCTAACACACTATTTTAGAACATAAGGTTAACTTTTTGCAGACCTTGATATAAATATCTGAAATGCAAAAACTGTAATATGAAATGTACAGAAAGTTACTGAAAATACAGAAAGTTACAGGAAAAAATGTGACATGGTTCCACTGACTTGTGTGTTGTTATTCTAACCGTAGCAATAACAACTTTGGTCACAAGAGGCAGTGATGGATAGAGTGGGTAACTCTTCATTATGGAAGAAATTACACGACCCAACGTCCGTTACACCACGAACATCCCGATGGTAAGTTGGACACGGTTGACTAGCAGGTTCACACGCTACACACTCTGCTATACCAGCTTGTATGTCCACTCTGTGCCTTAGATGGACCTCTGTCAGCAATTTAGTGTTTTCAAGTTTCATATTAGTTGCATCATAAAACCTGCAACCTCTTTGCAGTTTTTGTATGGTAAATTGCTATCTCTAAAAAATAATAGTCATTAAGTGGGGGAATTCTCAAGATCTACTTGTACTTCATAGACATCAAGTACTGGTTCTACCCAGGAAACAGACTTGTGAGAGTCCTTATTAGCATAAGACTTAAATTAATAGGTATAAATTAATTTTAAGTCAAATCTTTTTGATCTGGTACATGCTGAAATGTATGAAATTGATGAAAAAATATGTTGATCATCTTATACCTACTTAATTAACTCATAAGTGATCTCACTATATATTATGTCAAGTATCTATGTAAGTTGTTTAACACTATATACCAGTATACAATAAGAGCAGTCTATAACCTCTCATCTATCACTTAAGTCACTATAGTGATGGCATGATATACTGTTAGAATACTGGACTGTAGAGGCAACACAAGCATCTGTTGGGTCTTGAGTTTGAGCCACTCTGCACTTCTCTGTACTAACTAAAGTGTGTGTGAGTGTTTTATACATGACTGGTTATAACTCATGTACATTTAATCAGAATTACTTCTCGATTTTCACACTAAACACAGGTCTTCTATGACTCATCATAGACTGTTAATCTTTACTTCAAAATGTCATTATTCAGCATGAGCTTTGAACATTTTCTGTGACTTCATCTCTGATTGTTCTCCCTATGCACTAAACTCTAAAATATTTAATATATGAGCCTCGCTCTGTGAAAAGAGGGTTTAATGCATGTGCGTTAAGTGTCATCCCTAAGAAGAGACTAAGAAGAGACTTCATTTAAATGAAAAATACTATAAAAGTGGAAAGTGTCGTCCCAGATTAGCCTGTGCGGACTGCACAGGCTAATCTGGGATGACACTTAAAGCACATGCATTAAACCCCCTTATCACAGAGCGAGGATCATATATAAGGCGTGTTTTCATAATATTCACATGTAGTGTAAATAATGGACAGCCCATATGAGGAAATAAATCGGTAATGTTTTTAGTAAGATATAAGTTTAAAACTGTCCATTATGTAAAATATCTTCTGGTAACATAATTGACAGTTTAAGACTTATATGAGTCGCGTGGCTTAATGCATTTGCGTAAAGTATCGTCCCAACTTATCAGGGACGACACTTTCTGTCTACACTGATTTTGTTTTCCCAGATAAGCCTGTGCGTACTGCACTGGCTAATCTGGGACAACAATTTACACACATGCTTTAAGCCCTGTTTTCCCAGAGCAAAGCTCATATCTATTGCCTATTAATGGATCTGCTATTGTGCAGCTCAGCCCATCTTAAATTTAATTAAGAAGGTGACAAGGTTGTGTAAAAACAGCTATGAACTAAGAATATGAATAATTGCTTATTGTTTGGAACTGTAGTACCAAAAAAACTGTTCTGTATAAAGGGAAAACAACAGGTGTATATGAACTGCGTCATGAAAAAATGGGTCTTATGCTATATGCATATGCAGTCAGCATGGCTCCAGACAGCCTGAACATTCAGGCAGTCTGGTCCGGAGCTACCCTGTCCACTATAAAGTCTCAAAAGGTTTTGTGGTCTCATAAGGGGACATGGTAGCTCCTTACCATATTGCGCAAATGTGAAGGCTGGTCTGAAGCATATGGTCTATGGCATAAGACCCATTTTCGCATGTCATGTGTCATATTATACTTCTAAGCTTTCAAAAGAGGATATTTCTATTTCTAATAAAGATGCAGAATACAATCTCTGAGAACTTATTGGTAGTTTGATTGCAATAGCAGTTTTTTGGTTTCAAACAATGCTAAGTAATAACTTAATAACTCAGAAAGTTTTTGGTAGAAATGATTGAATAAAAAACAACAAAAACAGTGTTAAGGTTTCAAATGATTCTTGTTATTGCAAAGTTGATAAGAAAGATCAATACTGTCTAAGAGATAAGATGATCGTTCTAGTTTGTACAAAAGCAAAGCCGTTTTAGATTTGTCACTAATAACCTTGGTTTGCAGTGTCATTACGATCAATTATAGAAAAATTCCTTGTTCAAAATCAAGAGTTGCTGTTCTACCAATATGACTACTTACAGATAATTGTCATAATTTATTTCTCAAAGCGTTTAAATGTTAGCTTATTGGATTTTGTTTTTTTCTTTGCAAAATTAATGTGTTTCCTACTGTTTTCAAAGGCTGGTGCATATCAATGCCAATAACTATATTTTCAAATACACTGAGGACTTAATAGAAATATGAGCAGGTATGTAATACTGATAATAAAAGTAGTAGAATGTGAAAGTATATGTTTCCAGTGTAAATTGTTATTATTAAGTTTGTGTTCAAATTGTTGAAGAAAATCTATGATGTATGGAATAATATCATGTTTGTATAAGTTTAATTGTTTTCAGTATTGTCATTTAACTGTTTATTTGCATCATACTCTTCAATAAAAGGTGTAAGGCTAAAGTAACTGACTGCAATGTGATGTTTTAAATACCGGTATATCAACAGTAATGTCATTTTATCCCCTGCCAAAGGCGGAGGGATATAGAATTGGCATTGTCTGTCTGTCATTCAGTCTGTCAAAAAAAAAAGAAATTGGCAAGGGATATCAATTCAACGAATTAGCTTGTTACTCATGTTTTGGCAACATAAGCAAATTTACTGTTGCATAATTAGTTATAAATATTTTCATTGTGAAATTTGTTGTAAGTAATTCTATCAATCAACCAATGAAGCTTAAACACAATTGGTTGAATGTGCCAGTGTGTGGGATTTAAATGTAGAAGATACTTTGAATAGCAATTTCCCCACCACAGTTTGAAAGTCAATATAAATAACAGGCAGTCACCGTTAATAATGATTATGTCTCAAAGAACAGTTAATGTGTCTTCAACAGCTATTGAAGTTCCATAATTTTTTGTTTATTTAAGTAAAGATCTTTGGCTCTATATTTACAGGTCTCTCTCAACGACTGTGAGGAGTAATTTTGGCCACACTCCAATATCAACAAAGAATTTTGGCCTAAAGATATTTAAAGAGCTATATTTGCAACAATTTATCTTTCAAATTTTTAATTCTGACTGGTGAACAACATTTTTAAGTTGAGATGTTTTCAATATGAGTGGTTTGTTTCTGTACTGAGCTGATTCAGGCCTTGTTTCTGGTAGCATGCACAAAATTTGTTGGTTGGTAGTTTTTTTGTTTGTTCTACAAGACTACATTGGCCATATTAATAAAATACTTTTTAGATTTGTATGGTATATAATTAGTTTGAATTTTAATATTATATTATAATTGTTTTTCGGAAATCATGCATGTACACCTTACAGCAAATCTGCTGTGGATCTTATTTTTTCAATTAAATATTCTTTCTAATATACAACTTTCATAACTGTATCCTGTTTTGTCTGTTTTTTCATTCCTCCATTGTATCACAATAGCTTGTGCAGTGTGGAAAACAATAACCCCACTTTCTCAACATCAAAGGTTTGGCGTCATTGACTTACCTTGCGCCTGTCATCCATGACAATGTCATTGCTTTCCATTTAATTGACTAAAAGACTACCTTATTATGTCTTGCCACTGAGGTAGTCCATAACATCAATTGTTTACCAAGACTAAGAAAATAAATAATATATGAGAACACAATAGCAACATGCAAAATATATGAACTCAAAAGTGAATGTCTGCTTGTTATTATCTATAAGTCATGAATATTAAAAAAATAATGAGTTTTCAAGAGTTAAAAAAAGAAAAGAATAATAGGATAATCAAAAAGAATGTCTGTTATGCACTGGATATCTGCCTCTGCATTCTTCTCATGAAGTTTACGCATCTTTTTGATCCATCAACAGTGAACGGACATTGATCATCGATCATAATTTTCAAAGCACAAAGTCGTGTTCACAGCATTGTGCCTATAGATCATATTGATTGCTGACTTGTTATCGTAATGCAAATCCATTATCTGAAATGTTCAGGAGGGAACGCTTACACCTTTCCAGTAATATGTCACATGTTGTAGCTTGACAAACATAGTTTGTCATCAATAACACAGGATATAATGAAGGCAGTTAAACTCTCAGATATTGGCATATAATGTTGTTTCCTCCAATACATCTATTTCTGACTTAAAGTTTTATTGTTAAGAGGATTGATCATTGTGTAATTCAAATTTGCATGATAATCAAATTTTAATTATTGTTCAGACTAAAGACTTTTTATGTCCCCCAGTCTATACTGGGGAACATATTGTTTTTGCCCTGTCTGTTTGTTGGTTTGTTGGTTTGTTTGCACAAACTTTAACATTGGCCATAACTTTTGCAATATTGAAGATAGCAACTTCATATTTCGCATGCATGTGTATCTCATGGAGCTGCACATTTTGAGTGGTGAAAGGTCAAGGTCATCCTTCAAGGTCAAAGGTCAAATATATGGGTCAAAATTGCTCAAAAGGGGACATAGTGTTTCACAAACACATCTTGTTTCTGTTTAGATTTCTATTATTGTCTCATCCATTACATCAATGTTCTGTCGCAAGGTTTATTTTTAAGAGGCGACATTGGTAATTGTGTTATTCAAATTTGCCTGTTAATAGATTTTATACTTTAAAAATTTAGTTTTTTAGCTGTTTATATTTAATCTAGCCCGCTTGCAAAAAGCTTGATGTAGCAAGTCACAATGGCCATGTGTATGTGTCTGCTTGTGCAGGCTTCCCAAAAGCTCAAAGAAAGTGTCAGACATTCAGTTAAACAACCTGCAAAACATTTCTGAGCCAAAATAAAAATTACCAAACCAATAAAAACTAGCGCATTATTGAGATCTCTAAATTGTTTATTCATTGTTGTTCATACATGTATACATAAAATTTAACAATATATTTGAACAATATGGTGTGCTAAATAAACGTGTATGCCCCTTGTGGAAACCTTGTCAATATTGATTGTCTGGCACTTTTTAATAAATCTGTGTCCAAACGTCGGTCAATTTCAATGTCAAAACGAGGTCAGGTGATGTGGTTGTGTTGAGAGTTTTCATGTATATTATCAATTGAAGTATCAAACCTTAGTAGCAAGCGGTATTGATATTAAACAAAACATGTCACTTTGGGTTAACCAAGAATTTGGACCTTCTGAATTAGTCTAAATCCAAAATAAAGACTGGTCAATGTCATGGTCAAAATGGGGTCAGGGGATGGCCATGTGTTGAGAGTGTTCAAAGACATCATCCAAGCAAGTATCAAGCTGTATCAGGGGATGGCCATGTGTTNTCAAGGTCAAAGGTCAAATATATGGGTCAAAATTGCTCAAAAGGGGACATAGTGTTTCACAAACACATCTTGTTTCTGTTTAGATTTCTATTATTGTCTCATCCATTACATCAATGTTCTGTCGCAAGGTTTATTTTTAAGAGGCGACATTGGTAATTGTGTTATTCAAATTTGCCTGTTAATAGATTTTATACTTTAAAAATTTAGTTTTTTAGCTGTTTATATTTAATCTAGCCCGCTTGCAAAAAGCTTGATGTAGCAAGTCACAATGGCCATGTGTATGTGTCTGCTTGTGCAGGCTTCCCAAAAGCTCAAAGAAAGTGTCAGACATTCAGTTAAACAACCTGCAAAACATTTCTGAGCCAAAATAAAAATTACCAAACCAATAAAAACTAGCGCATTATTGAGATCTCTAAATTGTTTATTCATTGTTGTTCATACATGTATACATAAAATTTAACAATATATTTGAACAATATGGTGTGCTAAATAAACGTGTATGCCCCTTGTGGAAACCTTGTCAATATTGATTGTCTGGCACTTTTTAATAAATCTGTGTCCAAACGTCGGTCAATTTCAATGTCAAAACGAGGTCAGGTGATGTGGTTGTGTTGAGAGTTTTCATGTATATTATCAATTGAAGTATCAAACCTTAGTAGCAAGCGGTATTGATATTAAACAAAACATGTCACTTTGGGTTAACCAAGAATTTGGACCTTCTGAATTAGTCTAAATCCAAAGTAAAGACTGGTCAATGTCATGGTTCAAGCTGTATCAGGGGATGGCCATGTGTTGAGAGTGTTCAAAGACATCATCCAAGCAAGTATCAAGCTGTATGGGAAGCATTATTGATGCAGGACAAAATGCGTCATCACCGATTAATTTTGAATGGACGGACGGTCCTGTAAAATTACAGTTTCCTTACACAGGCTTCTTTAGTTTTTTACCATTTGTGATCGCCTTTTGTATGTGGTTGGTGGTCCGTCATGTGTCATCAATATTTACCTTGTGTACACTCTAGAGATTGCATTTAATGCCCAATCTTCATGAACATAGTCAGAACATTTGCCGTAATAATATCTGGGGCACTAGGTTGGATTAAACAAAAAGGTTGTGAACACTCAAGAGGCCACATTTTTTCATGAAACTTGGGCATAATTTTTTCCCAATTTGATATCTCTGATGAGTTAAAAACTAGGTCATGTATGGTCAAAAACTAGGTCACTATGTCAATTGAAAGAAACAGTTTGTTGAACACTTGAGGTCATGTTTGTTTGCAAAATCATCATGAAACTTGCACTGAAGATTTGTTGTAATGATTTCTCAGACAAGTGGATATGAAAAACATTGCTGCCATGAGTTGGGACAGTTGTCCTTATGTGGCTATATTAAATCCATTTGAACTCTTGAGAAGGCACATTTTTTTACCCTTACAATGTGAAACTTGCTTAGAACGTTAAAAATGTGTATAAACATAACCGCCAGATATTGGGGCAGTTTCCCTTATGTAGGTTTATTGTAAATCCTAGTGAACACTACCTGCGCAGAACAGTTAAGTTCCTCAGTGTCTCAGGTGAGTGCCTTAGGACCTTTGGCCCTCTTGTTTGACTTTCGCACTGGTATTTTGCAATAGTGCTTTGAATGTTATGATTTATTGACAGTTTCTTTAAAACGTTAGGTAGTCCAGTATAACGTTCTACAGTCTCCTCAGCTGCCACTTCTTGTTACATGTAGTCTGTTTGGGGTAGTTTGTAACCTGCTCACTAGTATTATTGATTTTCAAAAGCATTGGAAGTGCCAATGTATTGATCAGGCTTTTGATGCCGCCCGGTAGATGATAGGTTAAATGGAAATGATTGGTTGCAGGAACTTGAGTTTAGATGGGCTGAAAAGCAATTGACCTTAATAACATGCATTGATAAACGGTATTAAAGCTCTTATATGAGGCTATATTGTTTTACAAAAACTGGTTTTCTTGTTTTGTCTCGTTGACAGTACAATGTTCATATTATTAAAAAAAAAGACATAATAAGATTGTTCTTTTGTTGAAGCCATTTGAATAATTTTCCAGTTGTTTTCTGAGTTCAAAGAGTACGTTATTCTTAGAATGTTAGGCTTCATATACCAGTTTTGCAGTTTCTCGCTGGAAAACTACTTTTACCAATGTTTGTTTTTTCAGAGGCTAGGGAAAAAATGCATGATTTTACAGAAATAGTGCTATGGGATTGAGATCATTTTAGCACCTTTTATTATGAGCCTCGCTCTGGGATAACAGGGCTTAATGCACATTTTAGTTCAATAGACCTGTTCACAACAGCTATATGTAGAACATGTTCTATTTGCAGGCCTCCGGGACAGAACCAGTTTCCATCCAGGTATGAGCAGCTCCCTAATATTGGTAAGGAGAGCCCACGCTCCCCCAGCGACAACCAACTGGTGCCATTACGGACGCGCAAGGCTAGCCCGCGCAGCAACTACAAGGAGAACATGGATTTAGACACAGAAGAACGCATTCGGCAACTTGAAATGAGACTGGGGGTCTCTGAAAAATCCAACAGGGCTCTACTAGAGGAAGTGTTACGTTTACAGAGCGATCTGCGGAATACTGCGCGTAAAAGTGACGATGTGTTCCGAGAAGAACGAGAGTCGAGGCAACAGCTCTCAGAAGCAATACGCATCAGTAACGAGATCATCACTCAACTCAGTGTGAGGATTAAAGAGACTGAGGACAAAATTGAGGATGAAAAAACATCTTTAAACACTTTATTTAGTCATACGAAACTTGTGGAAAAGTCTGTGGTGGTCGGTCAGCAGGAAATTCAACAACGAAGAGATGCCCAGTCCTTAAAGTAGGTTACATATAAATATTTAATGTTATGTTAAAAAATAATTGTAATGCTCTCACAGATTGGGAGACATTAAGAATCGCACTTGTCTATCCATGGGTTCGTCCGTCTTTCTGTATGTCTCGAAGCTTGTGTTTTCAACTCCTCTTTAACTACTGGAAGGATAATTTATTGCTCTCAAACTTTCACAGTTAAATGAACTTAATGTGTAGATATTCATAAAGAAAGGATATTGGCTGAGACATGTTTTGGCAGAATATGGCATTTTATCTACTTTGGCACTTTAGAATATGTAGTCCCCAAATTTTGTGTTTTAAAATCTTCTTTAAGTAGTAAGCAGATCTCACTCAAACGTTCACAGTCAAATGACCTTAATGTAGAGATGATTGTAAAGAACAGAATTAAGGCTGTGACAGAATTGTGGCTCATTGTCTGTTTTTCGAATATAGAATAGTCTCAAAATTTTGCGTTTTCAATTTCTCTTACAGCTAGGTGTTTTTCTGTCAAACTTTCACTGCTGAATGACCTTAATGAGAACATGGTCCTTAAAAAAGGAATTTTTGCTTCAACCAGTTTTGGCTGTATAAGGGCCCTTTTTTTGGCCAGTGTAGAAAAGGTAAAAGTGGATTTGTCTGTGTCCAGACATGAGTCGTGGGGCCATCAGTAACTTTGACACATTTCTAGCTATATTAAAGGGACTTGTTCACAGATTTTGGCATGTTTTTAGGCGTAGCTGTATAACCTAGCTTTTCACCTTACCTGACCTTTGTAAGTGTCCAATAAAGTTCAAATAAAATTTCCCGCGGCTAGACACAAATGAATACACTTCATTTATTCCATTGGCTGATTTGAGCATAATCCCCCAGAACATTGGAAACATGACTGCGTCTTTGTAGTATAGCATGTAACACTGTTTTACTGCGTGTTCAGCATGAAACAATCTTGTCTCTAATGAAAAGGCTTGAAGGATAGAACAGTTTTACACTCAACTCTTGACATCAATACAGTTTGTGCGTGTCCCTATATATTCAGAGGATTGTGAGCGCCAGAGCGTTTGTACTTAAAGGCTATGTTCTCATATTTACTACCATATTGCTGTGTGTGTACTTGTATATTTTAGTTCATAAAGGTATCGTTTTCCCTATCCTGATATTTGTTTTTGCCAAATCATTTTTAATTGTTTTCGAAATTGAACATTAAACATGTCAAAGTATAAAATTTTAAACAAGCCGTCGTTCCAGCAGTGGAGTCGTGACCTCACTTTAATGCATTGCATTCCAACCCGCAAGGTATCAGGGTCAGTTCGCGGCCAGTTAACGGATCGTTATATAATATAGACGCTATCAGGTTAACTAGGTGAACTGTAATTTTATTTAGACCAGAAATATGTTAAATGAAGATATGACAATGCGATATAATTATGGTATGACAATAATAGATTCTTAAAGTATTTTCAACAATACCAATGTAATAAGCATGAGCGCGATGATTCCCGATACTGTTAATAATCGAATCAAATAGCAATTCCCGACAAACCATTAAAACAGGTTTGTTTGACAAACGCGCGTATAAATATTTACAATATGTATGGATACTTCGCGTGTGGCTGGTTGACTTATATGTTTTAATTTCACTTCCATTCTTCTTTTGGTTTTCTGTTTTGTATCTATAGATATATGATCAGCAATATTTAATAATGTAAAATAAGCCGCGAAAACTCCGCGTAACATCCCGTACTGCGTGTGATGCAGCTATGAACTGCACAGAAAAAGACATTCGCTATCTTTGATCTCATTCATTAAACTCTTTACCTTTCACCAACTCCAACCNAAATTGATACTGAACTTCTCTTATGACAATACCGTCAATCTCGACTATGCATGGCCCCATTACCAACCCTGGGGCACACCTAGGTCAAACATTCGGTGTGGGGATACGCGTCGGCCTCTGCCGCGCCAATTTCTAGTTTAGGTTGTCGCAATCCTTTCCCCATTTAAATTTTGTTGATTATGGTTTAATACAGTGATGTAATGTTATGCTTTTCATATCTTCAGCTTATTTATGCCGCCTTTAAAGAGGCCCAGTCCTTCCCAAAATTATAATTCATTGCCGGCCAGGAGGTCCTATAATCATGCAGCCTTTGCCGGCCCGGACTGATCATTTCCGGCCCAAAAAAGGAAAATGTAGAAGAAAGAAAAAAATGAGATTTTGTTAACAATATTTCAATATTATTATAATAATTATAACACATTTCCAATCTACACATGTATATCAATTAAATTAACATTATTTTTCATTAACTACGTAATAGTAATCATGCATTTATTCATGTAGAATGTCCAAGATTTTTTCCTTTTTGCAACTCCTGTGTTGATGTTGACAGTTAGCGGGAACGTAACAATTTTGCCTTTGTTTATGCCCTGCTTGCTTACGAATTAATGGGATAAAACGGGAACCAAAAACACACGTGGTTGTCATTTTTTATTCTCTTCCTTTGCGGAATGTACTCATATAGTAATGACGTAGTGTGAAAAAACGTTTTACATTTATCTGAGTATTTATTAATAATTCGGTCAAATCTAACATTTACATTGGTATTTGTCTGAAAATAGCTTATGGAATTCCAAAGCTCGCCATAATTTTATAACCGGACACGAGGTCCTACAATATTAGAATCATTTCCAGATTTTCCAATTTATTATCAGAAAAATCCGAGGACCGACGGTATTTGGGAAGGAGAGAGGCCACATATTACCCTTTCCGTCTCTACATCTGTGCTTCTGTGCGAAGTGTCCTGTCTCAGCCGTACCTTTTCCATATGTGAATTGATTTTGAAATAGCTTTTCACAAATGTTAACAAATTATAAGAAGGGTTGCATGTATAACTAGTCTCTTAAATTCAAAGGTCAAGGTCATACATGTAGAACAAAGGTCAAATTTGGCTATGAAACATCTTGAAAATTCCTGTTTCAGCCATAACTTTTCCATATATTTATGGTTTAAAAAAAAATGCTCATAATAACCAAGATAATGTCTTGCATGTAACACCCATCTTCCTACCTTTAAGGTCAGGTTTAAACTTTGAAGTCAAAGGTCATATTTGGTCATAAAACAGCTTTTGCAGTCCCTAACTATGCCATTTGTCATGCAATGAATTTTTGTAACACAAATGACCACATGAAGAGACTTAGTTTGGAGTGTATCATCCATATCATAACTTCAAAGGTCAAGGTCACACTTATAGAGCAAAAGTCAAAATTGGCCATAAACAAGTTTTTTGTCACATGACAAGATTTGAGACAAAATTGGAAATTGGGGGCATTCATGCCCTATGGACACAATGTCTTGTTCAGTATTTAAATAAGAATGCCCAACAAAGCAATTTATGTCAACAATATGTTAGTGCATTAAAATGGTCATTGTTTATATGCATACAACTTTTACTGTATGATTTCACATAATTATACCCCCAGTACCATTGGTAATGGGGGCTATATAGGAGTCACTTTGTCGGTCTGTCTGTCTGTCGGTCTGTCGGTCTGTCTGTCCCGCTTGTCCGGGCCATAACTATGTCATCTATCAAGGGATTTTAAAATCATTTGGCACATATGTTCACCATCATTGGACGGTGTGTCGCGCGAAAGAATTACGTCAATATCTCCAAGGTCAAGGTCACACTTTGAGGTCAAAGGTCAAAAATGGCCATATGTGACACAGCATGCAAAATATTCTGTGTCAATGCAGCAATTGGGGGTATACGTCACGTCAGTGACAAATCTCTAGTTATTTAAGATGATGTTTGATGTTGATTCTTTAAATGTATTTGTTTTCATGTTGTTTCATAATACAGCTGAGAGGTGTAAGTTCTAGCAACACATGAGTGCATTTTTTAGAGTTGTCTTTTTTTTCTCAGTGAAATTTAAAGAGGTCTGGTGTGGATTAAAAGGAGGCATGTAAAAGAAAACTACTCAGGACACCTTTTAGCTCACCTGAGCACGAAATGCGTCTGTCTTCGCCTGGTGTGCGTTGTCCGGTGTGTGCTTGTTACCACTCCAGAGGCCACATTTTTCATCCAATCTAAATGAAACTTGGTCAGAATGTTTATTTGGACAATATCTCGGAAGAGTTTGAATGTTGGTCAAGTGTGCTCAAAAACTAGGTCACCAGGTCAAAATCTTAGTAAAAAAAAACATTGTTAACACTCTAGAGGCCACATTTATGGCTCAATCTTGGTGAAACTTGCTCAGAATATTTTGTCTTGGCATTTGTTATGCTGAGTTTGAGTCTGGGTCATATGTGTTTAAAATTTAGGTCACCAGGTCATGTCTTCTAAAAATCTTGTAAGCAGTCTACGGGCCAAAATTATGACTAAATCTTTATAAAACGTTACCATCTCCCTACCTCAAAGGTCAAGGTGAACCTTAAGAGGTTGAAAGTAATTTTTTTGCCATAAAACAACTTGAAAATTCCTGTCTCAGGCATAACTTCACCCTATATTCATGGATTTTAAAATATTTTGGCACAATTGCTATTCTTCATACAAAGCGTGTTGAGTACTACACTTGTCTCGCTACTTCTAAAATTTTGCCATACAACAGCTTATTTGGACGATTATTTTGTTCTTCTTCATGCTCTTTTAAGATACAGTAGATTCCACTTACTTGAATATCGGATAATCGAATAATCCGGTTAATTGAATAGAAATTGAAAATACCAAACCATTTGCATCTCTTCCTATTGTAAAAACATCGCTTAATCTGATAGGAAATATGGCATATTCCGGTTAATTGAATAGCCAATTATCGATTGCACATTATAATCCAGTGTGGAATCTCATAAATCTCCAAGGATACGCATCGTATCGACGATTTTGACAGACACGCTCCATTATCCGCAAAGAGTCGCTTTTGCACCTTTTTTTCCCTTTTTGGAACATTGCAGTCTACACAAAAGGTCAGTAGAACCGCTAAGCGTGTTTTTACAACACCCAACACTTAATCCAGTTTCTTCCGGATCTTCTGTTTCAGCAGTATACAGTACAATAACTGTTTCAATAATGACTTATGTAAACAATCGTAATGATAAAGATACAGTGTGTTTGATTTTGAGGAAATGTCAATTCCAAATCATTTGCGATATCATTCTGTTAAAATTTATCATGAAACATTTAACGGAAATTTAATACACGCACACTTACCATGCATTTGACATGAATTAGTACATGTAGGGAATAATTTGTGCGCGCTTTTCTCAAGAGAAAGGATTAAAACACACTGTACATTTGCAGTTTATTTGAAGAATGTGATAACGTCGAGTAAAAATTAAATTGGGAAGAGTGTTTCAGATTACAAATAAAATTATGCGCATTTGAGAATGCAACACAACACAGAATACGGACCAATTTCTAGAACGCTCATACTTCGGTTCGGTTCGTTTTTTCCAGATTTTTCAGAGAGAAAAAAAGTCGTACATAACATTGGAAAAATAACTGATTCTGTATAATTGAATACTCTGGATAATTGAATATTTGGACGTGACAAATGGGCTATTCAATTAAGCGGAATCTACTGTAATTTACCACTCATGACAACGGTGTATACAAGGCATTTTGTGTGTAAAACCTTCCTCCCTATTTCAGATGTCATGGTCTCACTAAGAGGTCAAATGTCAAATATGGTTTAAAACAGCTTGTCCGGGCTGTAACTTTTTCATTCATCATTCAATTGTATGACAACTTACCACATAGATTGCCATTAGGAGAATGAGTGTGGTGTGAATGACGGGTCACATTTCCGCAAAGGTCAAGCTCACACTTAGTGTTCAGAGGTAAAATTTGGACATGAACATTTTGTGTTTGACAAAAGCTGAGTTTTGAGACATTTTCTCATTGTCTGCTTTATTGAGACATACGCGGAATGTGGGGGCATCAATATTCAATGGGCACATGTCTTTTTCATTTAGACATATCCTAATGTTCTCTTTATAAGTTTGTACCATCTATAATCTTTAACATTTGGTGTTTGTGAACTCAGGTGTGCGCTTAAGGGCCATCATGGCCCTCTTGTTACAATTTATATTCTTTAGAAGACTTAATGGTTTTTTTTTCAGTACCTGAATCTCCATGTATACAAATAAAACATGTGCATTATAAATATACTTAATACATCGACTGTTGGTGGTATGAGTTGATGTTTGGTGATAGCCATTATCATCTGAAACAAGCAATTTATATTATGAACCTAAGTATTTGAGCATGCAGGCTCTTTTGTGATGAAACCAATACCAGTTTCCTGAAAACACACAATATTTGTTCATACTTTGAAATGATAAATTAAATTGGCAATTGATAACTGAAGAAAACCCTGCATGACAATATACATATTTAATTATCCCACACATATGCTTTGAAACCTGGGGCAAAATTACTGATTAATTTTGATTAATTGGTGTTTTCTTGTTTTCTTTCATATATAAATATGTTTCTGCACAGTGGGTAATTATGTGTCATATACACAGACTTAACAAGTAGTTTGCATTATTTGACTGATTTGAACTGTGAAGAAGTTTGCATGTTCACTTAATAGTTGTGCTCTTAGAAAAGGGGGTTTAATGCAATTGCAGTCTGCACAGACTAATCATGGACGACACTTTCCGCTTTTATTGTATTTTTCGTTTAAAGGAAGACTCTTCTAAACAAAAATCAAGTTTAGGGGGAAAATGTCCTACCTGATTAGCCTGTGCAGACTGCACAGGCTAATCTGGGACTTCACTTAACACATATGCATTTAACCCTGTTTTCTCAGAGCAAGGCTCATATAAATTATAAGCACTAGTGATGAAACTTTTCTATCTTACATTGTTCTCTTTTACAATTTAACCATGTGACTAAATAACCGCACACAATTTGGTATGTTTTTGGATCAGCACATGAAATTAAGAATGATCACAATTTAAGTTAATTATGAACGTTATCTTTAGGTCATCTGTCACCTTGTGGGATGAGCCCATGGAGTATTGTCTAGATTATTTATTAATAATAATGTTATACCTTAAAATAAACTAAGACATTTAAGCCATGATCTGGGAAAACAGGGCTTAATGAATGTGCATATATTGATGAGACTGTGCTGACCTCACAGGCTAATCTGGGACGACACTTTCCACTTTTATGGAATCGTTCATTTAAAGGAGGTCTTTTCCAAACTGAAATATAGTCTTGGTGGAAAGTTCAATCCCTGATTAGCCTGTGGGAACTGCAC
Organism: Dreissena rostriformis; assembly: GCA_007657795.1. Lineage (NCBI taxonomy): Eukaryota > Metazoa > Mollusca > Bivalvia > Myida > Dreissenidae > Dreissena > Dreissena rostriformis. The sequence continues at coordinate 243,130 of VMBQ01000216.1, forward strand.
AGGCTAATCTCTGAGGACACTTTATGCACATGTATTAACCCTTTGAGCGCTGGAACCGAATTTCAAAGGCCTTTGCAAACAGTTTGGATCCAGATGAGACGCCACAGAACGTGGCCTCTCATCTGGATCCAAACTGTTTGCTATTCTGATAGTATTCTTTGAAAAAAATTGAAGAAAATGCTAATTTTAGAAATTCAGCAGACAACATTTTAGCAGACGACAAATTTCCCAGCATGCAAAGGGTTAAACCCTGTTTTCCCAGACCGCAGATCATTTATTTGTTTTCATGGGAAATAAGAATGAATGAGTCATGGGAATGAAAAGACTGTGTTTTATATAAGAATGAATGAGTCATGGGAATGAAAAGACTGTGTTTTATATTTTTTAAGTTATTCAAGTCACATCATTTAAAGCAAAGTACTTAATTAGCATATTTGGAATTTGGTTTGTTTCAGTATGTTTTGGTATGTCTTTGTATTTCTTGCTATGAGAAAAACAGGTAGAGTAGACTTGTATATTATTTCATAGTATGGTTAATACTAAACTAATATAATTCAGGCTTATACTTGAATTGATGTCAAAGAAATGTTGATATACTATTTATTCGGACGTCATCTGAATTATAATCATTAAGTAAAACTAGTTATGACTAACTGTACTTGTATACTGACTTAGTTTAGTTATAGAATATATGCCCATATAATTACATTTTGGGTGCAGATGCATCATCAAATTTATTATTATAATTATATCTCTGACATATGCTATTAATGGTTATGTTGCTATTTTGCATTTAAGTTAATTTTCAGGATTTATCGAAAATGAAGATAAACAAAATGAACTAGTATTTGGTATAAGTATGCCTCTAAAACATGAATATGATGCTTGAAAACTGTATAAGCATACAATGCTGTTGGTTGAATTGTTTCCTTTATGTGTAGTTTAAATTATTCTAATCAATGGTTTCTAAAACAATTCTCTTGGATAGTCTTTCATTAATTTTAACTCTTATGAAAACTATTATATGAGCCACCCTCTGGGAAAACAGGGCTTAAGGCATGTGTGTACAGTGTTGTCCCAGATTAGCAAAGGCCAATCATGGAGGATACTTTCTGCCTAAACTGGATTTTCACTAGGAAGAGACTTCCTTTAAACGAAAAATACCATAAAAGCGGAAAGTTTCGTCCCTGCACAGGCTAGTCTTAGACGACACTTTACGCATATAAGTCAGTGTCAGATTCGTGTTCGTGATCTATATAAACTGAGAAAAAAATCTAAATTCATTGACAACCCAAAGATATTACTTGCCAATTTTTTTAAGTGCTTAAGTCAGTTTGAGGAAACTCTTGACAGTATTTTCTGCTGGATACTCATCGTACGTTTTTAACTTGTTTTGAGTATATGCATCTGAAGTGTTCATTAAAATATTCATGCATTGGTCAGTGTCAGGGTAATGATAGTGAGCTATAAAACTGATAAAAATTCTTTATCTCGTGAACGTCCCAATGGTATAACTTACAAATGCCTTCGTCAGATGCTGTGAAAGCGCTAAATCCATTTTTAACTGGCCAGGAAGTCTGGTAATCTCTGAATTATAATTGGCCCAAACACCATTTCTCTGGCCTATCAAATAAAAGTATACACTAAAGCGGTTTTTAAACAATTAGGACCTCCAGTATTCTGGAAAAGTTTTCAGGACCTTATGCAGTTTTACATATTTTGTCTGAGCGCTGACGTACTTTCTCAGAGACAGCTTAGTGATCACCACTGATGTGCGTGTTATTTCAGCTGGATTCCATGCGAAAGCAGTCTGACATGCACAGCCTGGCAGACGTCTCCAATACACAACTCAGGGGACAGGTGGAGCAGAGGTGGGGCACTTCCTGTTGAAATGAGCTGCGTTCAGGGAAAACTTGGCTTAATGCATGTGCGTTAAGTCTCGTCCCAGATAAGCTTGTGCAGTCTGCTCAAGCTAATCAGGGACAACTCTTTCCGCCTAAACTGGATTTTGGAATAGACTAAAGTGTTGTACCTGATTAGCCTACGCAGGCTTATCTGGGAAGACACTTTACGCACACGCATTAAACCCCATTGTCCATGAACGAGGCTATACTATGGAATCCTATATTATGGGGTCGTATTTCACTAATTAAGTTTAAGACTTAAAGAATATAGAATATTATTTAATTTGTTTAGTTATAAGCACACTGTATCTTGAATCATATATCATTACATTTTGCTTACCAATTCAAATAAAAACATTTTTGTAAAGAATGATATAATACGATTTTAATTTGGCAACATTGGTTGTTGAAACTTTACATCATATTAACAGACAGTTTTTTCTTGAGTCAAATCCTTTATTCTTAATTAAGGCAAACACGTTGGTGAAAAGGGACCATGTTCTTTTTGGTTTTAAAATATGTAGAAGAATTTCTTGTTTGTTTAATTGTTTTGGTTATACAACAAAAAAACAATGTCTTAATATCAGGATTATTGTGATTTTCTGTTTATATACATTGTACATGAAACAATCAACTGTATTGACATTTACAGATTTACTGCTATCAATAAGTAATGCTACTCACTTGCATTTTTATCAACTGTAAACAATTTTTATTCAATGACTACATGCTTGTTATATAGGTTAATAGAAATTAAAGACACGTATGATGTTTGCTCCCCAGGTTGTCTGAGTTAAGAGATGTTCTGATGGACCTTCGAGGAAAACATGAAACGGAGCAAAGTGAACGACGCAATCTGGAAAAGTTGATGCAGGCAAAGTAAGAGATGCCTCACTTGTGACAAACCTTGATAGTTACATATTCATAGACTATGTCACACTTATCTTGGATACTCTTTCATCAACTTTAACCCTTTGAGTGCTGGAACCGGATTTTGAAGGTTTTTGCAAACAGTTTGGATCCAGATGAGACGCCACAGAACGTGGCGTCTCATCAGGATCCAAACTGTTTGCTATTCTGATAGTATTCTGCTATTCTGATAGTATTCTTTAAAAAAAATCGAAGAAAATGCTAATTTTAGAAATTCAGCAGACAACATTTTAGCAGATGACAAATTACCCAGCATGCAAAAGGTTAACTCTAATGAAAACTATTGTATGAGCCTCGCACTGGGAAAACAGGGCTTTTTATGTGTGTGCCAAAAGTATCATTACAGATTAGCCTGTGGATTAGAAATATTCAAATTTTTCGTTGTGAGTATTCAATGAATTATTGAAATATGTTAAAATTTGAAACATCTGTTAATTCTTTACCAGAGTGAGCCATTTTAGAGGAAATGAATTTCAAATGATACAGCGAATGATTTATTTTATTTTTATTTTTTTTTAATATGGAATTTTATTGATATGGGCCTAGAACTTATTGGGTATATGCAAATCAGTACAAGATATGAAATCTCCAAATAACTGAACTTGGCCGCAGAACTCAAAGGGCAAGGGCAACAAATCAGTGCATTGTGTGTAATATCCAAATTACTGAGCTGAACTTTGAACCTCAGAATCAACGAGCTGAACACGGCACTGGGTGAGCAGACCCGTAAACGTGAGGAGAACATGCACACAGTGGACATGGTGCTGCGGGAGAAGGAGCACGCCGCGCAGGCTGAGAAGCTGCAGCTCAACTCCAAACTCTCGGGCACTGTGGAGGATGTGAACAAACGGCTGACAGCCAAGGAGATGAAGCTGAAGGATGAGATACAGGCCAAGTACCAGCAGCTGGAGAAGGTGGGCTCACATATTGCGCAATCAATTAATGTATTGCGTAATCATTTTATGATGGGATGTTATATGTATAATTGTGATTATAACAGTATTTTACGTTTTTGAATCTTAGGGAAGGTAAGGTAATAATGCAAACTATTATTCATGCCAATGGTGTAAGAACGTTTATTTGTGGGGGTAAAGCATTTGAAAATGTCATAATGAAGGTACTTAAACTATTTAACATTGCATAGTCAAAATTGTTAAGCATGAATTAAAAATAATAAGTTCACAAAATACGCCATTACTATTTACAAAGTTGTATATTGTTCCCTAACATTCTGATATTGTTGACAGATACTGCAGCGAGAGCAACAGTCACGGCAGGAGTATGAGAAGTCCTCGCGGGAAGAGGCAGACAGGAAGTGGCAGACCCTGAGGAAGGCACTCGAGAAGGAGCTGCAGATACTGAAGGAGAGCATCGGGGTACGTGGGATGTCATAGCATGTCATTGTTCTGAATATTATATGAGCCTTGTTATGGGAACTCTAGGTTTAACCATTTGCATGCTGGGAAATTTTTCGTCTGCTAAAATGTCGTCTGCTGAATTTCTAAAAATAGCATTTATTTGATTTTTTTTCAAAGAATACTATCAGAATAGCAAACAGTTTGGATCCTGATGAGACGCCACGTTCTGTGGCGTCTCATCTGGATCCAAACTGTTTGCAAAGGCCTTCAAAATCCGGTTCCAGCGCTCAAAGGGTTAATGCATGTGCATAAAGTGTCATCCCAGATTACCCTGTGCGGACTGGGACGACACTTTCTGCCTAAACTGGATTTTCACTAAGAAGAGACTTCATTAAACGAAAAAAAACATAACAGCTGAGAGTGTTGTCATCCCTTATTAGCCTGTGCAGAAGATGCTTGATAAAATGCAAAAAAGAGGGAAGGATGTAACAAATGTATATGACTTTTTTTTTCTCAGAAGAGACTTTGTGTAAAAGATAAAAAAACAATAAAAGCGTTAAGTGTTGTCCCTAATTAAACTCTTGACTGCACAGGCTAAACTGGGATGACACTTTAAGCACATGCATTAAGCCCTATTTTTCTAGAGTGGGGCTCATAAGATTAAAAAAAATTGTTAATTCAGACTGAACGAGGCAAGAACAGAGACACCATAACCAAGCTTGACCAGTCTATCACCATCGTTGAGAAACAGCTTTCCGAGAATAAGAAACAGGTGGACAAAGTGATGGCTGCCGAAATCAAGTCTAGGTAGGTGCAACCATACTTATTTTGAAGATTTTGTTACTATATGCATTCTGTTCTTTTATATTTCTACCAAGAGAGAGATATCAAGCTGTGCTCTTGTCTGCCTACCCCTATGTTTGTCCCATTTTTATCTGTACATACGAAAATTGTGTCTGTATTTACTGACATTTTGTGAACATGAATCTTACTTTTTACATTTTGGCAGATTTCTCTCAAACATTTACAGATACGCAATCATAATATGTATGCTTTGTTGATGGGATAATTTTGCTGTTACCAATTATGGCTATGTAAGCCCTTTGACTTTTTTACATTATATTCTTCCTTGTAATGTTGTGTTCTCATCTCTTTAACATCTGGGCAAAATGGCTGAACCTTTAACAACTGATCAGTTTTGGAAATTGTAAAGTAGGCACTTCGACTTTGAACAATTTTGGGTGAATCATGACACTTTATCCCACAATATTATAGAGCAGTGAAAATACCTCATGGCTCTATTTGTATCTAAAATGTTTTACTTTCATAACCCCGTGTTTCTTGCCGCCACAGGAAGATACATGAGCTGGGCACTCAGGAGAAGATCGGCATTGTGAATGACAAGCTCCAGATTGCCACCTCGTCCCTGCAGCAGGCCATAGGGGGCGTCTCACAGAACCTGTCATCCAGTACTGAGAAGGTATATACATTGTTATGCGCCTGATAAAAAAAACCAGCAGTATTATGGGATCACCCATGAATGCTGGCTTACAGATGTTAAAAACCTAGTCATGAGCATAAATAGGATTTTGACAAATATGACAGAAGTTACAAGCATTCTGTGATGGAGTGGAAGTGTGAAGTACCAGGTTGTAGGTCAAGTCACAAAGGTTAAATAAGAGAAATCAGTTGAGACTTTTTCTAATTTCTACAGCAAAAATAATTTTTCTGATAAGGTTATCTTTGTGACAACGGCACTTATGTTTTTCTTTCAAACTGGTGTGTGTTTTATCTATAATGGGCATATCAGTTAGGGAATTCAAATAGATTTGGTTATCTCTTATAACTAAAATCCTTGTTAATCCATAATAAACTGTAATAAAAAAAAATCGTCTCTATTAACATCCTTAAAATTTATCTATGGTATTCTATAAGAACATGACACATTTTAATTGCAAGAAGTAATTAATGTGGGTCAAAATTTTAAATGGTTGTGTATTTCTGTGTGCAGATAAGGCGTGAGCTGAAGACGTTGTTAAATGAGCAGCAACAGGGCAGCACACGGGCCCTGTCAGACATGGATGCGCGAATGAACGCCGTGAAACAGCGGCTCAACACCATGGAGGAGGCACTGGACGCAAAAGTAGCTGCGGTGAGTTGAATAGGTATTTTTGTGTTTAAAACACGTATAACGGGCGCTTTCTGAAAATGTCAATCATTTACAAATTAATGTGGAATATTAATTATTATCCAATTTGTTTGTCAAACATTTTTCACACAAAAATGCATGTGCCTTATGTTTGTTATATTGGGAAGAGAATGTGATGATGTAAATGATTTTTGATGAATGGAAATGAAGTAATGATGGAATGAATTTTATTTTTAATGGTGTTGACAAGTTTAAACTTAATGTGTCAGATCAGTCTGTTCCAACTCGCCATAATAATGTACCTGATGTGCCCTCTGTCTTTGGACCTTACCCTTTTCCACCTGAGCAGTAGGAGGGACCTTTTAATTGAATTTGACTAATTTTGGAGTCTTAATACCCCTTCATAGAGTCAAGCTTGTGTCCATCAGTCATCCATCAGTGAGAGTTTCTGTTGCTGTTTAATGTTTGTAACCCACTTTGTAACTGTGGACTGTGTCAATAAAGTATATGCATGTTCAGCGGCCTACAGAAAATTACACAAATGTTGAATGTTGACATGCATGATATGGTGTCACCATGGAATATATTCATTATGGTAACTTTTCCACTATGAAGCTTATGCTAGACATAGAAACTGTAAAAAACATTGGAACCACATTGTGCGAAAATAAGTTTTGTTCTCATTAGCGGACAAGGTAGCTCCAGTCCAGTCTGTGGGCATTGGCAGGCTGGTCTGGAGCTACGCTAGCCGCATGTGACATCAGACCAATTACCGTATGACGGCGTTCATTTCATAGCTAATCATACCAGTTAAAGATATGATGCTATTTCTATTTTGAACTCTTAGATTAATTCAGATCTGCATTGGCAATTAGTTTCATACATGTAAAGGCTTGACTTGGGGGATAGATACCTTAAAATATATCCCATCATGCTTTTGCTATGATGTGTACGTCAGGATGTGTTGAGTATCTTTGTTATGTCATGTCTTTGGCTATGAACACTTACTTTTTGAATGGTTGTATATTTTACTCTCTTATTTGATATTGATCATGAAGATTGTAAATTATTGGGTATTGAAAGGTAAGTACTTTCCATAGCAGTTTATGAAATTAATCATTGTTGTCAGTGTGTGAAACTCAGTATTTTGACATACCCATATCTGTTAGATGTTTAATCTTAAAACATTTATACATTATTAACTTTAAGTTTTAAATGTTAACAAACTACATTTTAAAGTGGTTTGTGAACACCGATTTTTATTTAAATACTGGGTCCACTTTATAATTCAGTACATTTTTAGTGTTTTAAGTCTTTATATGAACAAAAAAGTGATTTTTTTATTTTATTATTCACTTTATGTCTGTCATGTTTCACAATGCTTCACAATGTGTATAGTTGCATTGACACTGTTAATTGTATTGTGCCGCATGTCGATACAGAAGGTTAAAATCCTGATGGGGGGTCACCTGACCAATCGACCGGATGTCATGGAGACAAATAAACCCCGAGTGGTACTCAATGTTAGCACAAAGTTCTTATAATACACTGTATTGGATATTGTGTGACATTATCTGTCTGCTTCCGTAGAAGTGTTTGCATACTCACTGTGAATTTGTTCTTGTATATTCATCAACATCAGTAAATTTGTGATTTATTTTCAGGGAATGATTATGAGCCATGAAATTTGTAGACACTTTCGAAAGAGGGATCTTCTGTTACTCGTTCATTATTATTATATTTTGCAGCTAGATAAATCATGTAACAAATAAGTGCATATTGAATAAATAACTCAAAAATCAAAGTTGGGCAAAAGAAACAGTACCCTTCGGTCAAGTTCTTATACCATCATTATTAACTTAATCAATCTTCTAGAATGGTGTATTTGTCAATACATTTCTTCCATGCTTGTTGTGTGACATTTTGTCCTTGCAACACTTAACCTTTTTGTTAGATGTATATTATTTTCCACACTCGTTTAGAATGTTACCTTTCTCAATTCAGTATTTTAAGTTATGCTCCTTTTTTCTTACGTTTAATTTTATAAAGCAATTTGATTACATTTAGTTTTAAAAGGTAATCTGATTAGAGATTTTTGTTGCACTTCTGTGAATGTAATGTTTGGTGTTCCCATGTTTTGTCAGCTTGTTTCCTTATAATGACCTATTTTGCAATACAGTTCAATTTTATATTTCCTATTTTGCTGCTGTTTCCATTATGTTGTTGGATGTTGGTTGTTGTAGGGCTCAGAATTCAGTCTTCGAGAGGTAGAACATGACACGGGTCCTGCCCAGGCAATGTTTGTTCTCACTACATGCATACTGGCCTATGTGTACTCAGTTTTGCAAAGCAATACATGTTTGTTGACACCGTGTTTTAGTCCACATATTGTGGTAGCCGTTTGAGCCTTTGCGTTTAGTTCTCTGCAGGATGGTACTAGTTATGCACTTCACTGTATTATTTGTCATCAGACTTATTACCTGCATTTTCAGCAGCATAACTAACAAATTACTGTTACTGTCATTTTATAGTTAGGTTCACACTGTATAATATACAGGCCTTTCAACACATTTACTAACTCTTATATATGTTTGTGTGTGATAAAACTGAAAAGTGTTATGACATAAACTGCAATTACAAGAAGTTGTTTCATCAAGTGAACATTTTAATAGACACATAACTATATAAATAATTATCTGTACATGGATGTTGATATGTATACTCCATACAGGTGTTTAAGTGACCATATTGAAATAAAGATTAAATATTTCTTTGTATGAAATTTGTCACTTTCCTTGGAACCCTGATTTGATTGACATAAACATGGCATACTAGTAGTTTACATTCATTGTCACGAATTACTTACTGCAGAAACTCGTCTAATTGATATGCACATCACTGCTTTCTTAGCGTTCATTAGGTCTCACCGCTTAGGGAATAATATGATATTCACATACATTTTTGTACAAAGCTTGAATAAATCATAGTAAAAAATGAAATCATTAATTTATTGTATTAGGTCCTTGGACTTAGTTTGAATGGTTGTGTTGCCCTCTTTGAAATTCATGATTGAGATTATGCATTTATTGTCATTAAATCAGTCATTATTAAGTCATGAAACAAAACCTGCTTGAAATGCCAAATTATTTTGTATGTGTTATCCAATTAACTGAAATCGTTGTACCAAGATAATAATCAGGTATTGGTGGTTATGTTAATAGGCATCTAACAATCTGTCAGAGCGACTTTCCGACCGAATAGAGGCGATTTCAAAATGGCAGGATGCAACGGGGGACACACTACGTGAACTCGGTCGCAGTGTGCAGACAATACCACAAGATGTAAGTGGTTTCATCATTGCTTCTTTCGCTTGGTTACTGCTTAAATTTTCTCATTTTTATTGAAGATAAATTTTCCCACATTTCTGACATGGCATCTAGTGTTGGCTGATCTGCGATCGGGATTATTTGGAATTATTATCCCCACCCTTTTAAAAGCGTGGAGATATTGTATTGATCTCTGCCGTCTGTCCGTCCGTCCTGGACACTATCTCCTCCTACACTATTAGCACTAGAACCTTCAAATTTTGATTTTGGGGTGCCCCGCCCACATAGACCACGCCCACCCAAAATTGTGTTTTAACATAACTTCTTCATTTATTCACCAATTGACTTCAAATAAATACTGAACATTTCTTATGACAACATGGTCTATCTGGACCATCCATGTCCACATTACCCACCCTGGGGCCGCACAAACATAGGCCTTGTCCAACAAATTGCCTTTAAATATAACATCTATGCGGCGTGGGGATACGCGTTAGCATCTGCCGCACCATTTCTAGTATTTAATCATTGACTAATTAGTTGCGAATGTATTATCATTTAAGGAATTGGCCAGATAAAGAGAGGAGTATTCTTTAAGCGCTTCAAAAAAAAAAGGTCATCACATTTTATTTTATATCACTGGTGGCTTCATTGCAAAATGGTATAAATGTTTCTCTAAACATTTGAACAAAGATTTATTATAAAAAAAAACACAGATTCTTGATTTGTTCTATTTAGATATGGTTCATGCGCTCCTTTATGTATTATTTTAATGCACACATAATAATGTAACATGTTGTTGATGTTATTTTGCAGAAATGAAGAATGGTTTATATTCATTAATTTCATAATTGTAATACTCAAGTCATATTGTTTAATAAAAATGTTTGTTTAAATATATTTTTATTTCATAATGATGGAAACTAAAGCATTGATAAGCAGTAACATTCATAACGGATTTCAGCTGTATATAAAATTATCAAAATTCTAAGTCAAACTTTGTACATGTCAAACTCACAGTTGCTTTCCCGTCGACTTTGAGAAAACAAAGTTCAACTCTAATATAATTGAGCTACTATCTATGTCTGTGTGAGCAGACACATACATGTGAATGCATGTACATACTGTGAATAAAAAACCCATGTATTTTTAAGAGTAAATATTTCCTATAATAGTTCACCAGATCTGTGTTTAAATTCTGATTTCTTGGCATACTAACACTTTCAGATTTATCAAATGGAGGAGAAGTTCAAACTGTTAAAGTCTGAGATGGATTCCAGAGTGAGTCACGAGTCGGATGGCAGGTAGGTGATACTCTGCCAAATGTGCCTCACTGTGGTAAAACTGGGCTTCATGCATGTGCGTTAAGTGTCGTCTCAGATTAGCCTGTGCAGTCTGCACAGGATTATCACGGACGAAACTTTCCACTTTTTAGCTTCACTGGCCAAATTTGACCCCACCCCGGGGGTCAATAAATTGAACATATGCTTATATAAAGCCTATTTTGTGCAAACTTTAAAAACCTTCTGGTCCATAAAAATTGGGCCTAGTGCTTCCACATTTGGTATGTAGAGACATTTAATAGTTCTCTACTTTGTTTGTTCAAATTATGCTCCTGGGGTCAAATTTGACCCTGCCCCGGGGGTCACAAAAATGAACATATGCTTATAAAAAGCCTATTTTGTGCAAACTTTAAAAATCTTCTCGTCCATAACCCTAGGGCCTAGGGCTACCAAATTCGCTATGTAGTTACATCTAATAGTTCTCTACTTAGTTTGTTCAAATTATGCCCCTGAGGTCAAATTTGACCCTGCCCCGGGGGTCACAAAAATGAACATTCGCTTAAATAAGGCCTATTTTGTGCAAACTTTTAAAATCTTCTTGTCAGTAACCGTATGGCATAGGGCTACCAAATTTGGTATGTAGTGACATCTAATAGTCCTCTACCAAGTTTGTTCAAATTAAGCCCCTGGGATCAAATTTGACCATTCCCCAGGGGTCACACAATTGAACATATGCTTATATTGGGCCTATTTTGTGCAAACTTTAAAAATCTTCTTTAACCATTGGGCCAATTTCTACCAAATTTGGTATGTATTAAAATCTTAAAGTTCTCTACCAAGTTTTGTCAATTTATGCCCCTGGGGTCAAATTTGACCCTGCCCTGGGGGTCACAAAAATGAACATATGCTTAAATAAGGCCTATTTTGTGCAAACTTTAAAACTGTTCTTGTTCATAATTATAGAGCCTAGGGCTAATAAATTTGGTATGTAGTGACATCTAATAGTCCTCTACCAAATTTGTTCAAATTATTCCCCATTATTCCACAAAACTGAACATATGCTTATATAAAGCCTCTTTTGTGCAAACTTTAAAAATCTTCCTGTCCATAACCATTGGGCCTAGGGCTACCAAATTTGGTATGTAGTGACATCTTATAGTTCTCTACCAAGTTTGTTCAAATTATGCCCCTGGGGCCAAATTTATCCCTTGAGGGCTCCCATTAAAAAGTTGTTCAAGAAAATTTGATTCATCAAAAAACAGTTAACACCGTAGAAACGTTTTCCATATATAAAAATGCTCACCCTTCCAACTTTAAGCGCCCAGTGGGACGATGGATAGAAATAGGAAGTCACATGCTTGAGTACATTTCAACCCATGCGCATTGCACGCTTTTTTGGCATAAAAAAACAGTGGAGCGATACAGGGCCATCATGGCCCTCTTGTTTGGATTTTTTTCATAGATAAGAATTAAGTCTGTTTTAAATGAAAATCCATTTTAGGTGGAAAGTGTCAACCCTGATTATCTTGTGCTGTCGGCAATGAAACGACACTTTACACACATGCAAATAAGCCCATTTTCACAGAGCAAGGCTTGAATGATTATCACACATTCTAATGTATGATATTGTACATGTATATAATGCACCATATCTTAGTAAATGTCACTTTCCTGTGAGGGTAAATATAGAAATAAAATTTGAATACTTTTGTTCAACCTTTGCTTATAAATATGGGTATACTTCTCGTGTTTGCAGACAACAACACATAAAATCTAAAACAAATTTATTTGCATGTGTTCTTTCATTTGTATAGTATTGTATATTTGTAATAAACTAAAATAAGCCAGACACCAAAAGATAACTAAGGTATCTTTCTCGTGTTCCTTTGTTTGCCTGTGCTCAGTTTTAATGGAATATATATATTCTTAAACGGCTAGGTTTACAAAACCATTCTTGTGTTGACAATATACATGTACTGTATCACCCTTTCTAAGATGGGATATTTATACATTTACCGTCTGACATACTATTTTTACTTTCAACTCCAAATGCCTTGGTAAACATTACCATTGCCATGTACACTCACACATACAAGTACTGTTCACTCTGGTCAGGGCTAGAGAAGTGGAGATCCTTCGTCAGGAGATTCTCAACTTGAAGAGTCGCCTGGACAGACAACCCAAGGCTGCCTCCCTGCAGGACCTTGAAGCTGTGAGTACCAAACTGCAGCAATTTAATGAATTATTTCTTGCCCATATCAATTTGTATTTGTAAGCCAATGAGTGGATGAAAATTACCATATACTAATTTTGACTCTCTAAATGTTTTCTTGATGTTTTTTTCAAACTTACATTAACCCATTTACTAACAGTTATTTTCACTTTCTATTATAATAGTAAATATATTTTATAAAAGTGAAGAGATATGTTTTGTCTGTATAAAAGTTACATGGTGTATATAACAATGGCACAATAGCGAGTGTCTGGTGATAAATTGTGCGGTCTTTAATAAAAAGAAGGCAACATGACCTACCCGTCCATGTTACGTGATTACCCTTATCGAAAAAAAATTCACTTTTTAACAAAACGCACATTTAGCGCACTTAAAAGTGCGTTAATTCTGTGTTTTTTGTTAATATGTGTGTTTTTGGTGTGCAAAAGTGCGCTTAAGTGCGCATTTTGTGCGTTTTTTTCTTTCCAAGTGCGTTTTTTAAGGGAAACAGTTTGTTTTTTGTGTGTTTTCTTCTTCTGTAAGTGCGCTTTTGAGTGTAGATGTGAGCAGAATGTGCGTCTTTTTTCTAAGAAGTGCATTTTTTATCTAAGAAGTGCGTCTTTTATCTAAGAAGTGTGTTTTTAAATTTATAGATGTGCGTTTTTCTTTACAAAAGTGTGTTTTTCTTTTGGGATGTGCGTCTTTTATTTGATAAGTGCGCTTTTATCAGACAATCTGTTTTAGAGGGATTTATCTTAAAAGACACACGTTTAGCGCACACCTAAAAAAGTGTGTCTTTAACTTAAACAACCGTTTTGTTGTACTGAAATTGAACAAGAAACAACCGTGTTGCAGGCTCTACCAATTTATTTACGTCAAATAAATTAACATAGTTATAGTCATGTTATACAATTATTTGCATGTGCAGTTTTAACAGTTACTCATTGTGCAGATTTACCTGTTTATTTTTTACATACTTGATTGTACAATTTCAATGCAACAAGTATCACTGTCAAAGACTATAAAAATGTTTAAACTAAGTTTTATACCTGAAAATGAAAGTGTTTGTCTTTCACTTTGAATCAATAAATAAATATTAAATATATTATAAAAACAATCACACATCTATAAAAAAAAAAAAGTCAAAACTTTCATTTATTTTATGTTCTTTGGAGAATCCAAAAGACTTACAGTGTTTATTTTTTATTTTTTTTTTGAGGGGGAGGCCTGACACTGTTTCTATAATAAATAAAACTAGTTTCAGTGTGAAAATGTTGATTAATATATGGAAACTTCAAATACAGATTCCTTTATAGGAATGTGATGCAATAAAAACAAGGGCATGGTGTTGGTCCAAGGGGGCAGGGTGGGACTTGGTGCCACACATCACTGCATCACATTTTAGGCCTAGATGGAACACTGATATAGATCAATGTTTATGATCCAAAGCTGATTTAATTGGGGGAAGGGAGGGGGGGGCTTATCTCTTATCTGATACCATACTGTGTCTGCCATAATCACCTTAAGATATACCAACTGTAAAGGCACATTTCATTAACCCTTCCCAAAATAAAATGCACTTTTTAACAAAATATGCTTTAAAAAGTGTATTTTGTTCTGCATTTTTACGAAAAGTTTAGTAATCTGCACTTTTTTTCAACAGTAAGTGCGCTGAAATGCATTTTTTCTGCATTTTCATTTTCTTTAAGCGTTTTTTTCTTTATTTGTTTCATTTAAGGAGTGCATTTTTTTTTAAACAAAGTGTTTCTTCTGTAGACAAATTGTATGTTTTTTATGCAAGAAGCATTTTGTTTTAATGAAGTGCATTTTTTGTGCATATAAGTGTATCTTCTGATTTGCAAAAAATACTCTTTCTGTACAAGTGTATTTTTTAGTGCATCTTCATA